>JALMQS010000030.1:30820580-31241735 GCA_024734495.1 Forficula auricularia | reverse complement strand
TTTGTTTTTTTTGTGCCTATGTTACCTCATATCTCCGCCAATTGTGAACTTATTTTGAAAATAAATTTTGCATTGAGTCCAGTCTACCTTCCGATTGGTCCCATTTTTTTTTCATAGGTTTTAGACCTTTTTTGTTAGGTTTGCTCATGCCTAACTTCTTTGTTTATGAACCGATTTCGACGATTCTTTTTTTATTGGAAAGGGGGTATCATAGGGATGGTGCCATATTAATTTGGCCAAGTTCTGATGATATGATCACTATTAATAACATCACTAAAAAGAGAAAAATAAAAATAATTTTTAGGAAAAAAATAAAACCGACTTCAAAAAAATTAAATGCAACAAATAAAATACACTAAAAGGTATAAAATAATATTGGAGTAATTTTTGGAGACGGACTGATAAGTGAATTAAGTGGATATCGATAAGGCAGTCCAAAAAAGAAGAAGATAATTTACACTATCTTTTTATTCATAAAACCGACGTTTCGGAGGCTATTCCCTCCTTCTTCAGGGTTTTGAAAAGTCAGTGAAGGAAATCCAATGCGACATTCCCCCCTGTCTCCTCTTTCAGTGGCAGTAACAATAATATCTTGTATTTCATTCTCAGCAGAATTATAATGTAATTACATTATAATTCTGCTGAGAATGATATAAAATATATTATTGTTACTGCCACTGAAAGAGGAGACAGAGGGAATGCCGCATTGGATTTCCTTCACTGACTTTTCAAAACCCTGAAGAAGGAGGGAATAGCCTCCGAAACGTCGGTTTTATGAATAAAAAGATAGTGTAAATTATCTTCTTTTTTTGGACTGCCTCATCGATATCCACTTAGTATAAAATAATTATTAACTTATTTAGTTACAACTAAACTACGAAATATTAACATGAAATTACTTTTTTAAGTCGGTGCCAAACATATACCTTTTATGAATCGCATTGGCACCGAGTACAAAAAGTAATTTCATGTTAATATTTCGAATTTTAGTTGTAACTAAATAAGTTAATAATTATTTTATACCTTTTAGTGTATTTTATTTGTTGCATTTAATTTTTTTGAAGTCGGTTTTATTTTTTCTTAAAAATTATTTTTTTCATCATCTTCCTATCATGTTCCACTACGAAAATAAATGGATGGTATGAATCACCCTGTATATTTTCTAGATTGCTCTTTATAAATAGTAAAATTCAGAAGAGTCATTCAATTTTATATTTGACAATCGGCGTATGAAGCTGACAGATGTCACATGAATTGTTAATTGAAGGGTGTGGTGAGAAACATGGATATGACAATGGACATTGATCTTTTGGCTGGGAAGAGGAATGAAAGAGAAATTGCCAATCAGCCCTTATGAATTCTTTTAAACAATTACATTTCAAATCCAGGGATATATTTATTAAGCTTTGCCTCTATTCATTTATTAAAACATTCAAAAGCCGTTCCTTGTCTCTTCACTTGTAGTTCTTCATAATTTTGAGAATATAACTTAACGGATCACTTCGGTAGGGCGCTGAAATGTAAGACCTTTGTGCAAAAACTGATTTGGTAGCCCTGCATAAAATTACTTATTACGTAGATACATTATCATATTATAATTAAATTTTGCTATTAAGCATAAAGACAAACGTGGCGTAACTGAGGTCACCTGACCCTCCTTGCTTCCTTAGGCCCACTCTTTCCCGAAAATTCTTGCTTTGAAATTTTAAATTTGTATTTAATTCAGTGATGAGAGAAAATTTCACAAAGTTTCTGCTCCCTTATGTAAATTTGAATAAAATATACTTTTTTGAATGAGTATTTTATTAAAATAATAAAATATAATTTTGTCAATTTTTTTTTGTCAATTCTTGTACCTACTTTGCATCAAAAGAGAAAATTTTATCGAATTTTATTAATATTTTTTCAATATTAATAGGGAAATAATTCATTACTACAAAAATTATATTTGTAACCAAATAATTATTTTATATAGAGTTAAAAAATATGATTTCGTCAAATTTTTTTGAAAAATTCTTGTATGTACTTAGTCTTCGTTAAAAGAGAAAATTATATAAATTTTATGAATATTTAATTTATATGAATATTTTTGATAATTCATTTCTACTAAAATTATACTTGTAATTAAAATATTATTTTATATAGATTTGAAAAAATATTATTTCGTTGAAATATCTTGAAAAATCTCTTTTTGCACTGTTGGTAACCCTTTTGAAACTGTATATCTTCATATTTAAGTTAAAAGTCAATTTTGAGTTTTCAAGACCATTAATAATTACATAAATTCTGAGGAATTATCAGCCTTCTTTATTAATATAATGTTATTTTGGAGATCAAGAGCGAGGCCACAAAAATATGGCATATTTAAATCTCTTGTATTTTTCGATTTATTTAAAATCAATAATTTATTAAGGTAGTTCTTTCACAAATGCAAAAGTTCAAGAAGTCTTCGAAACTTAGAATATAAGTCATTAAAAGAATAATAAACACACTGTTAAAATTTGAAGACGATTTACCACACCAAACCATGAAATAATTGCAATTAAAAATGAAATTTTTTGCATATGGTAGCATGGGAAAGGGTGGGAAAATGATCATTATTTTTTTTTTCATTGAAGGACTTTCGCCATCTTGATGAAAAATTAATATTTGTTAGAATAATATAGTCGAAGTAACTTAAAAAAATTGAAATTATTTACCTCGTAGTTTTGATAAAAAATGAAAAAAATAGCATATTTGGGCGATTATTTTTAGTGAAGGGGATATAAGAACAGTCACTTGGAAACGATCCATTCATAAAGAGGATATAGTAGTGTGAGAAGTACAGTCACATTAAAAAACATAACCTAAAATTTTTGTACCATTCATATGTATAGAGTGGTTACAAGGCTGAATATTTTTGTGTGGATTGTCGCGAAAGAACTACCTTAAATGATCATGATTTTAAATTAGTCAAAAGCTCTACAGAGATTTGGATTTGATTTATTTTTGAGGTCTTATCCCTAATCTCCAAATCAATTTTAATTGAATAATTACTTTTATTATTAAATAATGAAAATAAAAATATATAGAAAGTTATTATCTACTTTTATTAATTAGCAAAAATTGTATATTTATTTGTTTGTATATATATTTGTATCTTAGTTCTATTTTGAAAACGGCTTTACCGATTTTGATGAAATTCACGGGTTAGGGGGTTTTTGGGGTGACAATTCGATCTGTCACGGTCTCATTTTCGACAAAATTGTTTTTGATGGGTTTTTTCGTAATCAAATTAATTATTCTCAGGTAGACAAATCCCATTCTTAGGGTTTTAAAAAAGGTTTCCCTTTTTCTTTTATACCCAGGCAGACAATGGGTTGTTTGTTTTATTGTTATAAAAGGCCTTGAAGAAGTATTGTGATTGTGGATTTTAACATATTTTGTTCTCCCTAAACGTTAGAAATATTAATAAACGTTTTATAATTGTTTTTATAAAGAACTTTATTTATTTAATAGAATAAAAAATAATCAAGAATTTATTTAAAAATATATTTGGCATAAACAGGTCTCAATTTTCTGAAAAAACAACACATTTGATAGGTTTTATTTATTAACAATTGGATTAATAAAAATGAATCATATGGTTGAATCAAAACATGTGCAGTGGTGGGGAATCCGGGGGTAGGGAGGGGTTTCGGGGGTGAGGTCGAGCGTGGTGGATGGTGGGGGGGGGCTACATTGGGCGACTATTATATATTTTTGTATTTTTTTTAATTTGAAAGCGGCTCTCAAATAAAAATGGACCTTTTTATCGGAATTTTAAATTAAAAATAATACTAAAATAAAGCTTTTAACTGAAGGAAGAAGTTACCGAGCATCGCTCGGTGCCTCCAGGTACTTATATTATTATAGCCAGAAAAATAAATCATATATCAACCTGTGCTTATGTAATGAAGTTATATTTTACCCTTAGTTAGGAAAATATATAATAAGTTCTCAAATAAATAGGCTTTTAGGAGAAATGAAATTTTTTTTAGGAAATGCCTTTGATCTCCATATTTTCGTATGATGGATGTTGTTTGGCTTTCGGATTCAAATCAATTCCCAAGCGATTGCTTGCTAGAGGAATGAATACCTATGCTAATGGCCAACATTCTTTCGCTCTCTAACTTGCTAAAAGAAACGAACCAACCCTGGTTCGCTATCTCGAACCCCCCGGGAGACGAAACTCGCCCCTTTATCTCATCTAAATCTCACATTCTTTATATATATCGAACTTTCATGGAATTCAACAAAAGTTCGATTAAAGTTGTTCGTTATCTATTCAATTTCGCCAAAATTGTTAACCCTCCTCTTCCGCAATATGGGGGATTGGAAAACCATCCCGCTATGACGTGGATTGTCTGAGGTCAAAATATAGTATCTTTATTTTATGGAAAATTTTATTTAAATTTAATATCATTTATATTATAATATTTTTTGGTAAAATTTACTTAATATTGATATTAATATCATTTAATCGAATGTTTTCTATATTTGATTCATTCGCGAATGAAATGTAGGGAATTTTTGTCAAATATTGAGTGAAAATAATAACGACAATTCTCGTTGATATAACGATTATTCTTTGATATATTAATGAGAAAAATTATAAATTTATTAAACATCATTATTTCAAGTTAGAAATATATAAGTTCAGATATAATTTTCACTCAATATTTGACAAAAATTCCCTACATTTGATTCGCGATTGAATCAAATGTAGAAAACATTCGATTAATTAATGGCAAGCATCTAACATACATGCTAATAGATCAAGCGCTCTGGACTGGGAGATTGAATATATAACATCTGAGATTTCAAATTCATTTGGTGATCCATCCGCGGGCTATACGCGAAATGACGTTGGATTGTAGCTAAATGGATCACATCTTTTTCTCTCTTGGTCCAGACTTAAGACTCCGCAGACTCCAATAGTGTCATCCGCAGTAGCCTCGCGATAAATATCTTTTCAAATAAGCGCGGTCAAAAACAATTATCGTTGATATATCGATTATTCTTTGATATATTAATGAGAAAAATTATAAATTTAATATCATTTAGTTTAAAATAATTTCTAAAATGATTTAAGGTAGTTCTTTTGCGATAATCCCCACAAAAAGTTTTACCCTCTTAACCACTCTATTCATATGAAGGGTGCTAAAATTTTAGGTTGTGTTTTTTAACTGACTGTAATTCTTACACTACTATATTCTCTTTATAAATGGATCGTTTCCAAGCGACTGGTCTTATATCCCATCCACTAAAAATAATAGCCCAAATATGAATATTTTTTTTAATCAAAACTACGAGGTAAATAATTTCAATTTAATCGAATGTTTTCTACAGTTGATTCAATCGCGAATCAACTGTAGAGAATTTTTGTCAAATATTGAGTGAAACTAATATTTGAACTTATATATTTCTTTTTTACTTAGAGAAAGTGGTGTAGGTTTTAGGTGAAACATGATATTAATTAATAAAGTAAAGGGTGTGTAGTTTAACAGTGAATGAAATAAAACTCAAAGCGGTTTATACAAACTCAATATATTTCGGAATATTAGTCCGACTAATAATCCGAAATATATTGAGATTTGATATAAACCTCTTTGAGTTTTATTTCATTCACTGTGAAACTACATACCCTTTACTTTATTAATTTATATATTTCTAACTTGAAATAATGATCTTAAAATAAATTTTTATAATTTTTCTAATTAATATAACAAAGAATAATTGCTACATCAATGATCAAGTTACTCCGAATATATTATTCTAACAAATATTAATTTTTTATCAGATGGTGAAAGTCCTTAAATGACAAAAATTAAAATAATGATCATTTTCTCACCCTTTCCCATGCTACCATATGCACAAAATTCCATTTTTAATTGCTATTATTTCATGTTTGGTCTGGTAAATCGTCTTCAAATTTTAACAGTGTGTTTATTATGCTTTTAATGAATTATATTCCAAGTTTCGAAGACTTCTTGATCTTTTGCATTTGTGAAAGAACTACTTTAAAAATTCATTCATATTTTCAAAAATATCAACCCTTTGTTTGGCTCTTTGTTATTATATACTCTTCATTAGTGTAAGGTGACATTCGTCCTATATTTAAAGGTACACTTCCGTATTTAGATGCTGTGTCCCGTATATTTTGAAACAATAAAATTGTCCCCTTTTTAAACTAAAGTGTTCCGTCAAAGTCCAGTTTTCCAGTAATACTTATAATCTAAATTTCTTTCGGTCTTTAGGCTACAGTAAAACACGATGGTTAGCTTTATTGACTGCTGTGGAGAGAATTTAAAAAAAAATTATTCTACTTAAATCATATTTTGAATCTCAAGATAAGTGCCCAAATATTATAATAAACAATTCTTTGAAAGTTCCTCTTCGGAAAATGGCTTTTTTTGTTCATTCTTTGGGGTCACTGTTTCATAAATGTATTTTTGAAAGTGAAGTTCAAAATGTGTCAATGATTGAAGTATCGTTTATTTTGCGAAATCTTAAAATAAAATTGACTGAAAGAAGAAATGAGTCTTTTTTACGGCACTAGTTAAAAGCATGCTACCAAAGTTGGAGGAGGAAGAACCTGGAATTACCAGTAATTTTATAAAATCTGCGGTATCTTTCTATAGCGCGTGTATAGAATATTTGGAACAATGGACAGAGCAGTTTGAAGATATAAAAGTTTACCAGTGGATTTTGTTAAACAATTTATTGACTTGGCCAGAAGTGGATCATTGGATTTCATTTTAATGAATAAACCTGATTTTAAAATTGATGATGGGGAGCTTTTTGATGAAATATCCTGCGTAAAAAAAATATGTATCTATGAAAAAGATTCACTAATGAGAATTTAAATAAGCTGACGTGTTCTGATGTGGCCATCCACTTGACTTTACCATACAACCTGGCCCCTCACTTATATTTGATATTTAATCAAATTATTTATAATCATGTAGGGTAGGAGTGTTAGATTTTACATTTTTAGACTTCTGGGGTTCCAGTGATTATGTATACAAAATTTGGTTGAGTTTATTAAATGGCCAAGATTTTTATTTTTTGACCTTCCCCCCATTTTGGGCTGTTAGTTTTTGCATTTTTAGACTTCTGGGGTCTCACTGATTATGTATACAAAATTTGGTTGAGTTTGCTCAAATGGCCTAGATTTTTAATTTTTAACCCCCTCCGCCCCCCTTAATTTTTGGTCGATATGCACCAAAATCTAATCAGCTCTTAATCTCAATGGACCAAAACTACGTGTGAAATTTGGTTTCGATATTCACACTGGTTTTTGAGCTAGCTCGTCCACAAAAATTTGGTAACGCACAGACTAACAACCAGACAACCAGACAAACTAACTAACAGACATTTTGACAAAACAATTATTATCTCGAAAAATATAATTTTTTCGATGTTCACTTATTAGGGCTTTTTTGTAGACCGAAATGCCCTGGTTTCGCCCAATTTTTTTAATCAAAATAGTTTCAGTCGTTTTTGAGATATTTAGATAGAAAAAAAGAAGGAAAAAACCACTTTTTTCATGCACGATTACAATACTTGACCATACCCTGTATGGAAAAGTAAAAAACGTCTGCTGATAGAAAATGGGTAGAAATTTTCGCACATTTTACAACTGCAAACATTCCCCATGGGAACATAAGTAAAATAATCGAATTTTGCTTTTGTTTACCTGTATCAAATGCCCCACAGAAATAATATTTTCTTGGATGAATAATCTATGTCCTGTAGAAAAAATCAACTTTCCGTAGAAACTCTAAAGGCTTTGTTAATAACAAAATGCAATTATGACGAGTTCTGAATTTGATGAATATACTATTGCAAAGAACAATGAACTGCATAAAAAAATATGAAAAATAATAATAATCAGTGAATAAATTTTTTTAAGTTTGTTCTATAAAGGTACATTAAGTACCTATGTATGTACCTATAAAATGATTTTTTTTGTTAATTAAATTTTAAAAATATTCTTAATCTTACCTAGCACCAGTTCTTACCCCTATCGCCACTTCTATAGTATTTATATGTCTCGTATTTTGCTTAAAGATAAATGGCCACAATGGCATGCCTGTTCGAGGATTGAGATCCAAGCAAACTATATTCAATGTTTATTCCTCGAAATTTAGACATTTTTATGAATAGTTTTAGATTGCGATCAGCACTAATGGAGTATACACATTATAAGTATTCTCATAACAGTAATTTGAAATTCCCACAATTTCGTAACTTTCGTCCCAGTTTCGTTTCCAATAAAATTTGTTACTCTACATCTATACCAAAATTTTTAAGGAGAAGCAGTAAATATCATCATCATCATCATCATCAGCCTGTCGATAGCGACAATCCACTGCTGAATATAGGCCTCTTCCATCAAATGGAAGGGGTTGGCATTAATGCCAACCCCCCCCCTGAGCAGTAAATATGTTTACATCCAAATAAAAATAAGTATTATTATTTATTTATTTTTCAAAAACCTTTGAGAGGACTAACGAGTATCATTATATAGATTAGATGTGACAAATCAGAGGAAAAAAGGAACAATTAAACACTGTGTTAAAATATTCGATCAATTGCAACGTTTCGCCAATTTATTGTGGCTTTATTAGGGTCTTGATCAAATTTTTAAAACACTTCGTCATTTCTTTTCTTACTAATTAGAATATATATACCAACATGAACACACTTATTTATACAACACCTTTGATTATTTAGAGTAGCATTAGGTTCAGACCAACTGTACACCTCGAGTCGAAGAAATGACGAAGTGTTTTAAAAATTTGATCAAGAGCCTGATGAAGCCACAATAAATTGGCCAAACGTTGCAATTGATCGCATGCTTTAACACGGTGTATAATTGTTCCTTTTTTCCTCTGATTTGTCACATCTAAGTCTGATAATGGAACTGAATATCAATAGATCATTCATTTTATAAAAATCTTTTCCCTTGGACACTGAACGAAGTTTCATTCCTATAGATTTAGCATTATTTAGGTTTCCAAGGGAATTGTCGCATTCAATGTGGGAAGTCGTGTAATAAATTTACCAAAATAAAATACTAATAGTGTACTAAAAAGAGTTTATTCAAGTTGCAGATAAAAATAGATTTAAATTTTCTAAGAAAATCACCGGATGGTGTCATCTATTAGATTCGAAATGGAATGGATTATTTTTAATTATATGTCGGAAATGTTGTTTTTTACCCCCTGAGGATTCGAACCAGAGTACCAATAATAGTAATCTGGACCAATTGCTTACCCTTTGAGTTGTGAACCCCTCTGGCATTATTAAACCCACTAAATATTTAACTCAAAGATATAAATATTCATTTGAAAAATTTCCCTGTCTAGTTACTCTAAATTTAAAGACATAGCCATGCCATATCTATATAAATAAAAATGTACTGTTACGCTTAAGTGATACTTTGAAGGATCTTCGAAAGTTCTTCACCGATTTCTTTGAAATTTTCACACAACATTCCATTCAAATACACGAGTGTTTTAAACAGTGGTATATATAAAGTTTTTATAGATATCACACCTGTGGCATGTATTTTTTTTTCGAGGAAACAACGCCAGCGCCTCTCTTGGGGGGGGGGTAAAAGCAAACAAACAAATGGCCGATAATAGCTTTTTGGAAATCTTTCAACTGTCAATATTATTTTTGGTTAAAGGAACAATTTTGACAAGTAATATATAATTCATTTACTGTTTTAATACCTATTCTATAATTATTTGTATTTTCAATTTATTTTCAAAACTATTATTATTTTTTAAATATATTTAAAAAATAGGGTCAGCTATTATCTATATAAATTTTAACCATAAATCGAGACGCTCCCCGCTAGGGGCTAGTGATGCCGGGCCGAAGGACCGGCCCTCAGCTACTAGTTTAAATAAAGATGGTTGAGTGTTTCGAATTTTTAAGAAATTCAAAATTCGAAGGTCAATGGAATGACTTTTCCACTTTGAATATTAGAGAGATCAAGTTGATATTTAAATTAAAGAGGATGTCATCTATTAGATCCGAGATAGAATGGATTATTTTAAATTAGGGTAGTCAATTGGCCCGGTTTACTATTATCGGCATTCAGATTGGATTCCTGAGGAGGTAAAAAAAACCCTTCTGAAATATAATTAAAAATAATACATTCCATCTCGGATTTCATGTGATTTTCTTTGTTTTTTTTTTTTGGCCCCATTTTAGCTATCAGTCTTACCATAGTTGAGTGTTTGTGCGTGTGTAAATTGGTGTGTGGTTCAGATTATAGTTGGTGAAAATTTTCTTAGTTATCATAATAGCATTTGATAGAAAGAAATTTAAAATTTTCCTAAACTAAATGGCAATTCAAATCGAAAAAATTTCATAATCGTTTTATCTAAATGCCATTAAAAAATGATATTTTTTTTTAATTCCTGGGGATAATTAAAATTCTAATTGATTTTCAACAAATACACCCCATTGGATTGTAATTTATTTATATCGAAATGAAATAATTAGATTTTTGTATTCATTTAAAATGAAATTGTTAATTAACAAATCGTTTTTTTTTGTTTTTTTTTATTTGAGCAAAATTATGGTATACTATGAATGATGAGTAATGGGGAGGGGCGAGAGGGGGGGGGAGTGTGTTGAATAATTATTATTCTGTTTTATTAACAATTAATTTCAATTTTGAATGAATTTCAAATTTCAATAGAATAGAGAGTTAGGGTGTGGTGAATTTTGAATATTTTTTAAGTCTCGGTTTACAATTTAAACAAACATTAAAAAAATATTATTAAATTCTTTGGACTGTGAAAAATTGAATTATTTACTAATATTATATATTATTGGTGGTTGGTGATTTTTTCAACCAGGATCCAAAAAAAAGGCTTAAGCCCAAAAAATAGATTCCCAGCCTATAGACAAAAGTCAATGAACTTCTCATTTTCCTTTATTTATCCATACCAATGTCAATAAAGCCTACCCTACCTAAATTTTCACTTAACAATAGTCTACATCTCTAAGAGAGATTATCCTTTAAAATAATTTAAATAATGAAAACGAATTTTTTTCCTCTGTTCCCTAAACATATACTAATATACCCTAGCATTCAAAAAGTTGAATTAGTTATTTTCTGTACTTCCTGAAGATGGGTTGATAACCCGAAATATATATACACCAATACCTCACTTTGCGCCGGGGTTACGTTCCAAAAAAACACGACACAAATTGAAACGACGCAAAGTGAATTAAGATTTTCTATAGCAAACCATGTAAAGATCGAAGATATGTTCCAGGGTTACGAAAATACTAATTTTTAAAAAGAAAATTGAACAAAGTAAACATTTAAAAAAAAAAATAATATAAAATTTTATTACATACATACAAAAAACAAAAAAAAAAAAGTATTCAATTAAAACAAAATAAACTATTCAATTAATTTATGAAAAACAAAATTAAAATTAATCCCTGTCTGATGGGTCCATAGTGGCTGTTGTCGTAAGTCGGCTTTCTTTCACAAAAAATTGGTCCAATGTTTGCTGAACAGCTTTTTTTTCATCGTAAAATAAATTTCATTTGCATTACCACCAAGAAGAAGAGTCAGTCTATCCTTGCTAGCTTTAAATCCTGGCGCAGATTTTTCTGTTTTAGATATGAAAGTTCTGTTAGGTAGACGTTTCCAAAATAACCCAGTCTCGTCAACATTAAAGACTTGTTTCGGATCATAGCCACATTCATGAATTAATGCTTTTAACTCTGTCGGGTAGCGTAGTGATGCCATCTTTTAGAAAAAAAGAAAATTTCAAAAAAAAATTAAAGACTCGAACCCAAAACAACGCAACCTCGAAAATCTAACGACGCACAATAAAAATTAGTACTAATTAAGCAGAGACGCAACTTTGAAAAAAACGCAAAACGAAACGACGCAAAGCGAGGTATTGGTGTATTGAACAAATTTACATCTTTTAATTTTTTTTTTAATTTTAATGTGAAACAAGTGACTAAGAATCCCTAACTCATCCAGATCTCGTCCAGATCGTCTCCGCGCTTGCAGGACTGGGTGTTGCCCACCGAAACAAAATAGAAAAATATAGGGGCAACTCCAGTCTGGTGGATAATATTGCGGAGCGATTTGGCGTCAGGGCCGGCTCGGTCAGGGTCGAGGCCATCACACTCTCGTGGAATGGAGTGTGGTGGCATAAAGCGGTGGAGTCCCTCATCGCCCTGGGTATATCCCAAAAACAATAAACGATTTGACATATAGGGCGATGAGGGGATATCTTCTTAATTTTTACACTTTCGGCAGAAGAACATGGAGAGCGGGTGGCGTATGATTATTTTTTGTGATAAAAAAAAAAAAAAAAAGAAATGTGAAATGTGAGCCAGGATTAATCCTGCCTCTCTCAGCCACCCGCTCTGAATCTGAATTAATTTGTTCTGAAGCCGAAAGTGTGAAATATTTGTAAATAAATTTGTGTAATCATCTTTTGTCTTGTAAGAGACGGCCCGCTCTTCGGAGGCCCAATAAAATATAAATAGAATAATAAATGAATATTACATATAATATTTATCTACTCTTATTAAACGAGCAAAAATTGTTTGTTTATATATTTGTATCCTTTTTCTATTTTGCAAACTGCTTTACCGATTTTGATGAAACCAACTCTATTAACAAGTTTTGAGGATGAGAAAGCGATTTGGCTAGGTCTGGACCTCGACAAAATTCATCTCAATTGATCTTTTCTTAATTAAAGTAATTATTGATAAATGAAAATGTCAATAAAAAAGTTTGTTTCCATTTTTTTCAATTATCTTTTATTTATTAATTGGTTTTTTAATTTTAAAATCCACTAATACTTTATAGCAAATATTATTATATATTAAAATTAAACAATTTAATTAATTATAAATCGAGTTTTAAATCCCACAAAGAGTTTACAACAAATTTAATTATATATTAGAATTTGACAATTTAATTGATGAACTCAAATTATTATAAAACTAGATAAATTGTTATTTAATTAAAAAAATAATTATACGGAATTTATTTGGAGTGGGGTGGGGGTTAAAGTGGGGTCCGGAGTTTCGGGAGTGGGGCGGAAGTGCAGTGGTGGGGGCGAGTGTGTGGTTTCGGGGGGGGGGGGTCCAGGCGCCGTGTATTATATATATTTGTATTTTTTTTAATTTGGTTACCGTGGAACGCTCACGGGAGAAGAGAGTTAAATGTGTCACAAGCCAACACTTGGGCCGATCGTGCCTCTTTATCGCTTGTTATACATGAAAGATACGTACAATCTCGAACGTAACAGATATTAATAAGTCAACAACGCTGAGAGGAACAACCATCGATTTGACTTTTTCAAGACACATTACACTTGGAAAAACCCTAGTAGCACAATGTATCAAACTATATTGTAACTACATAGTGCCTATATAGATTTCGAGAATCTATATAGAGACTATGTAGTTACTATATAGTTTGAAACATTGTGCTACTAGGACTCCCCTTGATTTCGTACTTTTCCTATCATCGTCCTATCCTTAACAGAATAACGCAGATTGGAGGATCCTTAACATAACACATGTATATAAGTTGTAAATAAATTGTTAATAGCACATTGTTACTTGTAATTATTCTGTATAATTTAAGTAAAAAATATTTTAATTAACGAGTGTAAATAAATGTTAATTTATCGAAAAAATTGTAATTTTCAATTAACTCCTTTGCATTGTATTAATACAAAATAATGATAAGGGGAGGTCCGATGCTTCAAAAGTATTCGTGTTAAATCACAAAGCCACATATATAATTCAATTCATTAAATTATGCAATTTTCCATCAATGTTTCTTTATGGCGTTATCACGTAAAACTATCGACAGTAAACCGACTTTACAGACAACAATTTTTTAAATATATTTTGAGACCTTCGCCCCAAACGAATAGTGCTTTGTATGAGTGAGGGTAGGATTCAGAAATTAATTCTTGTGACTTAAACTCCACTGTCCATGAGATAGAAAACAACCATCTTCCACAATGAATCAGCCTGTCCTTTAAGAAAATCTTAAATTTATCCTAATTCTATTGCTATAACCAAGCTATGACTTGTCTATAGCAATCTTAATTATTTCCTATATTAATATAGAGTTCTCAAGAAATGTATGTTTTAAAAAGTATATTGGTTCTCGAAATGAAATAAAATTGTTTATAGCAGTCTTAGTTATTTCCGAACTCATAAATTGAGAATTCTTAGAAAAGAATTAGTCCGAAAATTCTCGAATCATCTTTATATATTCCTTTTTTTGTATTATTAATATTTTAATAGTTCCTCAGCGAGAACAATTTTTATTCGACTAAAACTTGTCTGAACTTGTCTTTGGCATGATTGAACTGATATACCAGACAGGGACTTCAAACCTTCTATCCGCACTCTTTTCGGAAAATCATTCATTTCAATTGCCCCTTGAAACTATGCAACAATTTTATTTCATTTCGAGAAGAGATTCAAAACAAAAAAATGTTTTTTATAGAAATATTTGAAATAACGGATAATAATTTGAAAATTTAAAGATCCTCCTGAAATTTTGAAGTCGATATTTACGAAAATAATCTACATGTTTGAAATTTTAGGGATGCACTGCTGAAATCTAATGGACCGCTCGTCACTGATTATATATATATATATATATATATATATATTATGATTGTTGTTTTCGAGGTTTTATGTTTAATTGTTTATACTCTTGTGTTAATTTAATCCTTGTTTTGATTTCTGATTTGACATAATGAAAACACCGGTAAAATGATCACCCAATTTTATGGATGGCAGCAAATCTGGGCTCTATAAAAATAAAACAGACTTCAAAAAAATTAAATGCAACAAATAAAATAATAATAACTTAAAAATAAAATAAAATACACTAAAAGGTATAAAATAATTATCTTATTTAGTGACAACTAAACGACGAAATATTAACATGAAATTACTTTTTCAAGTCGGTGCCAAACAAAATATACCTAT
Source organism: Forficula auricularia (assembly GCA_024734495.1). Taxonomy (NCBI): domain Eukaryota; kingdom Metazoa; phylum Arthropoda; class Insecta; order Dermaptera; family Forficulidae; genus Forficula; species Forficula auricularia. The sequence goes on along the minus strand of JALMQS010000030.1, from coordinate 31,226,684 downwards.
AAGCGAGCGTACCCGCCAAACGTACTAAGTAAGATCCGTCGAGTGCGATTCATAAAATGTATATGTTTGGCACCGACTTCAAAAAGTAATTTCATGTTAATATTTCGTCGTTTAGTTGTAACTAAATAAGATAATTATTTTATAGGACTTCATTTTTTCCGACTTCAAAAAGTAATTTCATGTTAATATTTCGTCGTTTAGTTGTAACTAAATAAGATAATTATTTTATACCTACCTTTTAGTGTATTTTATTTGATTTTTAAGTTATTATTATTTTATTTGTTGCATTTAATTATTTTGAAGTCGGTTTTTTTTTATTATAAAAATTATTTTTATTTTTCTCTTTTTAGTGATGTTATTATTAAGATAATACCTTGCATGCATCCCGTAAGAGAAAGCGTCGGGCGAATGAATCAGAAAATGATAATAAAATTCAATTCATAAATATAGAAATTCTCTCGAAACATTTGCGGGTTTTAAATGAACGTTTGATTGATTTTTTTATAAAAGATTTTATTTATTATAATTTCGATTATTTGGTCATAAGAATTGTGCGTTATTGACCAAATTAATATGGTACCACCCCTAAGGTACCATCTTTTCAATAAAAAAAGAATCATTAAAATCGGTTCATAAACAAAGAAGTTATGCCTGAACAAACATATCAAAAAAGGTCCAATACCAATGAAAAAAGTCGGTTAAAAAAACGGGACCAATCGGAACCTAGACTGCAAAAACATCATCAAAATCGGCTCACAATTGGCGGAGATATGAGGTAACATAGACACAAAAAAAAATTAAAAAAAAATTCAGTCGAATTGAGAACCTCCTCCTTTTTTGAAGTCGGTTAAAAATAACATGTCTTTGGAATATATCTATACTTTATGTATTTGTATTTCAAATACATGAGGTCATAGTATTTTTTTAATTGGTATTTCAAATACATTACTGTGAGTATTTTGCATTTCAAATAAATTTCTATTTATACTCAAAATGTTTAAAATACCATTAATTTTTAGATTAAATATTTATGCAAAATAATATTTATCATCAATCCAGTTGTTTTAGCCGAAACAGGCTAATTGGGATATTTTTATTGAGTAGTAAACTTATTAGAATTTCGAAATGAAATCCTGTTCAAAACACTATGAATTAGAATACACACTTTTCATAAGAGACCTTTTCATTCCGAAAAGAAGAAAAATGGTTGAGGCTAAGGTGTTTGAGCACTCTGTCTTGAACGCCAGAAGATTTTAAAGGTGGCAAAAAGGGAAGCATGAAAAGAAGATTTCCAGTCTCTAGAAGTCATTGAGTTAGACATATTGACGATTGAATTGGTTCTTCACCTGGACAATTTTAGCACTAAATAATGTTTAAAATCTTAGAATTGCGTACCTATTAGGGGTGGATTAGCAAGAATTTAAATTTTTGAAGTTTTTTTATGCTTCAGGTCTCTTTTATTATGTACTAGCTTCAAGGCCCGCATTCGGCGGGCCTTTGGTTAGGGGGCTTTGCCCCTGGACCCCCACTTGGCTACTTTATTGATGTTTTATTAGTTACAGAGAATAAATATAATTCTTTTATTATAAAGTCTTAAATAGATATAATTTGAGATTCTATTTAACTGTAATACACACTCATAACAAATAAGATAAAACAAATATTTAAAATGTATTAAAATATATTAAAAATCCACTTGTTATCATTAAGGGAAATAAAAAAAAGTTATATTATTTGTAGGTATTATTATAGATAAGAAAATTACAATTATTATTCATTTTGTCAGACACAAAAGTATATACAATCTATTTATAAAAAATTCTCTTATTCTCAAGTTTGAGTTGTTTATCATAAAAGAATTTAGTCTTTTTGATTTTAAGTCGATTCTTCCACGTTTTCAGTAGAGCTTGCCATTAATAGTCAAAATATCAAAAATGTAATGCAATAAGGTTATTCCTCTAGTATTAGATAAGAATCGATTGCTATTTTTGATTTTAAGTCGATTCCTCCATGTCTTCAGCTATGGTTACCAATAATAATCGAAACGTCAAAAATCGAATGTAGAATGGTTATTCCTCGACTGTTGAATGAGAATCGATCATTATTTTTGAATTAAAGTCCACATGAACTGCAAATTGCAAGTGACATCTGATTAATAATAAAGAAATAAACATATTAATATTTCAAATGAATTTGGATCAAGTTTAGCAACGATCGGTTGAAGTTTATTTTTTTAATTTTTGTTTTTAAATGTACTTTAAAAAAAATAGATAGTTTTTTTTAAATCTTTGTTGCATTATTAAATTCATCTTCAACGATAACGTGGTTAGAACTCTATTATCCATGTTATTAAGAATGAATGACATTCAAAAATCTGACAAACAGGGCCGCCAACACATGTTTAGTTTGCTAGTTTAGTTCTTTTATTGTTTGGCAAGCTATGTTGGCTAACCTGAATTTTTTTTTTGTTTTTTCTGAATTTTCAAATTTTCCGGGCAACTTTTCCAAATTTTTTTTTAAATTAGCCAAATCGGTCCAGGCATCTGAGAGATCTGCGCTTATAAATAAAAAGAAATTCATTTTTATTATATAGATAATGTGTAAGGGTCTAGTGCCCTAAACCCTAAGGAAAATAGTTCGCTGTCTCAATTTCGATACATTCTAATTTGAAATTGAGCGGCGGGTCCCCTCTCCTCAACCAAGCCAGCGGACCTAGGACCAGAAGTGAGAAATCGCCAGGACCTATGCCTTAGCCTTCAAGTAGGCAACATATATTAATATATTAATATTTTTGATTCATAATAGTTCTTTGATTTTTTTGAAGAATTGTGTCTATTTTTTTTGCTTGGATCTGACTCAAATGACTCTCTTTATAGGCGCTATTCCTTGAGCCCATTCTATACTCGCCTTTGGCCATTTTTTGGATTGCCACTAAGAAGATTGGGCCCCAACGACGCTTCAGAGGAGGCCAAATGAAGAAAAGTATCCTTAAAAGAACTCACTTTTACCATTCTGATGACAGATAATTTTTGAACTATTTTTTTTTTTCTATTTGTATTCAATATATTTTTTTAATTCTAATAATAATTTTTGTAATTTTTTTTTTTTTAATTCAAATTTTTGTAATTTTTGTATTTATGCCTGAATTTTTTTCAAACATTGCTATAAAGTTTCAATAAACGGCTCGAATTATTTTTTTAATTTTTTTGTTTGATCCTCAATTTTTTCTGCGACAGCACCTCAGACCATTTAATCATTTTTTATTTTTTTTCATATTTATTTAGTAAAGAGTCTATTTCGGAGTTTGGTTGGGGAGGAGAGAACTTGCATCCAGAAATCGAAATTTGCGAAGCGGATGGGTCAACTCTCAAGTTGAACCCTCATTTAAGAGAAAAAATCTTTCAGCCGATTTCCAGAAAAGATGCAATTTCTCTGTCCCCCAAACTTCAGTAAACCGAACCCCGAAATAGGACGCTACAAATGTATATTTATCATTGAAAAAATTTTCCACCCAAAAAAAAAAAAAAAAAAAGAAATTTCAATCACTTTTCTAAAATTAAAAATAAAATGACTCAATCTCTTTTGAAAATAATTTCAAACGTAACTAAAATTCCAAGCAAGTTGTGATATCACTGATGTAAACTCTTTGCAGAATTCTTCTAGCTAAACACGAATTAAAAATATTCATAATGTATATTTTGCGTTCACACTGAGTAAATCGATTTGCACAATTAGTACGATCAAAAGATCAATAAAGTTATGCTTATAGTAACTATAAGCATAACTTTATTGATCTTTTCGAAGAGTTTAGAGTCATTTGATCTTATATGAATTTAGCTATAGCTTATAAAGATATAAATCTATATATATAAAATTAAGGTTTTGTCTGTACATTGCTCCAAATCACGCCAAATTTTGGTTGCACACGTTTCAAGAAAAGTTATGAACGAAAACACCCTCAACAAAATTCCTGTCTGTCTGTCTGTCTGTATGTCTGTATGTTTCCGTCGTTTCCGAAAAGTTGCTCACGATTCACGTAAAAACGGATGAAGGGATTATTATGAAATTTCATATTTACATCAGATGTCTTCTAACTTACGTTTTTAGGTTTATAACGTTTTGATATTTTGACCCCAGAAGGGGTTTGGGGGGGGGGGGGAGAATAAAAATTATCAAGTAACTCCTAAACTATTAACTCTACGGCAAATTTCATAATAAGCAAAGTTGTAGAGGATGTGATTTCTGACAACTTTTGTTTAAAAAATTCCCTCCAAAAACAACCCAAAGGGGGGGGGGGCACATATGAAAATTCTTGCACTTGGACCAAACTCAACCAAATTTTGTATATATAATCTGTAGGTCACTAGAAGGCTAGAAATGCAAAAACTGGGTGCGGGGGTGGAATAGAGTGGGGTGGGTCAGGGTATGGGAGGAGTAGGGTGCAGGGGGTGGGGTGAGAGTGGCGTGGTGAGGGGTGGGTGAGACGGAGTAGGGTGTGGGGTGCAGGGAGTAAAAATACAGGGGGCTAGGCGGGGTGTGTGGCGCGCGAGGGTGGAGGGCACGGGTGGGGTGTGAGGTGGGTGGGGTGCGGGGTGGTAGTCCAGGGTTGGTGGAGTGGGGGTTCAGGTGAGGGTCCAGAGACATAGTGGGGTGGTACGAGGGTGGGGGTCCGAGGTGGGTGGGCTGCGGGGTGGTGGTGTGGGGCGGAGGTTGCGTACGGGTGCGGAGATGGGGGTGCTGGGTGGGTTTCGGGGGGTGTGGTGGGTGGGAGTGGCGTGTGACGGTGGAGTTCGTGGGTTGGGGGGTCCAGGGGACGTGCCTCCTGGAAAGCAAGAGGGCCGCCGAAGGCGGGCCTTGCAGCTAGTAATAAATAAATTTGAAAATTAATTATTGTAATATTATGATTTAGAAACAAAAAACAAGATTAAAAATATAAATTAATACAAGTTGTTTCGGGAGGAAATCCCAATTATTGACTTAATCAAATTATTTCCCAATATATAATTCTCGAACAATATTCTCGATTTCTAAATCAGATATATCCCTATATAGCAGCAATAAAATATGTGCATCAACCAAACGACTAAAGCACAGCCTAGACCTAGACTATAGTATAGTAACATCACATTTAATGCTTGCTAGTATAATACGATAAACAATCATCTCTCTTTATGCTGTCCGCTTGAAATTCAAGTGCTCTTATTGTTTGACAATTTCGAATTTACAGTTTAATTTTATTAAAAAGGTAAATACAGAAAGTGTAATTATAGAGTTGTATTAAACTCTTTTTAAATTCATTTGTAAAATAATTTAAATAAAGCTAAGGGGAAAGGGAATCAAAAAAAGGTTTAATATACATTAGTCAACACATGATTAAAATAGAAGAGGAGAAATTTTTTTTATTGGAAATAAAATTTAACCGCGCCTAAAGACCTTTATTATCTAATTTTTACTTAAGTTAATTCTAATTGTATATTATTAAAACTCGAGGTGAAGAGGAAAACTTTTTCAAAACTCGGTACGCTGGTAGAAAATTTTGATGATTGACTAGTGGACGGCTTGAGTTAAAAAGTTTTAACTTGGTACAAAGGTGAAGTTTGTTTATACAAACTTTTTTATGAATATATTCTCATGCGTTATTGTAAAACCTTTTAAAAGCTTTGCTTAAACGATTCAATTTTTCTTATTTTCTTATTTTTTTCACTCGAAACTCATGGAGCTACAAAGCCCAAAATCTAACCAGTTCTATAGTTTGGAGATATACACTTTTTGGCACTAGAACGAACATTCTACGATCTTGAGCATCGTCGTGAGACACTCAAGAAAAAGCATGAATAGCGAATAATTCGAAATTCGAGTTGGTATTATCTAGAGCAGTGGTTCCTAACCTTTTCAATTTTATTACCCCTGTGACCTAGCAAGCCTTGTGTCTTTACCCCTTGATAAAAAAAATATCCATCCTCGCCTCGCCGCACCCCGTAATGGAAAAATTGAATCCTTTACCGTCAACATATATTAATTAGTCTGACCTTTCAAGTAGCTATTATACCCCCATGGGGCCAAATATCCTTAGGTTAGGAACCACTGAGCTAGAGACAATACAACAAGGTATCGGTTCATATTGACTTACCGAAAGCACTCTTTTACTTATTTATTTAGATAATTTTACGGACTAGTAGTCCACTTACAAAAAAAAATGAAAAATGTCAAACATGTGTATAATGAGTGTTACATCAAGAAAAATAAAAAAAATTTACAAAGAATTACAAAATAAAACATCAAAATCATATATAAACAATGCAAAAAAAATACAATAATCTATACACGAACAATAAATATAATTAACAATAAAAGAACAATCACATGAAAATCATACAGAAAACAACAATGAAAGAAAAGCAAAAGATAAAAGAGAAACATACATAAATAGGTACATAATTCAGTATTACATTGTACAATGTTTACGGTGCTGGTGTTGATGTTCACATAAATTCATTCAAAAACAAAAACAAAATCTCTCAAAATTAAGTAAAGAGAAAATTCAACAAAGATATTCCGCTCAATAGTTTAATAATTACAAAACAATAATTATTATAGCGGTGTCCAACCTGCTTGGCTTACACGGGCCACATTTGAAGAAAAAATTTGTCTTGGACCGCGGATAAAATATTATAATTCTATTGATATTTGTTATTCAAAAAAGATAGTTAATAATGTAGAAGATAAAAAATTTAATATTTTTTTAGCTCATAGTGAGCTTCTAATTTTACTTTTCGTAAATTAATTTTATACTTGAAAATAGCTTCTCGTACATGTAAACACATACCTACATACTTACAAAAAGTGATATTATGTATTAGTATTTGTTTATATTTTTTTCTAGCTAGATAATTTATATAAAATTCTAAATATTCATTTTTCTTTCAGATCGGTATCTAATTCTTGTTCTAGAAGATTCAAAGAAAGTTTGCAAGTAGAAAATTTATTTCTAATGAAAATGGAGTCGAAAATAGACCAAAATTATTATTATTTTTTCGGAAATATTAGAATCTAGTTCCAGATTCAAAATTTAAAATTTTCACTATTATTTTTCGAAAACTTCATAGTAGATTTTCAGATTTTTCATTTTAGAGAAAAAAAATTATCACAAAGAGAACCAAAGAAGTTGTCCTCTGCTTGATGCAAATAAACATACACACATATATATCGAGATGATATATCTGTATATATATTATATATTATATAAATATTATTATTTAGATTTATCATCTCGATATATATGTGTGTATGTTTATTTGCATCAAGCAGGGCAACTTCTTTGTTTCTCTTTGTGAATTAACAACTCTGCTACTCTTGGCAAAATAAAAACTTTTCAATTAAAAACAAATTATCAGGCCAAATTGTTGTGAGTTTTCCAGTTTCTACATATAAATCTCAATGTTTTAAAGAATTGTGATATCTTATATATAATAGTTGAGTTTATGATTTTATGTTGGGCCACATCCATTGCAGTGCTGGGCCGCATGCGGCCCGCGGCCACGGGTTGGACAGCCTATATGTTCTTTGAAGTGAATAAATTTTCCAAATACCCTTTTTGGATTGAAACCGCAATAAAAATTCCTCAGATCAAAGAATATATAATTTTTGATAGGCAGATTAGATAAGCTTAGTTCTGGAAAATCGTTTTTGAGAAAATGGCGAAACACCTGAAAAAAGCCAGCAGAAAAAACATCTCTATTTAGCGTCCCATTATATTCTAAATTAATTGAATCGTAAATGAACTATGTAGATTAAAAGAGGAGTGTATAAAGTTCTGTGTAGACCACAACCTCATTTATTTAAACTGAGGTCTATTAAGATGAACAATGCCATTCGTTTTAGAATCGAATTATTTTATCATCTATTAAGAAACTTCAATTGTTGTTTTTTAATTTAAGATATAGTCTTCTTTGCCTAGATTTAATTTAATAAGAGATGAAAATTTAAAAGGATTTTCTATACAATTAAGTTATTAATAAGAAGAAAAGTTACTAAAGAGATCAAGAGACAAAAATGATATCAAAACGGTCTTTAATGAGCTACTAAGCATTCCATAAAGAGCTCTCAATGGAAGAAAAATTGGATATGAGGAAGAGGCCGATAAAAAACAAAATCAGAACATGATGTTAAAGAGAATGTATACAAGGTTGATCTGGATATAACAAGGATGAAATATAGACCCTCCTATTCTATAAATAACTAAGAACATGACAATGTGAGAGCAATTTTTTTTTTTTATTACGGAAACAAGATAGATAGTTAGCACTCAGCAGAATCGTATCGTTTTAAAAGTTGATGCAGTGGATGCGAGGGCCTGGAACCTCATAAGGGTAGTTTTTGAGGGAAAACTTATGTAGACAAATACACAGCTTTAAAATTCTGGCTTACATTAAAACTATATTTTTTCTATTATAATAATACAAATAAAATGAACTTGAAAATCCCTTTGAAAAATAATAAATGTTTAGTAGCCAAATCTTAACTTCAATTTAGAATTGAGAAACGTTTTTAGAAACGTTTTAATAAATTATAATGACGTATATTGTATAATCTAATCACTTAGCAGATTATGACTAACATGGTGGTAGATGTTTTCTCATTTTGATAACTGGTAGATGGACTGGAGATATTTGACAGTAGTCTTTTTTTGCAATTTCATAGTGTTTTGTGAAAAACTCACTGGCAACACTTTTTATTTTCACTTAAATAGCGAAAGTATTGCATTCTCTTTTCGGGAGGCCAAATTTTATAAGTTTTCTATATCCAAAACTATAAAAGTTAATTTCCCACGGAAAATTCTAAGTGATAGTGGTCGATGACCTTAAGATAGAGAAACTGAATTGAGAAACATAGGATCAGTTTTGTGAGCGTCAGAGCCAAAATTGAGATGAAAATTCGATGTTGTATGTAGGTGTGTGTGCGGATATGTATATGTGTTCTACTATATTTCGGCATCAGTAATTCATAAAGCAATCAACTTCGAAACTTAAGATAGGAATCAGTCAAGAATAAATTTTGGTCCAAATCAACATACCCATTGTACCGCTTTACTTGAAAGTGGGGACAGTTTTTATTTTTTCCTCAAAAAATATTATTGCTAGGTCTTATAATTAAAAAAAAATATGTGTGCTTAACAAGAATCCCAAGTTGTGTGATGGATATTTTTTAATAATCGCAAATGAAGCACTGATGTGAGCGAATTTATGAATAGTCGTGTTACCAAGGAAGGATGTAAATGCAAGTCGTGTTAGACATACAACATGTGAATTATTTTAATGTTTGGAATATAAAATTGTTAGTGGTAAAAAGTTAAAAAAAAATCTTATAATAATAGTAATATTCTTTGAAGGTCCATTCGATGTGTAATTTCTGAAACTTCATTTTAGTATGTTTTTTAAAATATTAAGAATCATGTATCATGATTTAGAACATCTCATGTAAATGGTTAATCATTAAATATTTGTATCTTATTTTTTCCGTAAAATTAGAACTTATAGTAATCATAACACTAAAAATTTAAAAAGAAAAATTAAAAGACCTCAGAACACAATATCTAAGGGTTACATTTGAGTTAGAGAATGAGTTTTTAAGCTCCCTCAGATAATCTATCCCTCTATGATTTATTTATAACACGATGTATACATGTCACAGTATCGCCCATAGTACCTACATACACCAAAGGAACAAGTGGTAGCTCAATTTTTGTATTGACTATTTAAATAAATACTTTCTTCTATTCTATAGTGTCTTTAAATAAAAAAAAAAAAAATATTAAATTGACATAGTGAGTAAAATAATTATAACTAATTTACCATCAAAATCTAAGTTCTCTATAACCAATAAAAAAATAAGAAATTAATTTAAAGGATCACTATGTTATTAGATATATGGATATGGCTCATCACCTCGGGAGGTTATCGACTCCCTTAATACTCAAGTACCTGGAGGCACCGAGCGATGCACGGTAACCCCTGACCCCCCCCTCCAAACCACACACCTCGCCCCCACCACTGCACCCCCACTCCGCCCCACGCCACCCCAACTGCTTCTCCCACCCCGGGATACCTCACAACTGCACCCCACCTCCTACACCCCACCTCCTACACCCTCCATCCCCACCCCCACCCAGTTTTTGCACTTCTATCTTTCTAGTGTTCCACATATTATGTGTATATTTGTTTACTCGTACACCAATTTGACCACATTCGTTCATATTGATAAACATTATAAAAAAATAAAAAGGAAAATAATAATAAAAAAAAAATCGTATATGATATGTACGTCTCGGGACGCGCGACAGAAGTGATAACTTTCACCAAGCAAGTATTTTTTTAGGAAGACAATTTCAAGGATAATTGCCCGGAGAAAAGAGAATTGAATATTTAATTTTAATTAGAAGAGTGGAGGGGGAGGCCAAGGAATAATTATTAATATATTTAATGTTTCTGGATTTAAAATTAATTATTGTCTTTCTTTCAGCTTAATTCAATTATACATATTTCAAATTTGCCTCGCCGCAATTTATTCAATGAATTAAATTTATTAAATACATAGCTATATATAATATATTCAATTATTTCCACACTTATAATAAAGTCTAATTCAAAAATATTCATTTTAGTAAAAGTAAAAAGCAAAGTTTTTTAAAATAGTTCTATAGTCCAGTGGTAGAGTGTGTGCCTCTGATGCAAGAGGTCTCAGGTTCTAATCTGACATCCAGCGAGTCATTTTTTTATTGAGATTTTCATCTATCAATAATTACTTTAATTAAGAAAAATCAATTAAGATGAATTTTGATGAGGTCCAGACCTAGCCAGATCTTTTTTCATCCTCAAAACTTGTTAATAGATTTTGTTTCATCAAAATCGGTAGGGCCGTTTTCAAAATAGAACCAAGATACAAATATATAAATAAATAAATATATAAATATAATATAAATATATATATATATATATATATATATATATATATATATATATATATATATATATATAAATATAAAATTTTTGCTCGTTTAATGAAGAGTAGATATATCTCATTCACCCCTGGCTAGGTAGGAGGAGAGGAATTACGCCATAATTTTCATACGATATATATATATATATATATATATATATATATATATATATATATATTAATATATGGATAATAATAGATAATAGTGAATTGAGGATTCTATTGACAACTGACACTCCTCCAGGGTAAAATCCTATCTACGCCATTGGCCTAATGCAAAATAATAGAGAACACCTCAGCTATGGGATTAAACTTACCAGCTCAATGAGCATTTGCCTAATGGGCTTTATTAAGGATGTACGCTGGTTATATCAGGGCAATTCATGGCTTAAGGGTATAGATAAGAGAGAGATGCTGGTGATTGACTCCCCTCTTCCGCCCCGAAGTAATTTTAGGTTAAGTCATAAATTAAATATACCTACCCTTGGCAATTTTTAATAGCTGCATATATTATAGATTCTATTGGATTATTAATACTATCAAGAATTATATGAAAAGGCAGTTTGTTGGCTTAAGAATAGATAAGCAAAGCGGATGGTTTGCAAGTTTCCTATTTCCACTAGTTAATGAAAACTTACTCGCTTCCAAGAAGTTATACCTTTGAAACTTTAGTGTACGAAGTGATGACCTATAGGTTATAAGGTTTCCTCTGAAGCAGAATTACTCTTTGGATAAATATAAAATTAATAATGATTTCCTATTTAATGAGTGATATTATTAACTTGTTTCTTCGTGTACCTCTAATGACTAAACCTATTTAACATATGTGCATAGCCAGCAACTTCCTTACATCTAAATTTTAAGGAATATAACCGTTGGATTTCTAGCAAGGGTAGAGGGTCGCAACTCACAACTATTTCCTTTAGGCCTTTCCAATAATTTCAATTGAAGTTCGGATGCACACAATACGGTTGTGATTGGAAAGACTGAAAATATACCAAGAACATGCTGTTAGAATAGGCTCATATCAGAACAAACTGCACCACAGTTTGTTGTTTAGAGAGTCTGTGTTTTAAAAAAGCCAAGACAGATGGTACTCATAATTTTAATTGCAATGAACCTAAATGCCAGAAAAAAAGATCTCACAAAATCATTGAGAGTAATTTATAGCAAATTATGTTATAATATAAATTTCCAAACAAAATACACATATTAGTTATAACACAGTACGGAAAATTGAACAAGTATTTTAGTACCTACGATATGCTCTTTCTTCGGGTCTGGAACGCGTAATAAAACTACGACTTAAACCGAGGGGTGATCCGCGATTGGAAGTAGGTGTACACCTCTTTGGAAGTATTTTGGTACTTGGAAATATTTGGAAGTACTTGGAAATATTTGGAAGTACTTGGGAATATTTGGAAGTACTTGGACATATTTGGAAGTGTTGGGAAATATTTGTAAGTACTTGGAAATATTTGTAAGTACTTGGAAATATTTGGAATTGCTTGGAAATATTTAGAAGTACTTTAAAATATTTGGAAGTACAAGTGGAAGTAGGTTTACAGCATATTAGGTCGCGGTTCACCCCTCGAATTAAACTAATCCTTTGACTTTTTTAATTTCGAAATTTCAATTATCTACTACTACCAAGAGTAAAATGGTTCAAAAACATGGACATTTATTCTAGAATTAGATTTTGAATATTTCCTGATCCCTCTGTTTTTATATTAAATTTAATAATAATGTATAACAAAATCGATAGATGTTCATCATCAAATATATAAAACAATATTAACGAAAACATGTTTTGGTGAGCGAATGTTTTAACTCTAAAAAGCTCTTTGCCCCGCAAAGGTCAATATAAATTTGAGCTCGCTGGCTTAATGGATGTATGTTAAAGGGGATGAAGTTTTTTGATCACGAGTTTGAACGGATATAATAGGATGCGGTATGCTTAATTCTTTAATCTAGAGAAATCGTCCAGTTATTTATAGAAATATTATTTGAATGTAAGCTGTTTTTTTTTAATTGTTTTTAATAATTCATCTAAAGAATCAGGGGAAATTATAAAAATAAAAGAATTTTATAAAAAATTCTGTAAAAGAAACATCTCCTAATGTAAAACGAATATGATATGAAATAGGTGGAGTCAATTTAGTATTTCAAAACCTACAAATATAGAAATTCAATCTTGGACGAAAAATACTTTATCGCATAGACCAGTTGTGTGCCGCGAGGCTTTTTGACAAATAATTAAAATTGCATGGGTTTTGTAACTTTGAAATAGTATTTGTAATTTATTTTATTTTATTTTTTGTATCATACAACTTTTAAATTTTTTATATTCAGGTGTGCCGCAAATGATTCCATATATTTTTAGTGTTCCGTCAACCAAAAAAGGTTGAAAAATACTGCTCTAGATTTAAAAGTTCTGGTTCAAAAATGCAAAAAGAAAAAAATTTATTGAGATTTTAATGAGAAGTCATAATATAGGCATAAATAAACAATTTATATTTAAGTTTATTATTAATTACTACTAGCGACCCGAGTTTTAGAAAATTTTTCACTTTTTTTCTTAATTAATAAATGTGCGTGGGGGGGGGGCGATTCTTTAATTAGAATGCGATTGAGGAAAATAACTAAAAAGGGCGTGGATAGAATTATCTAACTTCTTCCTTTAGCTATAGCGAAGGAAATGCATGGATGCGAAATACAAGTCAAGACCTGTTCGGACAATTAAAGATTCAATTTTTAATTTCTATTATTCTAGGAATGGCCTTTTGCTCTTGGACCAAAATTATACTCGTTATAGAGAGATCAAATATTTAATTGAATTTCAATAATATTCAGACAATAATGTGAAAAAAAATTCTTGTTCTAACTGGCGAAAATACTGGGTCGTGAAAAACTTATACTTTTTTCTTCATTTTTATCATTCAATGGAAAAATTAAATTCATAAAAAGAAATCGCCTTAGAAAGTTTGTTCTGCAGCAAAACTTTTATATTTTCAATGCGGAGAACTGTTTAGATTTTGGGCTCTCTAAGCCAGTGTTTCTCAACCTGTGTGCCGCGAGAGATTGTCAAATGTGCCGCGAGCGTTTTTGACAAATAATTAAAATTGCATGAGTTTTAAAACTTTAAAATAGTATTTATAATTACTTCATTTTTTTTCTTTTACTTTTTATATATCTTTATATATAAAATTAAGCTTTTGTCTGAACATTGGTCTAAATCACGCCAAATTTTGGTTGCACACGTTTCAAGCAAAGTTATGAACGAAAACACCCTCAACAAAATTCCTGTCTGTCTGTATGTATGTTTCCAGTAGTAAAATAGTATGTGGTACATTCAAAAAATGTAATTCAAAAGCGATCAACAAATAGTTTTATTTAGCTCGCTTGGTATTCTGATCCATTATAGAACATTCTCAGTCCTATCCCATATTTTTATAGTAGATGCTATACTATAGCATTTTTTAGACATGTTAAGTAAAGCCTTATTTGTAAAACCCCCTTGAAATTTCTTCCTTTTCTTTTCATGATTTAGAGATCTTTCCTGGATTACACTTTCCTTCACTTATATCATTTAAAAAATTAATTTTTCGACAATTTCTTTGAAATAATAACAATTTTGATAATAAGAAAAATAGTACGTGAAATCAAAAACAACGTTTTGATTTATTATATAGTGGAATCCGTGAATCTCTCTCTTCAATAAAAACGCAAAGACTGTACTCTTTAACCCTTTAAATACGGGTGTGGTTTATAAACCACATGCTAAAATTATAGTCAGGGTGGTATACAAACACAAGCTAATTTTTATAACAAATAGCGGGTTTTTTTTGCGTTTGGAGCACTTGGTTCTACAAGTTAAAGATTTAAGCTTGTCAATACACCTTAAATGAAAGAATTACATATAAATAAAAATGTCGACATTTTGATACTACTAGTAAAATTATGAAATAAGTAATATATGATGGAGAAATGAGGAAAAGGTAGTAGAATGAAAATGAGAAAAAAGTAGTCCAGGTACAATGAAAAGTACAAATTACGAACAAATAAAAAATTGAAACCTCATTTTCATTCTTTTAAAAACCGACATTTTGGAGAATTTTTTCTCGCTTTTCAGGGTTTAAAAAAGTCAGAAAGGAGGCTTGTTTATTTACATCAACAGAGTAATGTTTTCTAATTTTAGAATTCAATATTTCAAATTCTTTTGAATTATTCGATTTTCAATTTAGGTGCTTCTATGATAGTCGAGAATTTTAAATTAGTTTCCAAGATTGGTGATGAGAAAGATTTTCACTTTTAATTATCAATATGTTCAATTTAATAATTTTATTTATAAATAAATAAAAAACTTTTTTTTCGCAAACTTTCCCATAAGGGTGAAGTTCTTAAACTGTTTCAGAGTTTACCTTAAAACCTCATTCTACTTAATTACTTACTCTGTATTTAAAACCCTTAAATGCGGATTATGATTTGGAATTTCTCTCTGTATAGTTGAGCCCTTAAATTTTTTTTCTTTAAACCACGGATATTCTTATAGTAAGAGTTAGCCGAGCAGCAATAAATTATAAAAATGAGATTTAAATTATAAGGGATAACATGCACAGAGTAAGAAGCTTTGTTCTAGAGCTCTAGAGGATAATATAATAGATCGGATAACTTTTGGAGACCAGCATTTGTTGGTAGAATCAAGAATTGTCATTCACTTCTATTTAACTTTTCCATTTAATCTTCTTTTCATTTTCAAAATAATTACTATTGAAGGAAGGGAAATTAAAAGCTGGAAATGTTTAATACAAATATTTTAGTAAAAAAAAAAAACAAGAATGTTAAAATCATTTTTTTTTTAACATGGAAGTGAGAAGGTCCGACTCCTATAGGCCAAGATTGACTCTTGCATCATTATAAAAATAAGATAAATTTTATAAGTTGGGTGGGGTTAGATCAGGGCTGTCCAACCCGTGATCCGCGGGCCGCATGGTGCCCAACATAAAATCATAAACTTCCTTAAAACATTGAGATTTATATGCAGAGATATATTTATTCCCTTTTTCGAAATATGAATGTACATTTGTACAAAACGTGAAGCTTTTTTCAAGAATAAAATTCACTAAAAGCAAAATTATAAGCTCAACTATATAAGATAAAAAAATAATGATGTTTCGATTATTTAAAAATTATTCTTCTCATTTTTATTTTCTAAAATATTTATTATTTCACTAATTTATATGTTACGACACTAACCAAGTCTATAGTTATATCATTCTAGTACAAGAAGACAAGGAATTGGGGTTTTCTAGAACAATCAGAATTAATTGATAATTTCTCTCCCGGACTAAAACTTGTCAGGACTTGTCTTTTAGATCTTTGCACGTTCTTACATGTCAATGGACAAATGGATAGTCAGGGATTATTTTACCCTTGACCTTTTTAAAAAATAAATTATCATTCCTCATATCCTTCTTTAATCCCATTCGATTTAAACCAGGCCTGTCCAACCCGTGGCCCAATATAAAGTCATAAAATTCCTTAAAACATTGAGATTTATATGTAGATACTGGAAAACACACAACAATTTGGCCTGATAATTTATTTTCTCTAAAATAAGAAATCTGAAAATCTACTGTGAGTTTTCGAAAAATAAAAATGCTAATTTTAAATTTTGAATATCGAACTAGAGTTCCGAAAAAATAATCATCATTTTGGTCTATTTCGACTCTATATTCATTAGAAATAAATTTTCTACTTGCAAACTTTCTGATTCTATATTCTAGAACAACAATTAGATACTGATCTGAAAGAAAAATTGAATATTGTCTCTTTATTAGAATTTTATATTAATTATCGAGCCAGGAAAAAATATAAATAAATACTAATACATAATATCACTTTTTGTAAGTATGTAGGTATGTAGTTACATAGATGAGAAGCTATTTTCAAGTATAAAATTTACGAAAAGTAAAATTAGAAGCTCATTATGAACTAAAAAAATAATTAAGTTCTTATTTCTACATTATTAACTATCTTTTTTGAATAACAAATTTCAATAGAATTATAATATTTTATCCTCGGTCCGATCAATTTTTTTTCTTCAAATGTGACCCGTGTAAGTCAAAAGTTGGACACTCCTGGGTTAGAAGATACATTTGGATCTGAGTCTTGAATTAGTGAAAGTTGTAGGTCACGTGAAAGACGGAGGCAAGAAGAGAGAAAAGTTGTAGTCTTTAGAAGTCATAGGGATAACAAGATGGTGAATACTTTTTTAGATTTATATCTAATTTAACAGTGAAAAAGTGTTGAACGTTGAAAAATAATGTAATTCGCTAAAATGAGTCTTTTGAGGGGATTGTTGACTCTTATCCAACGTAGTCAAAGTTATTAACATTTTCATTGTAATTTAAAGGAATATTCATGAAACGATTAATTATATAAATAGATAATAAAGAAAACCATCCTATATATAATAGCCTAGATTAATTTGCAGCAACGCTCAGAGAATGCTGCCGACAGGGAGCGCTGATGCCATCGGTATATTTGCGGCAAATTTGAAATATAATTGTAATTTGAACACGAATTTCGAAATGAAAGACTCCAATTGATTTTAAATTAGGAAACATTAAATATATTGATAATTATTCCTCCCCCCCCCCTCACCACTCAAAAATTAAATATTCAATTCGCTTTTCTTTGTGCACAGAAAAAGAAATTAATCACATCACATTTGATTTATATTTTATATATTATTTGTTTATTTTTTAATAATTTGCCACTTTTTTATAATTTTTTAAAAATCTAAATTTTGTTATTCCTATTTTTTGATTTTTACATAATTGAACGACTAAAGACACATGCCCGTGTGTCTCATGGCAATACTGGAGCGGCCAGTCATACAAACAACACCTTATCTCTTTTAAATATTTTGAGCCTTATATCGATTATCGATCCAAAATTTTAAAAAAATGATATAATATAATTCTCCTCCTCATACGATTCCACTTATTTAAATAAATCTATTTCCACACAAAAAATATCACAATGCTGTAGATTATAGAAAAAAAAATACTTCCAGATTCATATCTAGAGCCTCATTTCTGTAGCTGTGTCAGGACGAAAATGAGGCGAAACTTTTAAGAGGCTATGTATTTTCGGAAGTTTACAGGTGTACATTTGGAGTGTGTTTTTTTAAGAGGAATAACATTTTGGACCGAGACGCTGCCAGCCAGGGCACCAGCCCGGAGGGCCGATCTTCAAGGGCGTGCCGAAGGCACGCACGAAAAGCTCGTTTAATATAGTCATAATGAAAAAAAATTATAAGAGATTTGACTACGAAACAGAGAGCTAATTTAAAATCCTATGGTTCGTAATCAAATACTGCCTGTCTCTGAAAGGAGAAAAAAATGATCTCAATATCTCATATTACATCATATTTTATTTTTAATCACCATTAAATATTAAGCCCTAGATTCATCTGAGTGTCCATTTTCTTCTGTTTACTTTTAAAGGCCTAATCATCCGGTCTTATGTTTCTTTTACCTTAATTATTATTATGTTATTTAAGCTCAGATCTTGTTTCTTTGTTTAGTCGATCAGGCTTTGCGAAACCTTAGTCACATTTTAATTAGGTAATTTATCTGAGATTTTTTTCACTTACTCATGTTTTAATTAAAGAAAGATGCCGAAAACAAACAGAACACAGTTTGATTTTTTTTTTTGGTTAATATTTGGATTAAAAAATCAATACATAAGATTAAAAATGAACTAAAATGAACTCTTGTATTTAGAGAATTTTAGAGAATTTAGAGAATATTTAGAGAATTTTTAGAGAATTTAGAGAAAATCGTCGAAAGGGGGCGAAAAAGCAAAAAAATCAAAATAGTAAAGAAGTAAACGAAATGTTTCTAAATCCATAAAAAAATTATAAGTAAGTATTTAGGTAATTAATTAGTCATAAATAAAATAGTCTATAAATAAATTAAATTGGAAAAAGAAATTGAATTCAAATTTTTTTACGAAAATAAAAAATTAAATCATTTTGATTTGAATTTTTTTATCAAATTAAACACGCCCAGCAGGCTTTAGCTTACAAGACTAAATGAGGAAATTTTATTAGAAAAAATAAATGATTAATTTTAATAAAAACAAATTTCGTATGAATTGATTTTTTAAAATGAGCATAAATATCTGTTAATTCTTATTTATTTAAATAAAAAATCTACCTAATAAAAATAAATTCATTGTATATAATTATTTAATGAAAAAAATGTATTCGATAAATTTTTTCTTTCCTTAAAAGCAAATGAAAAGAATCTACCGAAATTTCGAAAAAATAATTCCCTTATTTCATTGAAATTATTTAAAAAAATTAAAGAAAAAATTAAAAAAATAATAAATTCTCTGAAATGCAATTGGGGTATAATGTCTCAGTCTGGTATAGAAAGAAAAGGGTGAGAAATATAAGCTTGGGCACTTTTATAATAGTCCCGGATACATGTCGAGACAAGTCCATATCCATTGGAGACATTGAAACAAGCTCAGACACGAAATAAAGAATTTTCTACTAATCAAGCATAGTACGAGTTTTATCAATAGTGTCTACTTTTCCTTAACACAAGCTATTTTAATACTAATAATAAAATTGCATGCAAAGTCTATTATTTAGAGTTGAAATGTGTTAAAAAAATTACAAAATAAAAACAAATGAAAAAGAATTATGCTCTCAAAATCTATCGTTACAGCTTAAAATACGTATGATTTTTTAGTAAAAAACTAAAATATATATTTTTTTTGAGTAAAAAAGTTTAATATTAGTATTATTATCATTTCCGTCCATAATTTGTATTAATTTGAAAGTTTATATTAGGAAAATAAGGACACGTTTTTATGTGTGACTCTTTTATTTATCCACCAACGTTTCGTCGACTTTGCCGACTTCTTCAGAGCTTCAAATAGTCATGTCACAAATTCGTCTAAATTTTCTTATTATCTTCGTTACCATTGAAGGCAATCAGAACACAATTTTCAAAAAATATTTGGCACATTCACAAAAATCACAATTTTTCTTTCTTTTCTTTTTATATTAACAATTCCATTAACATAAAACAAAAATCACATATATAAGTTAAAATAAGGCAATCCTGTTTTTAAACCAGAATATAATATTTTTTTTCTCCGTTTTATCCTTATATACAGAAATCTCAACTTCCAATGATATAATATTTTAATTAATTAATTCAATGCAAATAATTAAATTAGTCACACACACACTAATATATATATATATATATAGACTTCATTTTTTGATTTCAAGGTATCTGCAAGATTGAAAGAAACATTGAATTCGAATTTTTTCAAGGAACTTAAAAATTAAATATTTTTGATTTGAAAGTTCTATTAGTAAATTAAACCAATGTACTAATTAAGTGAAATACTCTATAACTAAGATTAACGTATATTAGAAATAATAATCTTATGTTAAATTGAAAGTTTTTTTGCCGAGAGTAGCAGAATTTTTATATATTGAAGGAGACAATAAAAGAGTGTGTCTTCTGCTGGAATTATAAAATATTTATTTATAACGAGACTATAGTTTCGAGGGCTTTGCCCTCTTCATCAGTCTATTACAATGGATTCACGGGAATTAATTTATGAATCATATTCAATCATATCAATTCATAAATTAATTCCTGTGAATCAATTGTAATAGACTGATGAAGAGGGCAAGCCATCGAAACTATAGTCTCGTTATAAATAAATAAAATTTATAATTCAGAGAAATACACTCTTTTATTGTCTCCTTCAATAATCCTATGATTAAGTGGACGACGCATAACTCTGAACTAAATCAGTGATCAATAAAAAAAAAGCTATTGAAGTCCAATTCTATAAACTCGTCGTTTGATTTTTTTTCGCCCTTGAGCTAAAAATGCCTTTGACATTTTCAAATGGTAAAAATGATCATGAGACATAAAAATTATATGAAATTCAATTTCCAATATCAGTAAAGTTTTATTAGAAAAGATCCGCGGTGGCTTGGTTTCAATTGATTTTTATATGAAAGAAAAAAGTGGAACAATCAAATTAAAAGAAAATGTCATCGTAATCTCTAAATAAGTTGCGGTATTTTTCCCTAGATTCCATTTAATAATATGAAACTACCATATTTCAATTAAGAATTTTATTAAATAAATATTCCGAAAGAAAATTAACTGAGAAATTTGACATTTTCAATGATGCACGAAGATAAGTCAAAAATTACCTACACTTTTCGTTCTACAACTTTATTCAACTAAGATAGGAGGCGGCCGCATGCTCATGCATTGAGTTGGTGCGTCTGTGGTCACGTGTGCGGAATTTAATCACTATCGCGTCAGTTGTCGTCTAGCTACCACAGCATAAGCATTCAGAGCACTCAAGCTATCAGATTACACCAAAGAGGAGCAACGAGGAGTGGTCAGATTTTTGTGGTCGAGGGTGTGAAAGGTGCTGAAATTCACCGGAGACTTTTGTCACAATACGGGAAAAGTGCTTTATCTCGTAAAATCGTTTTTTTATGTATCGAAATGTTTAAAAGTGGTCGAACGAGCGTAACACAAAAAGGAGCTGGGCGACCGTCAACTTCGGCCACTGACGACAATATTCAGCAAGATCAAGAGATGATTACAGCAGATAGGCGAGTTAAGTTATATAAGGTAGCATCTTCTTTAAACATTAGTCACGGTTCTTCCAATCACATTATGCACGACGAACTCAATGGACGTTCGGGATGCGGTGCAAAAGTGGCTTCATGACCAACCGAAAACCTTCTACCAGGAAGGTATACGGAAGCTTGTGGCTCGCTGGACCAAGTGCATTGCTAAAGGTGGAGTCCGAGGGGTGAACCGCGATTGGAATTAGGTGTACACTTCTTTGAAATATGTGGAATTATTTTGGAATTCATTAGATAATGCCCCTTCATTTATTGTCTTCTATTTGGAAATGAAAGTGGAAGTTGAAGTAGGTGTACACGATATTAGGTCGCGGTTCACCCTTCGGTGTAGACTATATCAAAAAATAATGTATCTATTGTACACATATCTTAGTTTAATAAAGTCGTAGAACGAAAAGTGTAGGTAATTTTTTGAATTATCCTAGTATTTATTTTTTTCTCATTAATATTGTATTATATATAAAAAAAATTATAAGTACTAGTCATAAATAAAATAGTTTATAAATAAATTAAGTAACAGTTTTTAAATTATATTTTTTTCATGAATTAAAAAAAATTTCAGGTTGTTTTTATTAATCAGCAATATGTTTAATTTTTTTTTCTGTTTATATTCGTGAAGGTGAACTTTTGTGGTTGTCTATTTTCTATGTTTAATCAAAGATGAAAAATATCTCTAAGAAAAAACATCTTTAAATTGTAAAACAGAGAGGGTTGTCAAAGTTAATCAAGTCAAAACCTAATTTAACATGAATAAATTAAAATTATTGAGGTGAAACTTCGATTAACCGCCAGGGTCGGTTAAACGAATAGATGAATAACACATCGTTATAAATATGTGTTGCAATTTTTCGGTGAAACACCTTCTTGGATTGTCTTCATTAAATAAATAAATAAATAATGAAATAACAAAGAGTGTTGAGTCGAAGCTGGAAGAATTGAAGTTAAGATGCATAAAAGATAAAATCAAATAGATAATTCTAGGAGACAGAAATAAAATAAATTTCTGGCATTTGATTATTTAACTTTTATTTAATTTAAGGTAGTTGTTTCGCGACAATACTAGCAAAAATTTATTGCTAGAGTATATAGAACAGACAATAAGGATTCATAATTCATAAGCCCAAAACTTTTTGCTGTTTATGTACCACTACTAGCCAATCCCGTGCTGGTTTGACAAATCTGACAACATTGTTCAAGCTTGAATATTTTTATCATAGAAATGACAGATAAAATAAATAATAAAGGTCAATTTATTAAACAAAAAGTTCTTAATAAACGATTAAAAGCTGTTGCGACAATAGCTGAAGTGAAAAAAGTCAAAAAAGTACTAAAGTTAATCCACTTTTTATGTTAAATATATGCGTTGCTGGCAAGCTTGTTTTTAGTGTAAATTTTTCATTATACATTTTTCATTATTTATTCATTATTATCTCAAATACTGTGTTGTAACTATGAATTAAAATTTTCTTAAAAAATGTATTAGTTATTGTTTACTGTTGGTTTAGTTTTTTATAACAATGGTAAGAAGAGTTTCTTATATTCCAAGACCTGGTGACACATTTTGACTACGGATTTGACCCAACTAGAAATAATGCGTAATAGTACCGTCTATGATAGTTGTACAGGGAATGGCCAGTCTGGCTGGCTGTAACAGGTGGACCAGGTACTGCGCATGGTGTGAGTGCGGTAAAAAATACATTTGTGTTAAAAAATATTTTTGACCCACAATGAAATTATAAAAATTATAATTTATAGTCAATTATAAACATAATATATTCACCCCAGACCATTTGAGTGGTGGAACGTGGAACCAGACCACCCCAAAGTGTATTTTTACAACATGAAAAAAAATATTTGATGCTATTTTTTTCATGTTGTAAAATACACTTTGGGTGGTCTGGTTCTACGTCCCACCACTCAAATGGTCTGGGATGAATATATTATGTTTATAATTGACTATAAATTATAATTTTTATAATTTCATTGTGAGTCAAAAATATTTTTTAACACATATGTATTTTTTACCGCACTCACACCATGCGCAGTACCTGGTCCACCTGCTTAGGCTAGCCAGACTCGCCATTCCCTGTTCAACTATCATAGACGGTACTATTACGCATTATTTCTAGTTGGGTCAAATCCGTAGTCAAAATGTGTCACCAGCTCTTGGACTATTAATTATAATTAAATATATAAATAAACTTTCCGATATCCCGTAAAGTGCAATGTATAAAACTCTATTTTGAAATTTAATATCTCCGGAACTATATTGTTCATCAATTTCTTTTTAAACCAATCGATGCAAAACTATTTAAATAATAATCTGTCTAAATTTCAAAAAAATCCTAAGAAACCCCATTATGGTGAAACAACTATCTTAACCGCTAATGAGTTTTTTGTTAATGGAAAATTGGTTATTATTGATTTTATTTCATATTAACTTTTTAGCAAATATTACAAATATATATTAGATCAATATATTTTCTTTTTTTAATTTTTATAATTTTTATAAAAACCGGACACTTAAAATCTCATGTCACTCAATTAGTCTTAATTCATTTAATTTTAAATTGACACTGGGGTTTGAGTCCTTGTACTTTCCATCTCTGTTCTAATTCTTCCTCTGCTTGGCTTGCATAAACCAATTAAAGTTTGACACCCTTATAAATATACATGTTTTTAAGTGTTTAATAAATGAATAAAGCATTTATCATTATGGAAATATAATTTTAGAATTATATATCAAACAGTAGATTTGATTTATACGTAGTGTCCAGGTGAGTTAATACTACGGATTTAGGAATAAAAAAATTAAATACATTATTTATTGACACAAAATATCCATATTAAAATGCTTTTGAATTTGCTGTGAATAGTATGGTTTTTAATTGATTAGTTTTGTACTTCTGCTTATTATTAAAACAGTGATTTATTATATGAATTAAAAGAAATGGGACTTTTCACCTTTAGTGGGATTCAAATCACAACTTTCAACATACTACCATGCTAGTAGAAATGCTTTGAAAAAGGGCACAGATTCCCTCATGGTTTAATTGGATGGATCATTAGCAGGCTATAGACCGACTTTTAAAAAGTTAAAAGCAAACAAACAAACAAAAAATAAAACAGAATTATTTATTTCTAAGAGGTAAATTAAATATTTATAAAATTAAATCCAATGTAGATATAATAATATTGTTATACATGAAAAGATGAAAAGTATAATTGTGTCCGTAAGGATTACTTGCTAGGATAGATTATTTTCCTTTAAGAAGTAATAAAACAAAAACTATTGTTCGAAAAATGTTTTTGACTCATTTTAAGAATAATGAACATAAATTATATAAAAAAAGATCAAATATTATTTTAAATAATGTTTCTGTGAATTTAAATAAAATTCGAGGAAGAGCTTCAAGATTCGATATGCTCGATATATCCCCTCTCCCTTTTCTATAGATACTATCACGGCAGGTGCTCTGATGAGATAAAATCAGTAATTCCCTCCAAAGCATGCTTTGTGCGTTTTGCCTACTCCCAACACTCGCGGTCAAATTAGAAAAGTGCCGGACCAGTTCATTCACCAATACGTATATCCCCATGACTTCAAGGAACTGTAACTCTCTCCCAGCCTCCATCTTTCCCAGCACTTATAATCTTCAAACCTTCAAAACCTGAGTGCATAAACACCTACGTCTCCACCCTCTCACTTAATCAACTTTTCCTTTTCTTCGGTAATGCAAGGGTCTTTCGAGATCCATAAAGTCTGTATCTTTACTGGTGCGCCCCTTCTTGCATTCGATTGCATTAAAAATTATCTGCAACGGATCGTTGCTAAACTTTATCCAAATTCATTTGAAATATTAATATATGTTTATTCCTTTATTATTAATCAGATATCACTTGCAATTTGCAGTTCATGTTGACTTTAATTCAAAAATAATGATCGATTCTCATTTAATAGTCGAGGAATAACGATTTTATATTGGATTTTTGACGTTTCGGTTTAAATTGGTAACCATTGCTGAAGACATGGAGGAATCGACTTAAAATCAAAAATAGCGATTGATTGTCATCTATTACTTGAGGAATAATAATTCTACATTAGGTCTTTGACGCTTCGATTATTATTGGTAACCATTGCTGAAGACATGGAGGAACTCGACTTAAAAATCAAAGTGAAATAACGATCGATTCTTTTCTAAATACTTGAGGAATAACCTTATTGCATTCCATTTTTGATGTTTTGACTATTAATGGCAACCTCTACTGAAAACGTGGAAGAATCGACTTGATGGATAGAAAATACAATTGAAGAAGTTCTTGGAACAATCGGAGAAAGAAGAACATTGTGGAAGAGTCTGAGGAAGAGAATGGGTCAGATGATAGGGCACACACTGAGACATGGGGGATTGTTTAGGGTTGTCTTGGAGGGGGAGGTGGGAAAGAAAAGGGGAAGGGGAAGGCCCAGATTAAAATATTTCGACGAAATAATTCGGGATATGGGATGCGAGATATTAGTCGGTTAGCAGTAGCAGTAAATGCTTTTTACCACTAAGACAGGGTAGATGGTAAATGAAGGGACTAGGATGACCAATCCCTCCATTTACCATCTATCTTGTGTTAGTGGTAAAAAGCATTTACTTTGCGACATACAACCGGCCCTTAGAGAGGTCAAACAACTGGCGGGGGACAGAGCCGAGTAGAGACGAGTGGCTGCGTCAAACCAGTCTTAGGACTGTGTACTCAATGATGATGATTATTTGCATAAAAGCAGAGGGCAACCTCATTGATTTCTCTTTATGATTATTTTTCAGAAAGAAACTATGTTTGCTATTGGCACATTTACGCCTCATTGAAAAGTTTCCTCCGACGGCAGCGCCTGCAAGTCGTAGGGTATGCATTCAAATAGAGCTCTCTGAGCCTCGTTTTGCATCTTCAGGCGCTAGAAACCTTTTTCGCGTACATATTAAAAAAAAAATTTGAACTTAACACTTTTTATTCAACTTATGATTTTCTTATTCATAATTATAAAAAATATTTATTCACTCAGAACCATTATTATTTATTAGAAAATAAAGAAATTCTCGACTATTCTCCTTTTAGAAGTTGATTTAACAGATAAAATTGTGATTTTATATTCTCTGTATATTGTTAAACGGGATAAATTCAAGCGGTGGTATACTTAGAGAAAAATTCATGAAAACAGCATTATTGACCGGACTATATTAATATACAAATATCGCCGACGTGTGTGCTAGTGTGTGATAACACCCACAGATTTAATTATAAAAACATTTCACTTTTATTTTTTATTTGGTAAAATATTTAAAAATGTATATTATATGGTTTTACTCAAAAAATTTTAAAAATGCTTAAAAAAGATTTAAATTTCGTAATTAATATCATTCTTTTCCCAGAAATGAAATATAACATTTACACCTCCTATTGCTAGTTATTGGCATTTAAATTATTCCCCGTTTTCAACAGTTTCAGTGTAGTATTGTGTGAAAACATGTTATAAGATCCAGATTAAATCCTATCATGATTTCAATTCCTAATCCCCCCCCCTCACAAAAAAAACTGCTTTGCACGTAGCACACGATTTCCTGAATTCCAACATCGGGGTTAAATTGGTTAAGTGCCGGACCACATACTAGTAATTCGCCATAACGTTTGTCACAATAACTTCAAAGAACTGGAACTCTCTTCCGGCCTCCTTTCCCGACATTTATAGCCTTCAAATCTTCAAGCCCCGGGTGTACAGGCACATACGACACCACCCTTTCTTTTGACCAATTTCTCCTTCCCTTTAGTAGTGCAAGGGTGTCTTTCAAGATCTATGGGGGCTGAATCTTCTTGGTGAATCCCTTATTGCATCCGATAGAATTAAAAAAATTCCCATTAAGTTAAGTATAAAATATATTTTGGTTTTTATATATTTTTTTTTCTATCCACTTGGCTTCGGGAACTAATGTCCATTTAGCCAGTCATCTCAATTTGGTTTATATAAATAGAATGAAATTGAAATTATATGTGCCCATAATTATGAAAATAGACTAATTCAGTTTTTTCATATTTTATGTTCCATCCATTTAAAAAGTACATTTATAAAATGTCGATTTTGAAAAATCGCATAAAATTGATCCATTAAATGGATTTCTAGTTGTCTCAACTCAAATACAGAATTCGAATCTTGTTTATTTTATAAAACTTTAAATATCTCATAATTAGTAGAGATTGTGGTGTTGGTGCAAGGTGAAACATCTTTAATAAAGATAAGAGTAAATAAATATTATATATTAATAACAAAGCCAAAAATTTATTCCCAGCTTAGAGACATAAGTCAATGAACTTCTAACTTTTCTTTTATTTATCCACACCTATGTCAATAAACCCCTACCCAACCTGAAATTTTCACTTAACAATAGCCTAAGAGGAAGTGTCCTTTAAAATAACTCAAACATTCTTTCCCTCTGTTCAATAAACATATATATATATATATATATATATATATAACCTGTTATTCAATAAGTTGAATTAGTTATTTTCTGTACTTCCTGAAGATGGGTTGATAGCCCGAAATTTATATATTGAAAAAGAAAATTTTTACATCTTTTAATTTTTTAATTTTAATGTGAAATAAGTGACCAAGAATCCTTAACTCATAGTAAATCAATATTAAATATAATATTTATTTACTCTTATCTTTTTTAAATATCTCGAAACTAAAAATCAATGACTTAGACCACTTTCATAATTATGGGCACATTTTTTTTATGATATTGATGTGATAAGGAGATACATCAGAAGGTGCATCCCCTAAAGGCCTGTATGGGATGGCCCTCCATCGTGAAAAGAACAGATTAAAAGGAAAGAAGCCTGGATCACGAGCCAAACTTCAGAAAGTTAGATACAATCTAATATCCAATTTACTAAGTTTTTAGGGGCTTCGCGCAGTGGTAAATTCTCCGCTCGATAAATTAGGTTAAATTTATCTCCCCCCATATGTGGGATTCCACGCTAAATCAGACGGTTTTAAAAAATGTAATTTTTGATTCCCTTCATTTTTTGACATTTTTAGTACCCATCTAAAAATTACTCTTCCTAGTAAATTTTGAAATTTTTTTTGATCATCGGTTTAAAAGAAATCGAATATCGGTTTTTCGCTCACAACTTCTTCAAAAATGGTCCAAATTCAAATTTTTTTTTGAAATATTTGTTTTTACATACTTTTTAGAAAAAAATACAAAAAAATTATTTAAATATTTTTATATGCGATTTTTGAGTTTGAAAATGTTAATCTTGTTTTTGAAGCTGTATGTACTCTTCGATTTTTTTGATAATTTTTTATTTTAATCTTCTATTCATTTTACAAATTTTAAGACAGGGTTGATAGTGGTCCTATGATAGACTCTAATTACTATTTTTTTCGATTTTCAATTTATGATTTTGATTTTCTTTTAACAATACTACTAATTATTTATTTTAAACACCTGTTAACGATAAATATCAATTCAAAATAACTAAAAAAAGAGAACTCAATATCAAAAAGTGGTTTTAATAATAGTTAATAGCGAATAAAATTTATTCATAATTTTCAAAAATCAAAAAAAATAGTAATTATCATAGGAAAATCGAAGAATACATACAGTTTAAAAAACAAGATTAAAAATTTAAAATTTAAAAATCGGATATAAAAATACTTTCAATATTTTTTTGTATTTTTTTTTAAAAAGTATGTAAAAAAACAAAAATTAAAAAAAAATGAAATTTGACCCTTTTTGAAGAAGTTATGAAAAACCGAAATTCGATATCTTTAAACCGATCATCAAAAAAAATTCAAAATTCACCAGGATGAGATTTTAGATGGGTACTAAAAAATGTCCAAAAATGAAGGAAATAAAAAATTAAATTTTTTTAAACCGTCCGATTTGGCGTGGAATGCTTCATATATAAAATTTAGAATAAAGCTCATTTCGTAAAACTTCTATCAAATAATAGAATTGAATGATAAAAACTCTTAATAATAAATAAAAAGTCATTAATGATTCCACCCTGGCTCCTTTCATCATCTTGAATTAAACGGGAATAGCTCTTCTGCTAATGACCTTATTCAACACCTCAATTTATCAACAGAGTAAAAGGCTTCCGATTTCGTAGATTTTCTTGGTCGCTCTTCTTACTTTACAAATCTCGGTATCTTCCTTCAAATATTAACTAGAAGGGCTTCCTTAAAATTTTCTCTCTTTCGTATAGAACAGATTAAAACGAGAGGAAATTGGAAGCAACTTAAAAGTGACTCTTGATTCTCGGAGGAAAAGCCAACAGCGAGCAGCAAGAATTAGGAAATTAAAAATTGACGATAAAATCCATCAACGAAAAAATAAGGTCTATTAATATCCTGGTTAATGTTAACCTTATATAGGTATAGGTATGCATCATAAGCTTACTTCCTTTCTTGTCATTTAAATAAATATCGTTTTATTTGAAGAAATATATTAAGTCAGGGGTTCCCAAACTTTCCCCTATTTAAAAAAAAATTTCTACTCCTACACATTTTTATTTCAAATTTTTTATTCCAATAATAAAGCTGTTGAAGCTTTTATTTTTGTGATTAATTTTATTCAGATTTAACTAAAAATTCAAATTCTATTTATTTATTGGCTAACTAGACAAAAAACAAAATGAGAAGCTAAAAATGTATTTATTATTTATTTTTATCTCAAAAGAGACGATAAAGAGTGTGTCTTCTGCTGGAATTATAAATGTTTAATTTATTTATAACGAGACTATAGTTTCGAGAGCTTTTATGATTCCAGCAGGAGACACTCTTTATTGTTCCTTCAATTTATAAAAATACTGCTACTCTCGGCAAAAACCTTCAATTTAATTTATTTTTATCTCTTTTACGTTTAGACATACTATTGCTAATATTACTTAATTAATATTTTGCTTTCTTTAGTGTTTGTGTTTTGGTATGAGAAATGTCTGAAACTGAGAAATGTTCAATCGTTAATGTGTGTTAATTCGGATTTCTAAACCCACGATAGCGGAAATACGAAAGATCGTAGAAAGTTCATTCAGGTCCCATAATATATCTAATGTTGATCTGACTAGATTCCCACAATCCAAGATAATTCAAAAACGTAATGTCATAAAAAAAAATTTGTCGGTCCGTATTCCGCATTCTTATCACTAGTCAAGAACGCAGAATCGTTCAGTTTGTTCTAGTGTCAAAAAATTTATATTTTATTTGATCATACACGCAGATATATATAGAGAAAGATTTTCAATTTATTGGATTTAAGGTACTTTAAAAATTAGGGGAAAAAATCGAATTCGAATTTTTTTTACGAAAATAAAAAATTAAATCATTTTGAGTTGGAGATTTTATTATCAAATTGAACACGCCCAGCAGACTTTAGCTTGCAAGCCTACTTTATTAGAAAAAATAAATTATTAATTTTATTAAAAACAAATTTCGTATGAATTGATTTTCTAAAATGAACACCCCATAATAAATATCTGTTAATTTTTATTTATTTGATTAAAAAAATCTATCTAATAAAAATAAATTCATTTTATATAATTACTAGCGCAAGGCCCGCCTTCGGCGGCCCCGTTGCTAGCCAGGGGCCCGCCCCTGGACCCCTAACCCACGAACCCCAACCTCACACACCACTCCCATCCACTACACCCCCCGAAACCCACCCAGCACCCCTACCCAAACCCCTCCCCCACACCACCACCCCAAAACTCCATCCCGCACCCCACCCACCTCGGACCCCCACCCCCGTACCAGCCCACTACGCCACTGAACCCTCACCTGAACCCCCACTCCAACCCTGCACCACCACCCTGGACCCCCCAGTCAACCCCCATTCCACCCGCCGCACCCCATGCCCTAACCCACCCCCACTCCACCCCCGCACCCAGTTTTTGCATTTCTAGTCTTCTAGTGAGCCACAGATTATATATACAAAATTTGGTTAAGTTGGTTCTAAGGGTAAGAATTTTCATTTTTTGACCTCCCCCTTATTTTGGGTGGTTAGTTTTTGCATTTCTAGCATTCTAATAACCCACATATTATGCATACAAAATTTTGTTGAGTTTGAAGAGCAAGAATTTTCATATTTTGACCCCCGCTTCTTTTTTTTGGGTGGTTTTTTGTGGGAATTGTTTTTTAACAAAAGTTGTCAGAAATCACATCTCCTACAACTTTGTTCATTATAAAATTTGCCGTAGAGCTAATAGTTTAGGAGTTATTTGATAATTTTCATTCGTGCGCCCCCCCCCCCCCAAACCCCCTTTTTGGCTTAAAATATCAAAACGTTATATAGCTATGAACGTAAGTTAGAAGACATCTGATGCAAATATGTAATTTCATAATAACCCCTTCAGCCGTTTTTAAGTGAATCGTCAGCAAATTTTCGCGGAAATCACGGAAATATACAGACAGACAGGCAGACAGGAATTTTGTTGAGGGTGTTTTCGTTCATAACTTTGCTTGAAACGTGTGCAACCAAAATTTGGCGTGATTTCGAGTAATGTACAGACAAAACTTTAACACTTAACAACCTTAATTTTATATATATAGATTTAATGAAAAAAATGTATTCGATAAATTGTTTCTTTCCTTAAAAGCAAATGTAAAGAATCTACCGAAATTTCGAAAACATAATTCCCTTATTTCATTGAAATTATTTTAAAAACAATTAGAGATAAAAATTAAAAAAATAATAAATTCTCTGAAATGTAATTGGGGTAGAATGTCTCACTTGGTATAAAAAGAAAAGGGTGCGAAATAAAGGCTTGGGCACTTTTATAATAATCCCGGATACATGTCGAGACAAGTCCATATCCATTGGAGATATTGAAACAAGCTCAGAGAAGAAATAAAGAATTTTCTATTAATCAAGTATAGTATGTGTTTATTAATAGCGTCTACTTCTCCTTAACACAATATATTTGAAAAGATCCGCGGTGGCTTGGCTTCAATTGAAAAAAGTGGAACTATACAATTAAAAGGAAATGTCATCTTAATCTCTAAATAAGTTGGGGTATTTTTCCCTAGATTCCACTTAATATGAAACTATTTCAATTAAAAATGTTATTTAATAAATAGTACCTGCCCATCGAGCGATGCTCGGTAACTTTTTGCTTCAGCTCAAAGCTATATATTAATTAGTGTTATAAAAACAATCACATTCTTTCAATTTTATTTTCAATTAAATCTAGAGTATTATTACAAAAGAAATAACATATAATTAAATATTATTAAAAATATACCGTATTTAATGCCATTCTAAAAAGCAGACTGAACGCTTGTTAGAAACTTAATTTGAGTGGTTGTTGAAATTCTTATTAAAACCAAGCCAAGCATCATTTAATTTTTGATACTTGACAGTCTCAAAATCTTAATGAATATATATTAGAAACGGATATGAGGTCGTTTAAGTTAAATGGCAAGTAGCAACGAAGCAATCGTGGCGTTAATTAATGAGGAAGGTGTTGTTAAGGGCTGGGCCATATGCGATAACCAAGATGGATCGTTTCAACAGCCAGCCCTATCTCGTTAATGTTATTTAATTGTGTTTTTCCACATGGCGACAGCAACCCCGCCTTCCGATGTCAGCTTCTTCCACCCTCCTCGTTCGGCAAGGCAGTCATGTTTGTTTCGGCGCGTGAATAATACATGAGGCGGCCGGGGAACACTTTGCATCGGGGATCAGAAGAGCCAACTTTAGGACCCCCTGTACCAGCCCTCCTCCCCCTCCGGCCACGATCGCGTTTACAAATTCGATTTCAACTAGACCTGTGCCAGCCAAATGTCAACCCTTCAATCTGGAAATCATCATGACCCATTTTTTTATTTCCATTACTTACAACAAAGAGAAACTGAAATCGGAAACATTGTTTTTATAATAAGGGAGGAAAAAAAATTCTCATGAATAAAATCGCAATTGAAATTTTACAAAGTGAAATGTACACAGCTTGCTGATCTCTTTCCTGTATACAGCCCTAATAATGAATTAAAAAGTAGGCATTCTATCCAGAGATGTCTACTGGTAGACATCCTGATAGAAATCCTGTCTTCAGACTCTGTCATTGTTACAGGTTAACCCTCAGAAATTTTCTTTGGAAATTAATAAGGTAGCGGCTTTATTCAAGAAGCTCACACTTATTTATAAATAATTAATGTAATGCTATGTATACTTATGTAATATATGGGTTGATGTATGTAATGAGTATTATTGGTGTATAATTTTATAATTTTGTAAATTGAGGCTTTTAGCAAAATGAATAAATATATAAGTAAACAAATTGTCAAATTTAATAATTATTTTTAATACTAGTGAAGCAAGAAGAAATTACATCAAGAAAATTTGAGCCCCTGTATCGTGAAAAGAAGGAGAAGACGAAGAAATTTCCGGATTCGAAGATTCTTGTAGATGCGGGTTTTGAACGACTGAAGGTTTTTGGTTGCATAAAGACGATAGGTGGGAAGGGAATTCCAGTTTCTATAAGTCAAAGAGATAAAATCGTGCGTTTGTTACAAATAAGGCTTTCTGGGGAGATTATTCATTTTAATTAGTCAGAACAAACATAATGGTAGTATAATTTAGAGAAAAAGCTGAAACGAGGAATCAGGGATTCGAGTGAACTAGATAAATCCATTCAAGCGATGCATTTATTAGTTTTTACTCTCTTTTCTGAATCGCTATATTTATGGTTTCGGGTTAATATACCAAAGATTTTTAGCGAAATCCGTGACAACAAGAAAATTCCAATTTTTTCGATTCGAAAAATTATTTGATCAAATTTTTGAGCATGAATAACTTTTTAATTAATAATAGTAGAGCTTTGACGCTTATAGTCATTTTTGTTTATAATTGAATTTACTTTAACAAAGGTCATTATACAAAGTTGTGTATTTCAAAGGGTTAGACAACAATGATTATATATATGTTTAATTTCAAATTTGATCTTTTATACAAACAAAAGTAAGTCATGTACAAAAAAGTTACATGAAACAATTTTTAGGGTTTTAAATGTATTACAAAAAATAAAAATAATTTTTCAAACATATTCATTTTTTCTGGTAAACTGTTGTTTCCTTTAATATTTCAAAAAATTGTAGCGAAATCCGTGACTTCAACCGAATTCCAGTTTTATTCCCTCTCATGGTGAGAGACTTGCGTCGGCGTCGCAGGGCCTCTCGATATTATGGTAGACCAAAAGAATTATAAATGAGATAGAAAGCGATCTTATTTTAACATTTTTATCTATCTGAAGGTTCACTGTATGTCTATTATATAAGAAAATAGCATTTTGATTAAGGATTTTGTAGTTTAAAAGAAATTGTATGAAAAGATTCAATTTCCTCTCTTCGGGAGCGAATCACCGAGAAATGACAAAAAGTTTTATTTTTTTCTCAATAGATATTTATTCAAATCTATTCAAATTTCATATCAATGTGTTATTTCGTTAATCTTTTATAGAAAATATTTTTGATTAGAATATTTTTATTTTAAAGGGTAGTTTATTTGAAGTCCAATTTGAAAAAGTGCTAATAACTCCGTTGAAATTTTTTTTAAAAATATGAAATTAATAGACATTATAAAACAATTAATTATTAATAATTTAATTCAATTTTGAACAAAATCGATTCAGTACTTTTTTAGAAAACGGTTAAAAACCATCTGAACGGTCAAAAAACGATGTTTTTTGGGAGCACGAGATGCTTTTGAAAAAGTTTAAAAAGTCATATGAAACGAAACATTGACTTGTGACATGGAGGTGAATTTTAAAATGTTTCTAAAACGGCCTTTCATCGACGGTTTTCGGGTTTTTGACGTTTTTCTCAAAAAGTACTCAATAGATTTCGTTCAAAATTGATTTAAATTATTAAAAATTAATTGTTTTATAATATATATTAATTTCATATTTAAAAAAAATTCAACGGAGTTATTAGCATTTTTTCAAATTGGATTTCAAATAAACTACCCTTTAAAATGCAAATTTCCTGATAATAATTATTTGATAAAAAGATAAATGAAAATAATATACAGATTGAAATTTTAGTAGATTTGAATAAATCTAATATCTAATAAGAAAAAAAATCTGCCATTTCTAGTTGATTCGCTCCCGGAGAGAAGAAATTGAATCCTTTCATACACCTTCTTTTAAACTACAAAATTCTCAATCAAAATGCTATTTTCTTATATTAAAAAGTTACTATGAACCTCAAAAATCGATAAAATAAGATCGACTTCTCTCTCATTTATAAAAATTCCGGTCTACCATAATATCGAGAGGCTCTGCGACGCAAGTCTCTCGCCATGACATGGAATAAAAGTGGAATCCGGTTGATGTCACGGATTTCGCTAAAATTTTTCGGTTTATTAAAGGAAGAAAAATGAAGAAAAAGTGAAAATTTTTGAAAAAATATTTTTATTTTCCTCTAAAAAAATTGGTGAATATAAATTTAAAATCTTCGTTTATCTTCTAAATTATTGGTGGTAGTCAAATTAATTAATATTTTTTTTTTTTTTATTCAGCAGAGGCTACCCATTGGCTGAATCCCTCTCCATTACTTAATTATATACATATACAGCCATCAAATTGTATCAACTTTATAACCATTGAGGAATATCATCATGCTCGGACACCTTATACACAAATATGGGGCTCGTCTTCAAGGACTCATCAAGCAACTCTTAGGAACTGATGATGGCATTATTTAATTAAAGCCGAAACGTTTTCTATAATTGGGAGTTTTTTATTCAGCAGAGGCTACCCATTGGCTGAATCCCTCTCCATTACTTAATTATATACATATACAGCCATCAAATTGTATCAACTTTATAACCATTGAGGAATATCATCATGCTCGGACACCTTATACACAAATATGGGGCTCGTCTTCAAGGACTCATCAAGCAACTCTTAGGAACTGATGATGGCATTATTTAATTAAAGCCGAAACGTTTTCTATAATTGGGAGTTTTTTATTCAGCAGAGGCTACCCATTGGCTGAATCCCTCTCCATTACTTAATTATATACATATACAGCCATCAAATTGTATCAACTTTATAACCATTGAGGAATATCATCATGCTCGGACACCTTATACACAAATATGGGGCTCGTCTTCAAGGACTCATCAAGCAACTCTTAGGAACTGATGATGGCATTATTTAATTAAAGCCGAAACGTTTTCTATAATTGGGAGTTTTTTATTCAGCAGAGGCTACCCATTGGCTGAATCCTCTCCATTACTTAATTATATACATATACAGCCATCAAATTGTATCAACTTTATAACCATTGAGGAATATCATCATGCTCGGACACCTTATACACAAATATGGGGCACGTCTTCAAGGACTCATCAAGCAACTCTTAGGAACTGATGATGGCATTATTTAATTAAAGCCGAAACGTTTTCTATAGTTGGGAGTTTTTATTCAGCAGAGGCTACCCATTGGCTGAATCCCTCTCCATACTTAATTAATTAATATTATAGGATTATATATAATTATATAGGATTTTTTGTAGTATTTAAATCCCTAAAAATTGTTTCATGTAATTTTTTTGTAGGCGACCTACTTTTACTTGTATAAAAGATCAAATTCGAAATGAAACATATATTCAATCATTGTTGTCCAACCCTCTGAAATACACAACTTTGTATAATGACCTTAAAGTAAATTCAATTATAAACAAAAATGTCTATAAGAGTCAAAGCTCTACGATGAATAATTAAAAAGTTTTTGCAGTTGATAAAATTTAGTCTGAAAATTCTAGCTCAAAGATTTGATCAAATAATTTTTCGAATCGAAAAAAGTGGAATTTTCTTGTCACAGACTTCGGTAAAAATATTTGCAATATTAAATGAGATAACCTTTTACCCGAAACTGAAAATATAATTGAAAAACCATATTTTCACAAAAAAAAACTCATGAATGTAAATTTACAAAACCTCTTCTATGGCCTAAATCAGTGTTATTCAACCATTGTCATTCCGCGGAACCCTTTTTTAAGATAATTATTTTATAGAACCCATCGATCAGTAGCACACCCAGATTTGATTTTAGAGGGGGGGGGGGGGGTATCGTATTCCATAATATACATGTTTTGAGCAAGGTGCATCCCTGCCTTTGTTATAAAAATTTTCTAATAGAAGGTACATTTATTCAAACCAAAAGATAAATATTCTAAATAAAATATAAAGAATTTATATTATAAATCAAATTTTAGCATTGACTCACGGAACCCTTAAAGCTTTTGAGTTTAAATTTTTTGGATCAAAAAAAAGTGGAAATCGGTCGGTGTCACGGATTTCCCTCATGTCCCCCGCAAGGAGGAATCCAAGTTCTCCGAGTCGACCTTAGTGATCTGCATATGAAGGCCAATGAATTTGAAGATATATGAACGAATATAATCGGCTGGCTAAATGACCATCTAGTTCCCTAGGCATAGGCCAATTAAATAAAATAAAATTTTTTTTAAAAATAATAATTCTATGAATTAAGTGGATATCGATGAGGCAGTCCAAAAAAGAAGAAGATAATTTACACTATCTTTTTATTCATAAAACCGACGTTTCGGAGGCTATTCCCTCCTTCTTCAGGGTTTTGAAAAGTCACTGAAGGAAATCCAATGCGACATTCCTCTCTGTCTCCTCTTCCAGTGGCAGTAACAAAAATATATTCTCAGCAGAATTATAATGTCATGCCTCATCGATATCCACTTAATTCACTAGTCCGTCTACAAAAATTACTCTAATCTTAATAATTCTATGTTTTAATTAGTTTATTTTTTATAGTTATATTATGGTTATATATTTAAATATATTCAAATTGAATAAAATATATTTCAATACTATCTGCTGAAACTTTGTGAATAATATATGAGTCCCCATTGTCTCCCACAGGAAAAGACCGAAAGCGAGATTTCTCCTCTTAAAATATTCAAATAAAACAAACTCGTTTTTCATATTTCATTTTTTCATATCATATTAATGATATTTTATTTATTTACTAGCTGCAAGGCCCGCCTTCGGCGGCCCTCTTGCTAGCCAGGGGGCACGCCCCCTGGACCCTCAGCCCTCAGACCACTCCGTTCCGCCCACTAACCCCCCACCCCACCCCAAAACCCCTCCAGCACCCCGCACCATGCACCAGTTCCCGACCCCCGCCCCCACACTACCACCGGCACCCATCCACCCCGGACCCCACCCCGTGCCCTCCAACCCTGCGCACCACACTCCCGCCTAGCCCCCTGGACCCCACCCCCACTATGCCCCCTGGACTCCGCCACGCACCACACCCTGCACCCTCACGCTACTCCGCCTCACACCTCACCCCATCCCTGCACCTTACCCCCGCACCCAGTTTTTTCATTTCTAGCCTTCTAGTGACCCATAGATTCTATATACAAAATTTGGTTGAGTTTGGCCCAAGAGAAATAATTTTCATTTTTGACCCCCCCTCCCATTTTGGGTGGTTAGTTTTTGCATTTCTAGCTCTCTAGGCCCAGAGATTATTTATACAAAATTTGGTTGAGTTTGCTCCAAGGGCAAGAATTTACATTTTTCACCCCCCCTTTTGGGTGGGTTTTTGTGGAAATTCTTTTAAACAAAAGTTGTCAGAAATCACATCCCCTACAACTTTGTTTATTATAAAATTTGCCGTAGGGTTAATAGTTTAGGAGTTATTTGATAATTTTCATTCGTGCGCCCCCCCCAAACCCCCTTCTGGGGTCAAAATATCAAAACGTTATATAGCTAAAAACGTAAGTTCAAAGACATCTGATGTAAATATGAAATTTCATAATAATCAGCCATTTTTACGTGAATCGTGAGCAACTTGTCGGAAACCACTGAAACAGACAGACATACAGACATACATACAGACAGGAATTTTGTTGAGGGTGTTTTCGTTCATAGCTTTGCTTGAAACGTGTGCAACCAAAATTTGGCGTGATTTGGACCAATGTACAGACAAAACCTTAATTTTATATATATAGAATATTTTATTTATTTATAAATAAAATTATTTATTCAATATCAATAATATAATTATGTGGATTGGGTCCGTAGCGCGAAGTCTCTGTGGCTAAGCCAGCCTTAGCAGGCATATAATATAATAATTTTAATTGTTATACTCCTATTATATAATCGTATATTTAAATATATTGAATTTGAATATGTGAAATGGGATATAATTGGAATAAGATTGTGGCTGGAAAAAAATCCATAAAAATTGTGTGAGATTCCCTCTCATGACGAGATGCAAAAAGAATTATAAATGAGAAAGAAATTTCGCACCAACAGATGTACTTGGATCCCTTCTTGTTGGGGAGGGACATGAAGGAAAGTCGTGACATTGACCGATTTCCACTTTTTTCGATTAAAAAAATTATTTGACCAATAATTTAGAATTTAGACCCCTAGGATGTTGAAGAAGCTAACTTTTCGGGTAATGGCGGTGCTTCAATTTTTTCTTTGTACCCTCGCTATGTGAATTCATTATAATGTCACAATAATCAATCACCGATTCGGGCTCAGGTCATTTCTTATGCAAAATTATATTACATCAAAGTTAAAGACGAAAAATTTTAACATTTTTATATTATTAATTAATATTAATTTATTATAACAAATTTAGAAAGCGTTAAACAAATTTACAAAGCGTTAAACAGAATTTTATCAAACCATTCTTATGATTGATTACTTTAAGATGATGATAAACTCTGTGAACCAGTTTGAGAAGAATATTTTATTCTTTGCTTAATAGGAGTGGAATTAATTAAATGTTGACTCACTATGTTAAACCAATTTCGTTTAGAAGATGTGATCCGAACCTGGGTTTAAACTAAGTTAATTGTTATTTGATGACAATAATTGCAATTTAATTTAATTTTTGAAATTTCATAAAAATATAAATGTTAAATAAAAATTATTTGGAAAATGAGATATGAAACACTGTAAAAACATCTAAAGGAAATCAAGAAAGATGGTCACCTACTAAATCCGAAGTGGCAATTATTTCTATCATGTCAGAAGGGTTGTTAGGTCCCATAGGAAATAGAAGGTTGCATTTATTTGGTATTTGGGGTTGATTCCCAAATGAGTGGAACAACTCTTCTGACATAATAAAAAATAATAATCCATAACACCTCACATTTACTACTATGTATAGGCATTTCTCTTTTATATACTACGAGCTGGTCGAAGCGTGCCTTCGGCACGCCCTCTACAGCATTACAAAATTTGATCTATATCGGAGAGAGTATTAATTTTTTGCCCCACTCACATTTGGGAGGTTGAAATTATTTTTTAGATATTTGCAAATATTTAGATATTTGAAAATAAATAATCCACAGTTTTCTAAAGAGTAAATGTACTAAAAAGCTAAAAATTTCTATATTTTGCCTCCCCCCCTTTTCGCCCCCATACAGTCAATTTTGATAGTTGATTTTTACAGGAATTTGATCAAGATCAAGATTTTTGCCCCCAGTCACATTTTGGATAGTTGAGGGGGGGTCGGATTACAAAAAATTTTAAAATTATTTTTTAGATATTTGCAAATAAATAATCCACAGTTTTCTAAAGAGTAAATGTACTAAAAAGCTAAAAAAAATTATAATTCCCCCCCCCTTCGCCCCATACAGTCAATTTTGATAGTTGATTTTTACAGGAATAGTTTCTTAAAGTAATAAATAATAACTCTACAAAATTTGATCAAGATAGGAGAGAGTTTAAATTTTTGACCCCACTCACATTTTGGATAGTTGGGAGTCGAATTTCAAAAAATCCTGAAATTGCTTTTTAGATATTTGTATTTAGAATTTTATTAAGTAAAAATCAAGTAGATATCCTATCGTTCTTAATTGAAAATGCATAATTAGTGTAAACACATTGCAAAGATATTATGCCCCTTTTGATCCCTTTAGGGGTCGAATTTCAAAAAATCCTGAAATTACTTTTTAGATATTTTAATTTAGTATTTTTAAAAGTAAAAAGCAAGTAGATATTTTATCGTCCTTAAGAGATATCGCATAATCAGTGAAAACACACTTTGCCCCCTTTGACCCCCTTAGGGGTCGGATTTCGAAAAATCCTTTCTTAGTGAGCCCCTATGTCATAGATGCAATATCCTCTCCAAATTTCATGTTTCTATGTCCAGTGGTTCTGGCTGTTTTGATGATGAGTAATGAGTGAATCAGTGTATCGGACAAAGAATTTTATATATATAATACGCTATAGATACAAACACCTTGTAAATATTTTATTTAATTTATATATTTATTTTTGGCCTCGGATACTCGAGTCCAATTAGCCAGATTTGATTTTTTGTTTAACTGTTAGTAATGTTACTGTAAAAGCCCGATACCAGTAGAATTTTTCTGTTGTGATCGAGCTCTGACATCGAGCTTCCCACATCATCATCGTCATCACGATGATGGAGCATGGGGGCTACACCGACCAACGGTCCAACCCGACCTTCGATCAATCTTGTATTAATATTATAAATAACAATGAAAATTAAATTTTCTATATAGTACTCGAACATGTACTGACTTAAAGCCCAAATAGGGCAATAATTCAATAATTAAATAATAATATCATTTTTTAGTAAAGTAAAATAGCACGTAAAATTAAAATAATAAGTAGTTTTAATATAAAATTGTTTCTAAAAAAAAAAACAATAGTAAAACCTTTCCATTAAAAAATCTTTAGAAGCCTCACGTAAGCGGCAATTCTGTAAATTTAATCAACCATGGTTAAATGGAACCATATTTAAACTCTAAAACACCTTCAAGATTAAGATTAATCAGATATTTGGAAATTCAAAAAAAACAACAGTAAACAATTCATCGTGTAGACTTACTATAAATAAACTATCTCCAGTCTTGTTCTTCTTTCACCTTATTTTATAATTTAATATAAATAAATTAGACAGAATCTTAAGTTTGTCGTTCGGAAAGAATGTTTTAATTATTTTTATTTTATTTTTTTTTTTTTGAAATTTTTCAAAACAGAGATTATAAAAGTGATTAATTGTAGAGAGTTTGGAACATAAATTAGCTGTTAGTAACACAAGCTTTTGCTCGAAGAATAAAAATAATGTTTAAAAATGAGGAAAAAAAAAATTATTGTCCTAGTGTAAAACAAAAAGAAAGTTAAAAAAAACTTTTGCAACCGTCCCCCTTGTTATTATTTTTTAATTGTATTATATTAATAAGGAGAATAGATTTATTTTTCAAAGGAAATGATTTTATCTTCATCCCTTTTTCATTGAAACAAGATCATTAGAGAATAATATATAAAAAAAATGTTTATTTATTAATTAAGTAAATTTTGATAAATAAAATTAAAGATTAAAAAAATCACTTACTTTGTGAAAAAACAAACTCTCACTTTGAGCTTCTTAAGTCTATCTACTTTAACATGTAATGAATTTGTTACTCTTTTTTTAAACATGGCTAACAAATTCAGATTGGCTTAGATAATCCGCAATAGTTTTTAACTATAACATGCTCTGAAAAATATTCCTAAACGATGATATCACTATAAACGAGCCTAGTGGTATCCCTGAAACTAACAAATACTTTGTGCTCCGTGATGCAAATAAACAGTGGCTAATGAGAAAATAGTGTAGTTCAGATATCATTAGCTGAGATCCCAAAACAAATAAACACTATGGTTACGAGTTGTCGATAAACAGAAACTAATTAGAACAAAATATTGTTAAGCAGTGCATTAGAATCACTATGAGGAATGAGCATCTCTATTAGTAGATCCTGAAACTAAAATGCCATGGACAAATAAAAAACAGTTTAAAACTTTGTTCTTATTTTCATTTAATCACAAAAATAATGATATAACATAACAAACAATAAAATAATAATTACAACATTAACATTTATTTGTGAAAAATGCCGTTTCCATAGAAACTGTCAACCAAGTCTTTCACGGCCTTCAAGAAATTAGACATTTTTGAAATTTAATACCTACTCACAGGCGACATAGAAAAGCATTAGGAAAAAAGCGTTATTATCATTATTTTTGTGATTAAATGAAAATAAGAACAAAGTTTTAAACTGTTTTTTATTTGTCCATGGCATGCTTGACTACGAAACTTAAAAAAAAATTGAAAACTCAATTACCTATTTTGTTTCTTTAATAAATTCGTTAATAAAATATTCTTTAAGCAATAACTGTTAAACGAATGAAGATATCGACATGCGGTTTGAACATATTTTGTTGCAAATTTGATCTACTTTCTGAATCTAATAAAATAATTATACGGTTCCATTTAAGATTTCGGAGCAAAATTAATAAAACGGTTAACTTTATAAAACACGCCCCTTAGCGAGGGCGGCAAGAACTAGAATGGCATGGATGTTTTTTTATTTTATTCACCAAACCTTCCTTTCTTGAACCAGACCTTGTTAACAAATTTCCGTTAAGTCAAACTTAAGTTATAGACACTACAGTCAATAAAAGTTTAGCATCCCCTCACGCCTTTATTTTACGTCCTACAATAAAAAGTCATTTATCAAAAAGATGAACTATTATGGTGGCATTAACGTGAGAGTATTCATTTCTAAACTTATATTGGAAAATTTTCGAGAAAATTGCATTTTTTTATACG
Organism: Forficula auricularia; assembly: GCA_024734495.1. Taxonomy (NCBI): domain Eukaryota; kingdom Metazoa; phylum Arthropoda; class Insecta; order Dermaptera; family Forficulidae; genus Forficula; species Forficula auricularia. The sequence goes on along the minus strand of JALMQS010000030.1, from coordinate 31,182,304 downwards.
ATCGAAGCTAATTTAGCCACCTAGCGGTGGACGTATGAACTTAAAAAATATTTCCAGCAATTTTTCTTGGCCGATTTTGTCTGAAGGATTTTTTTCCCAAACTTCTACGATTATTAGTTCCTGAGATACGGTGCCTCGTCACCCTTATTGAATCACCCTGTACAATTTCAAATTCATGTCGCAGGAAATTATTATTTAATAATCCTATTAGGAATAATAAGCTTTGCCTAGAAAACATCCTTTGGTCTTCGGTACGATTTGATGAAATAAATATTTTATGAGAATTTGAATGCAATTCTAATAGAGATTTGAATATTTAAATACAAAAGAATATTTGAAAAATAGTTGTAATCTGCTATTAATTAAATACATATTACTTTAAGTTTCCAGCATCCGGGCTACTTGTAAAATAAAGAAAAAAAATTAAATAAATGCGAAAAAAATCTTCATTGGGCCGGTACTCGCCATATAGGAGAAATAGTGAGGTTATTTATGGCTATGGAAATTGAGTAGAAAAATATTATATAAAAAGATATCGAGGAAATACTCGTAATTCTTAAAAGAACAAATAATAATGGTAAGAGTATTTGGATTGAGAATAATACTATCTACTATGTCTGCCTTGTCTATACAGTTATACCAACGTTAACTAGCCTGGGGCTTCGAGGTAATACTTTAAGGTTTAAGCCATTTGAAAAATATAATATACTCGTTTATTACAGATGTGAATGTAGTCAAAAATCAGAATTACATTACGATAAATTATGGATTAGATATTTGATTTAAAATTTCTGCAATAATTCAAAAAATATTGTTGTTTTAACCAAAAGTTTTTACCAATTTTTATAGTAAGATTTTATTGCCCCTTTATAATCCCTGTGGACGTCCTTGCGAATTCAATTAGTTTTGCTAGGAATTTACTGCTGCCTTTCCCGAATATGGAGTAAGTATTGGAAAGAAAAATAAATCATATTGATATCAAGACCGTGAGAATTCGAGATCAAAATTTACTAAATTAACACTTCAAATAATACTGCTGCAATTTATATAAAGAAAACATAAATTTGAAAAGATTATCTTGCTGACAGAAGCAGATTTGTCAATTTTCAAGAGAAAAAAATGTTCTCTGCTTGATACAAATAAACATTAATGTTATATTTCAAATTGTGAATGAACCACTTCATGAGAAAGTGCAATATTATTCTTATGTGATAATAGAGTTTGTTTCACCTATAACTTTGTGGCACTAGATGCCAGGAGAGGTGAATTTGCTATTACAATATACCTATGTATTTAATTATTAATTCTAAATAACTCGAAGACCATCGAGATTATCGCCAATATGGGCATTATAATAGATTTATTTCCCAATTAAGTTAGATATATTTTTCATATATAATATACAATCATGATTATTATCAGAGTCTAGCAATAGAATATACATGAGATGAAGATGTCCAATTATAATGTTGATTCATATTAATAAAATATTCCGACTTACCTGAAAAGAGTTCGAGAAACTTTTCCACGCCATAATTTTGTGGGAAGCGATACGATGGATCTTTGAGGGCATCTGTTGTGTGCACTTTAATTCTTTTGATCATAAAACTGATGTTATCCGGTTTTCCATCTTGGTTAAAATCTGAAATGACAAAAATCAAATTAATAAAATTAAAAAATTACTTACTTAGTCCTAAGTCTTTTTCTACCGTTAGATTAGGTTAGATAATTTAATTAATATATGCATTTTATAAAATGTAAGAAGTTGTAACACCTTCAATTCAAGATTGAGATCTACACAGAGAAAAGAATAAAAAACTTCAGGAGTTGAATTGTTGTCGAAAGTACCCGTAAGGATGGGTTTTATGTGATTTAAGATTCAAGAATGTGGGAAAGATGGAATTTGAATACTTGAGAATGCTTTATTTGAGAAATTTTCATATTACATTTAATTGAGGTCTTATGGGAATTAATCAGCTAAAAACTGGAAGAATGAGACTGTGAATTTCAGAACTGATATGAACAATCTAAATATTGTTTATAATCAATTGTTTGAATTAGGACAATAATAAAATATAATGAAGAGAATTTGAAAAGTGTTTTGTAATAAAATAAGAAAAAATAAACTGCAACGGATCGTTGCTAAACTTCATCAAATTCATTTGAAATAGTTAATATGTTTGTTCGCTTTATTATTAAATACAGCATATCACTTGCAATAGTTGTAGTTCATGTTGACGATTTAATTCAATTAATAATTCTCATTTAATAGTCGAGGAATAACCATTACTACATTGGATTTTTGACATGTTCGTTATTATTGTAACCATTGCTGAAGAACATGAAGGAATCGACTTAAAATCAAAAATAGCCACCGATTCTCATCTATCTTGAGGAATAACAATTCTACATTAGGTTTTTGACGTTTCAGATTATTACTGGTAACCATTGCTGAAGACATGGAGGAATCGACTTTAAATCAAAAATAACGATCGATTCTCATCTAATACTAGAGGAATAACCTTATTTCATTCCATTTTTGATGTTTTGACCATTAATGGCAACCTCTACTGAAAACATTGAAGAATCGACTTAAAATCCAAAAAGACTAAATTCTTGGTATGTACAAACAACTCAAGCAAAGTTATGAACGAAAACACCCTCAACAAAATTCATGTCTGTATGTATGTATGTATGTATGTATGTCTGTATGTCTGTATGTTTCCGTCGTTTCCGAAAAGTTGCTCACGATTCACGTAAAAACGGCTGAATGATATTTCATATTTGTATCAGATGTCTTCTAAATTACATTTTTAGCTATATAACGTTTTAATATTTTGACCCCAAAATGTATTGTCATTTGGAAAACAGTTTTTGAACAGATCCAAAGAAAAAATGAAATTTAGAAATGAACAGCGACCCTAGTAGAGACTATTGAGTTCTCTCTCTCCTCTCATTTTCTCTTTCAGATGTGAAGTCATATTTAATTACACATATATATATATATATATATATATTAATATATATTTTAGAGAATTATGTAGCCATTGTAGAGAATATTAAAATTTTAACAAAAGAAAGGGACATTTGAAAAGTCTACACTGATAGTATGCTGTTAACTCTTTTTATTACGGCCAAACCATAAAATGTCCTTATCATTTTTTTTTTTTACAAACACTTTATTCACTCCACACTTAAAACTTGCCCAACATTAAACACATTGAGCCTATTTCACCCTTTCTTTGTTTCTATATACATATATTATATGTATACTGAATGTATGGTTAGCCTTAATTTATTCAAGCAGGCAATTGAAAAGAAAATTGGAATAAAAAATAATAGCAACTATAGGTATATTATTCATTTAGATTGAATTTTAGCACGTGATGGTTTTGCCAAAAATTACAGGGGTCTCGTCCAGAGGCCAAAAAGTGAGAATTTTTTATTGTGTACGAGCGGGTGTATGTATGTATGTATGTTACACTTTTTTTGGTCGACAATTTTTTCAACACCCTTCAACCGATTGGAATGAAATTAAAATCCTACCATTACTTTAACAAAATGAAGCGGTGATTAGTTTTTGGTATATACATATCGGCCCACAAACATTAGTAATTTTTCGAGAACTTTTTTTTAATTTTTTCTAAATATCATGAAAATGATCTAACAAATTGTGATGAAATTTAATATTCTAATTAAGTATCTTCATGATCACAAAAAAATACAAAGCGTTAAATATAATTTAGACATTTTTTAGACAAAAAGGATATTTTATTTTTAGGAATATTGAAATTAGAAAATTGGTTACAATAATCTAGTTTAGCCTTTCTCAAACTATGGTCCCCAGACCACAAGCACCCTTGCCATCTCTTAGTGAGTGTCGCCCCAGAAATTGAAAATTCGTAATTAATAATCTAATAATAAATAAAAAAATGTAAAATAAAAAACTCTCAATCTGACCAGGAAAGTCTTTTTAAATAAGAAAATATTATACATAATTACATTTTTACTTTATCCAATGCGAAGCATGGGAGAAAGTATTGGAATCGCTCTCGCGGCAAGCGCGACTTTAAAGGGTCCTCAGGTAAAGACTACGGAACCCATGGACTCAATTAAGGTCACAAATTGAAGTATTCAATGAGATTGAATTTTAGCACGTGACGGTTTTGCCAAAAATTACCTGGAATCTCGCCGAGAGGCCAAAAAGTGCCATTTTTTTGGAAGTGCGTGGGGATGGATGGATGGATGTATGTATGTGTGTTATCGTTTTTTTCGTCCACGATTTTTTCCACACCTTTGCGCTGATTGAAATGAAATTGAAAACCTACCATTAGTTTAACAAAATGAAGCGCTGATTAGTTTTTGGTACATACCGGTCCACAAACATTAGTACTTTATTTCAGTACTTTTTTAGTTTTTTCTAAATATCTTGAAAATGACTGAACCAATTTTGATGAAATTTAATATCCTAATTAAGTACCTTGGGGACCACAAAAAAGGTTAAATAAAGTTTTTAGTAAAATTATATTTTAAAGTACTTTACTCAAGAACATATTAATATTTCAAATGAATTTGGATAAAGTTTAGCAACGATCCGTTGCAGTTTATTTTGTTTATGGTTAGAAATACTTGAAATATGAAGAAAAATAATTTTCAAGCATGATTCTCTAGAAGCAAATATTTCAATTATTATTCTAATTTAAAAAGAAAATTCTATTAAAAAAATTATATATCTACCTATATATTTCATTTGTATTTGTATTTGTAGTCAAGTGCAAATGATTATTTCTTTACTCCCCTTAAATGTAAGACTAGCGTTTTAAGAGTCTTTCTAGAATAACAGAAATTAACAATAATTTACATTTAATCGAAACTTGTCAGAACTTGTCTTTTTCATCTTTCCACCTTCTCAAATACAAATTGAAAGGATTCTTTTACCTGAGACCTTTTTTATAAAAATATTTCCAATTTAAGAGTCTTTCTATAATAACAGAAATTAACAATAATTTATATTTGATCGAAACTTGTCAGGACGTGTCTTTTTGATCTTTGCCCCTTCTCAAATACAAATTGAAAGGATTCTTTTACCTGAAGCCTTGTTTATAAAAATATTTCCAACTAGCTGCAAGGCCCGCCTTCGGCGGCCTTCTTGCTAGGCAGGGGGCTTGGCCCCTGGACCCCCAGCCCTCGAACCCCACCCCAACCCCCGCACCATGCACCCACCCCCGCCCCACACCACCACTCCAACACTCCATTCCGCACCCTAACCCACTAACCTCACCCCTACCCCACCCCCAAAACCCCTCCACAACCGCACCACGCACCCGTCCCCAACCCTCGCCCCCACACCACCACCCGCACCCCATCCACCCCGGACCCCACCCCGAGCCCTCCAACCCTGCGCACCACACCCTTCTAGTGACCCACAGATTATGTATACAAAATTTGATTGAGTTTGGCCCAAGAGAAAGAATTTTCATTTTTTGACCCCCTCCCCATTTTGGGTGGTTAGTTTTTGCATTTCTAGCCCTCTAGAAGCCCAGAGATTATGTACACAAAATTTGGTTGAGTTTGCTCCAAGGGCAAGAATTTACATTTTTAGACCCTCCCCCCCTTTTGGGTGTTTTTTGGGGAAATTTTCTCAAACAAAAGTTGTCGGAAATCACATCTCTACAACTTTGTTTTTCATATAATTTTCCGTAGGGATAATAGTTTAGGAGTTATTTGATAATTTTCATTCGTGCGCCCTCTCCCCTCCAAACCCCTTCTGGGGTCAAAATATCAAAACGTTATATAGCTAAAAACGTAAGTTCAAAGACATCTGATGTAAATATGAAATTTCATAATAATCGCTTCAGCCGTTTTGACGTGAATCGTGGGCAACTTTTCGGAAACGACGCAAACAGACAGACATACAGACAGAAATTTTGTTGAGGGTGTTTTCGTTCATAACTTTGCTTGAAACGTGTGCAACCAAAATTTGGCGTGATTTGGAGCAATGTACAGACAAAACCTTAATTTTATATATATAGATTCCTTCTTTCGAATTTATTAGGTAATCAATTTCAACGAGCATTCATCATACGATAAAAATTTATATATTTAGAAAATTTATGAAATTAAAATATTCAGCAAAGTATAGGTAAATTATTTTTTAAGAAATCGCAAATGAACGGATTATTGAATTCATAGATTATAATCAAAAGAGAGAAAAAGAAATTATCATTTTTTGATAATGATTAAATATCCGGTTTAATTTAAATTTTAAAAATCCTCAGAAAATAATTTTCAGCAGTGAAGAATCATTAATTCCTTCTTTAGATAAGTAGAAGTCGCTAACTAGCATATTATAGAATAAGAAGTCTGATAATTTACTAGACTTAAGTCTCTACGTTTCGTTCTTTTTTGGGTCTAGTTCAGATGTTCAATGAAAAATATTTAAAAAAATCGATCATCTTTTGAATCTTTTAAATCGTTAATAAATTTCTGGAATCTCAGCATATCTACCATGATCACCATTAATTTAAAATTCTTTTAAGGTAATGGTTTCTTTGTCGATTTTCATTGGAAGTGTAAGTGCTACACCACCATGAGTAACAACTGTTATTACAGGGTGGGTCATAAAGATCTACCACATTTTGAAGAGGCATAAAAAATGAAAAAATTTAACTAGAAAAAAACTGAATATATTTTTAAAAAGAACATAAAATATTTTTTTTTAAATGTGTTTTAAACATTATATCAGGCGAAAAAAGGGGGGGTCAAAAATGAAAATTCTAGCCCTTTCGACCCAACGATGTATAGAAAATTTGATTAGTTTTTTGCATTTCTAGCCTTATGGGAGTCCACCGAATATGTATACCTACAAAATTTGGTCAAGTTTGGTCAAAAGGGCTAGAATTTTCATTTTTGACCCCGCCTTTTATTGTCTGATAATGTTTTAAATACATTAAAAAAAATTATTTTATAAAACTAAAGATTTGAGCATCTTTTTTTTGAAAATAGTTGGAATGTTTTTCAAAAAATCAGCTCGGGTTCAGATTAACCAAGATATATTTTAAAAGAGAAAGAATTCAATCAATCTTTAGGACAAATTCTAAGATTTTGGTAGAAATGTTATTAAATTGCGATATATTTCTACTAAAATCTTAGAATTTGTCCTAAAGATTGATTGAATTCTTTCTCTTTTAAATTAAAATTTTATGTTTTTTTCAAAAATATATTCAGTTTTTTTCTAGATAATTTTTTTATTTTTTATACCTCTTCAAAATATGGTAGATCTTTATCCCCCACCCTGTATAACATTACTCAGAGATGAAATCTTCGGACCTTCCTCTTAAATTTGAAGCTGAAATTGTAGCTTCTAGAACAAATACAGTACATTTACTGCTCAAAATTCATTTTCTATGGCTATCCCTTTACTCCAGCAAAAGTTGATATTACTAATTTAATAATCTTCAAAGTCGAAAAATTCGGACAGCCATCTTAAAACTTTGAATCTGAAAATTTTAACTTCTAGGACAAAATCGCTACCCTAAATCTGGAATATTCCACGTAACTATCTTTTTAGTCTAGCAGAATTAGCAGAAGTGAATACCCTTAATATATTATTTCCCATTGCGAAAATTTTGGATAAGTGAAGAAGTTGGCGAGTAGTGTCAAACCAGTCTTCGGACTGAGTTCTCTGTTAGGTGTAATGTAATCTTTCGACCTTCTTTTAAAACCTGAAAATTTCAGCTTCTTCAGCTCATACATTTTTAAAATGTAATCAAAATATGAACAGTAGGTAGGTGTATATGGCTCAGACAATCAACATAATATATATTGCAAGAACTTCTCTATTAGTTGTAATATGTGGTTTGCGATCTAGAATTAAGACAAATGTCCGGCACATGTCCATTAAATTTATACATTTAAAATTACAATACTAAAATAATAAAGAATAATATTTTCATTTAAATAGAGTTAAATTTGGCTTCTCTTCGCTGTGTTAAAACCCAAATCGATACAAAGAGCAAATCCAATCAAGTAACAATAATTCACATGCAATAAAATTGAAATTAATTGATTGGAATGACACTAAATATAGCAAAGCGCTATTGAATATTGCTGCCCTTCTATGCAAACTCGAATTATCCTCCTCGATAGAATCCCCATTAATACATAAAACAATTTCCAAACAAAGAAGGATGATCCCTAGCACAACGAAAGTAGATCTCTTTTTTTAAGTCACATTCATTATCACTGAAACTTTATAATAAAAAATACGAATTTTTAAGTTTAATTAATTTTTTACTTCGTATCTGAGATTTTTTATGGAAATTTTTTTTAAATGAATAAATAAGTATATCATTATAACAAATGATCAAATACATTTTTTGATTTTGATTTTTTCAGGAAAGTTTTAGTTACAACAATTTGAAATAAATCGGCACGTTCATCCACTTGACTTTACCATAAAAACTGAACCCTCTCTTATATTTAATATATAATAAAATTATTTATAACCATGTATGGGGGGAGGTTAGTTTTTGCATTTTTAGATTACAGGGGGCCCACTGATTATGTATACAACATTTGGTTGAGATTAGTACAAGAGCCAAGAATTTCATCCCCCACCCCCATTTTGGGGGGTTAGATTTTGCATTTTTAGTTTTCTGGGGCCCACTGATTATGTATACAAAATTTGGTTGAGTTTGGTACAAGGGCCTATATTTTAATTTTTTGACCCCTCCCCCCAGCACATTTTGGGCGGTTAGTTTTTTATTTTTACAAAATTTGGTTGAGTTTGCTCAAATGGCCTAGATTTTTAATTTTTAACCGCCCCCTCCATCCCCCTTAATTTTGGGTCGATATGCACCAAAATCTAATCAGCTGTTGATCACAATACACCAAAACTACTTGTGAAATTTGGTTTTGATATTCACACTAGTTTTTGAGCTAGCTCGTCTACAAAAATTTGGTAACGCACGTACTAACTAACAGACTAACAGAAATTTTGACAAAATGATTAATATCTCGAAAAATATAAGTTTTTCGATGTTCATTTATTTGGTCTTTTGTGTAGACCGAAATGCCATGGTTGCGCCCAATTTTTTTAATCAAAATAGTTTCAGCCGTTTTGAGATATTTTCTGAGTTTTCATTTTTATTTTATTTTTTCAAGGTTTAATTGCCTTTCTCTTTGTTCATCAGAGTTGATAAATATGTGTGAAGTGTATATATATATATAGAGGAATGTCTAAATTCAATTTTAATTAACTGAGGATGGGTTTGATTAGACCCGAAACATGTATAACTACAATAAAAATTATAAATGATTAAGTCTGTATGTGTGTTTTGTTTTTTTATTTTTGATAGTACATTGATTGTTTCTGAGAATAGGGGATTTAATGAATAAATGTTTTAACGATCGAGAATATTTTAGTGATAAAAAGAAGCAAAAAAAGCATCTTTTTAATGCACGATTACAATACTTGACCATAATCTGTATGGTAAAGTAAAAATATTTGTTAAGCATCTAGTAATATTTTTTTCCCAACAAGATAAGACTAACTAAGTGTGAATAAGTTTCACTAGCAAAAAAAAAGTGATGATGAAAAGAGCTAGAAAATGAAGATGTTTATATGATTGGGAAAAACAACATCAAGTAATTAAATAATGTTAATATTTTATGTAAAAAACAATTAAGATCAAAAATTATTGTCTATAGGGGCTAATGCCAACAAAATGAAACCCACAACCTGGAATAAATTAAATAAATTTAATATAATCCAGCACGTGTTTAGAATTTTTGTTGTAAATGAGAATTGGTAAATTGCGCTATGTACATAGTAAGTTCTTTTGTATTTGAAATAAAAACGATTTGCATGAAAATGCGGAAAATCAGAAAAAGATTGCTTACCGTAAAATTTAAATAGAAATAATTCAAGCATAATAAAAACCTCTTATAGAAAAAATGGTTGATTTAACCAAGGATTTTGAAGAGTTTAATTTCATTTATAAATCTAATTTTTAATAAAAATTTCGTTTAGGATACATTAGAAGAAAAAGGGCTATATAGAGGATTTTTCTCGTTCTTTAATTTTTGAACGTTTCGTTTGATGATTTGATAATAATGAAAAAAAAACCAGAAATATATAAGTAATCAAAAAGAAGCAAGATGAAAAAAAATTAAATTTAGTATATTTAAATAGAAATATGCCATGAACAAACACGAACATATATTTTCCGTTTAAGATATCAAATCACCTGACTGACAAGCAAATAATTTTTCAAAATGAGACAGAAAAAGTGAAATATCTTCCAAAATTCAATGTTATTTTTCAGCTACAAGATTTTTCGAGACGACCGGCTAGAGATTAGATAGTATTAGTAATCAATAGCTCTAGATTGCCCGTTTTGCTTATTTCCAATTACAAATATTTAATAGATTTTTTAATGATTAAAACTCGAGACTATTTCAACCGGGTCGAGACACCCATGGACAAGTTGAGACATTAGTTTGCAAAAAAATGTTTTATAGAATATTTCGAATTATTTATTTTCTCTGAAGAAAAAATATCGATTATAAGACATATAATTTTCATTTGCTTTTACCTGAAAACTTTTTATGGAAGTACAAAATGCCAATCTTAAAGGTTTTTGTTAATGAGCTGAAAATTGAGTAGCAAAATATCTATCAATGCAGCAAATTTTAGCTTTTTACATGAAAACGGTTTTTGAGAGTACAAAATGCCAATCTTAAAAGGTTTTAGTTAATGAGCTGAAAATTAGTACGCAAACATTTTACAATGCACTAAATTTTAGCTTTTTACCTAAAAACGATTTCTGAGAGTACAAAATCCCAATCTAGTAAGGTTTTAGTTAATGAGCTAAAAATTGGTATGCAAATATCTTACAACGCACCAAATTTTAACTTTTTACCTGAAAACGTTTTATGAAAGTACAAAATGCAAATCTTGAAAGGTTTTAGTTAATGAGCTGAAAATGATACGCACTATGTATTTTGGATTACAATGCACCAATCTTTAGCTTTTTATCTGAAAACGTTTCCTCATTATATATATATATATATATATATATCATATATATACATTTTTTGCATGACTGTAATATTTTTCATGATTATTTTTTTTATATTTGATTGAAGATTAAAAATATATGTATATAAAATGGACCGATGAAATAATAAAATTTCAATTAATAAATAAATATTTATTAGCTAGTCTTAGTTGAAAATTTTCCATTGAGAAAGGGAGAAATTCTCCCAAAATTTTTGGGTTTGATTAAACGTTTAAAGATTGTTTTATAAAAGATTTGTATTTATTTTAACAATTGGTAATTTTTTTTTCAATACCTATTATTAACTATCTTTTTTGATCAACAAAATAGGTAGAATTAGTATATTTTATCTGCGGGCCGGGACAATTTTTTCTTCAAATGTGGTAGAAGGTAATCAATTGCTTTGAAACTTACCCGTCACCTTGTAGATGGCGTTGACTCGTTGTACATGTCTCGTCATAACCTCAATGCACGCTTCTTCGGAGCCATACTTCTTGTAAAAAAGGTGGTCGGCTTGGAGATAAAGCATGCAGGTTGTCTTGTTTGGATCAACTGTAGCTCGTTTCCGCGTAGCATGAGGTCCTGATAGAGAAGGGTTGTGTCCTGAGGAGGAACGATCCCCACCGCCGATCAAGTTCTTATCCACATTATCATCATCAGCCTCAGCGAAGGTAAGACTCGGGTCCAGACCTTTGCCAGAACTTGTCACTATAATTGTTGGCCTGGAACAAATGAAATGTTTTCATTTATTAATTAAAAATCAAAATACTCAAATCTTAATTTTTATAACAAAAATATGGTGTGGAATATCATGTAAAAGAAGAACTTCAAAAATCATTTAGTTCAGTTAATGATACTTCAAAATGGTTATTGATATTCATATTTATATATTATAGCTAAATAAAAAGAATGACTTCAAAAATGCGCTAAAAAGGATAATATAATTAATTTTTTAAAGTCAAATCATTTGTTAGGCGTCAGAGAACTCTTTTTTCACATTTGTAATGTTCAGAAGAATTATCAAATGAACAAAGTATTTTTTTTTTTTTTTAATAATTCTTTTGTTTTCAACACTTGATATTCTGATGAGTTAAAGTCACTTATCCCACATAAAACTTCATTTTTATTAAATACGTTATTTTCAAACATTAAACATTGATTGGTGGTCAGATTAAATACAAATTGAACAAAGGCATTCGAAAACTAGTTATTTATTATTTCTAGAGACGATAACTTCTTTCTCCGACTTTCAGAAAATATATAAAATTCACTGGAGAATTGATGAAAAGACAGCCCAAGGATAATGAAAAGTACAAATTCCGAATAAAATAATTTATCGGAACGTTATTCTCATCCTGTTAAAAACCAGTTTGTTCTATTCTCCAGTGAGTTCTACCAATCCGCCTACAAAAGAAAATACTTCTAATATATTATACAAACTTCAATCTATCAAGAAACGTATCCACGGACATCTTCGATTCCAAAGCAACCCCTCAATTTTTTGCAGTCAATCTTGAATTAGAGGTGTAGTACCTTCTTGCATCAATTTCAAATGAAAAAAAAAAATCGGTAAAAATTGCCAACAATGCCATGTTCTTTATTTATTTTTATTGCTAATTTAAATTAATAGATGTGAGATGCTTAGTAAAAAGCAAATGTAATATTTTGTATCGGTAAGAAACCCGCTGAGAAAATGGTTAGTTAATTCAACGTAACGTTGCCAAATGTAATGGACTTCTCGTGGGCTGTTAAAGAGTGCTGAGTGATTAGAGTAATCCTTGGAGGGCTCTAGTGACCTGCAAGTGAAAGGAGAGAAGGGATTAGGAACTAAACAAGCCGTAATGTTCTTGATGAGGCGCAACTACAAAGGGCCACAGCTCAATCTATCAAATGGAATTACAAAACCAATAGACTCCAGTTCCAACTCTTTTTATAAATCACCCTCGCTGCGGAGATAAATTGAATAGACGAATTTTTCTACTTTCTTTGAAAACATTTGTTCAATCAGGTCATGTCTTAGGAATTAATAAAATGGAGTGCACACCACCTGACTTCTGACTTCGTTTTTATTTCAAATGAAGTTGTTAGCAAGTTATTTATGCTAATCGGCACGCTCAAAGAGCTGTGGTCGCTGGTCGGTCCAGAGTATTGAATAGAGTGAAAACATACTACAGTAGAACCTCGTTTATCCGAACTAACTCGGACCAAAGGCAAACCGGATAACCGAAAATCCGGATGATCCGGATGTAAGGGTAATAAAAACAAAACAAATCCTCAAATAAGCGAATTTGAATTTATTAAGGTAAAAAAAACATGTTTATATCAAAATTACATAGAATTGTTTTAAAAAAATACATATCGTTAAAAAAAATAAAATAACTTTTCAAATCATTTACTCCGTTCCGTCTTCGTCAATATAATATCAAAATCAAAGCGAATTTTTGGTGAAATTATAATTACATTCTTGTTAATCAGAGTTAAAAATTATTATCTATGTGAACATTTATTAAAATAAAAATGTCTACAAATCCGATTCAGATAATCCGGAGGTTCGAATAAAGGAGGGCCGGATAAACAGGATTTAACTATATTAGGTAAAATTGTCTGAAAGTTAGAGAAACATTGTTTTTAGGCATGATTTTTTTCTCTCTGAATAATTGTGTGCCTTCATTTTCACATAATAAAATGAAGCCTGATTATTTATTATCTATCATTGCAAGAGAATCATCATTACAAATTGTTTGAATTTGTGATAGAACAGTATAAGTTATGAAAATGTTTTTTTTTTAATTCAATCGAATGCAAGAACCTGAAAAAGAATCAAATTTTCCTAGGAGTGGATTTCGCCACAGAGGAAATGTGTTCATTCCAAGACAGCTCAGATGCGACTGAGACTACAAATATGGACAACCAGTCAGACAAACATCTTCATGGTATTTGAACTCTATAGAGAGGATTTCTGAGAAATTTTTATTTTCGTACCTAGAAATTAGATAACATTGAGGCTTGTTTGTAATAAAGCTAAATTTTGAGAGCTCCATTTGTGTGTTTAGGTCGAGTGATTGAAGAAGCATGAGCAAGTAGGTATCAGGATTTCCCCGAAAATTGACGAAGTAACTATTTAATTAATTAACTGATCAACTCTATTGTTACTACTACTCATAACAGCTATTCACAATGAAATTTCTAATATATGTTTATGTTTGTATATGTTGCAGTAAAAACTCGTTTTTACTTTATCCAATGCGAAGCATGGGGAAAGTATTGTAATCGGTCTCGCGGCAAGCGTGACTTCAAAGGGTCCTCAGGTAAAGACTACCGAAGCCATGGACTCAATTAAAATCATAAATTGTAGTATTCAATTAGGTTGAATTTTAGCACTTGACGGTTTTGCCAAAAATTACATGGGGTCTCGTCCAGAGGCCAAAAAGTGCGATTTTTTCATTTAGTGCGTGCGGATGTATGTATGTATGTATGGATGGATGGATATATGGATGGATGGATGGATGGATGTATGGATGTATATTTTTTTGGCCCGACGATTTTTTCCACACCTTTGCATCGATTGAAATGAAATTGAAAACCTACCATTAGTTTAACAAACTGAAGCGCTGATTAGTTTTTGGTACATATCGGCCAACAAACATTGGTACTTTATTTAGGTACTTTTTTAGTTTTTTCGAAATATCTTGAAAATGACTTAACCAATTTTGACGAAATTTAATATCCTAATTAAGTACTTTGGGGACCACAAAAAAGGTTAAATAAAGTTTTTAGTAAAATTATATTCTAAAGTACTTTACTCTAGAGTAAGATAGTACTTTTTTAAATTCTTTAAAATTTATTCATTTGATGGTTTAATATAGCTCATTTATCCCTGCTTAAGTAAGAATGCATAGGCTTCTCTCTGTGAAATGCTAAAAATTTGGGAGGAAATTTTATAAGTAACCATAGCAACTGCGTTGTTTTCTTATCCGTTACCATTGCTGAGGACATGGAGGAATCGAGTTAAAATCAAAAATAGCGATTGATTCTTATCTAGTTTAGTAAGAACACAGTTTTACTAGTTAAAACGCGTTTCACTCAATACCTTTGTGGCAACTAGAGTTTACTGATATTAGTTGAGTTTAGTTCAAAGGCCTAGAATCTTCATTTTTGACTTCCACTATTTTGGGTGTTTATTTCAAAATGTTTTAAACGAAAATGTCAAAAATTACATCCTCTACAGCTTTGTTTCTAATTTTAGATATTTTCGTTTAAAATTTTTTGAAAATAGACACCCAAAAGTGAGGCGGAAGGTCAAAAATGAAGATTCTAGACCTTTGAAACAAACTCAAACTTCTAAACAATTCAGTAAACTTTAGATGTCATAAAGCTATTCAGTGAAATGCGTTTTAATAGTTTTTGGGAATTTGGTGTTGGTACTTGGTGAAACATTTGGTAGGTTACTATCTGTTAGCCACCTGAAATATATATATCGAGATTAAAGACTTTCCAAAAATAAATTCGTTTTATTTTTATATCTTAATGTGAAACCGACCAAGTATTTGTTATCCAATAATTTTAAATGCGTTTTAATTAGTAAGACCGCATTCTTAATAAAAAACGAGTTTTTACTGCAACATATATAATATATGATAAATTATAAAACATTTCCCTTACATCATAAAGTGAAACAAAGAGGTTATCCTATGCTTGATGAAAATAAACTTACACACATGGTATATATTAAATATAGATATGTATCAGTGGCGTGCGGTCCATGGATACTGTGGATGCGGCGCATCTCTAAAATTTCAAAAAATTTAAAGTATTTTCATAACGTGTCATAAAAAAGCCAAATTACGAAAAATTCTAAGAAGCCATCCATTTTCGATGAAATTTGAAAAAAAGCGAAGAATAAAATAAAATTTAAAAAAATGAGGGGCGCTTTTTTTGGACAGCATCCCCTGGTTGAAAAGTCACCGCCCGCTTCTGATGCTAATATGTATATATATTATTTATTTGTTTGATGTTTAATATATATGTGGGTATGTTTATTTGCATCAAGCAGATAAGCCCCTCTTTGTTTCTCTTTATGATTCAACAACTCTGCTACTCTAGGCAAAATAAAAAGTTTTCAATTACTTCCCTTATAGTTTATAGCCCTGAAGATGATCAAATAAAAGATTGAAAGCTCAGAAATAAGCAATTAAGCTGTTCCGAAAACCTAACGCTTTGTCAACATAATCAACAGTATTAAACACAAGTTTAAAAAGCATTAAGTTATGCCTTGTTTCACAAATTCATCTGATGATATTTAACTGGCAATGAACCAAATTAAAATAAATAGACATGATCAGATGTAGCCATTCATAAGGTACAAAGGCCTAGATTTTCATTTTTGCTCCCCCCCCCTCTCCATTTTGTGCAGTTAGTTTTTGCATTTTTAGTCTTCTGGTAGCCCACTGATTATGTATACATAATTTGGATGAGTTTGCTCAGATGGCCTAGATTTTTATTTTTTGACCGCACCCCCCTTAATTTTGGAGCCAGAAAAAATATATTTTCGTTACTATAGGTTCATTTTATAGTATATTTCATTTTTCTTGTTTTTTTAGTTTGAAAATATTATAATTTAAAATTTTAACCCCCCCCCCCCTTAATTTTGGGTCTATATGTACCAAAATCTAATCAGCTCTTAATCTCAATGGACCAAAACTACGTGTGAAATGGTTTTGATATTCATACTAGTTTTTGAGCTAGCTCGTCCACAAAAATTTGGTAACGCACAGACTAACAGACTATCTAACTAACTGACTAACAGACTAACAAGCATTTTGACAAAACAGTTATTATCTCGAAAAATATAATTTTTCCCATGTTCACTTATTAGAGCTTTTTTGTAGACCCAAATGCCATTGTTTCGTAAAAAAATTTTTAATCAAAATATTTTCAGGCGTTTTTGAGATATTTCGAAAAAAAAGCACTTTTTTCATGCACGCTTACAATAATTGACCATACCCTATATGGTAAAGTAAAATTATTAGAGATGGCACAATTTTCAAGAAAAATTAAAATACATTTAAAGAGAGTTTAAAATATAAATAGTTCATGTAATTAATAAATTATTATGAAATCAGTTTTAAATAAGTTTGAGAGTAAGAAGAAATATAAAAGAAATCGAGCAAACCAAATATTGACAACTTTTGCTCAATTCTCCCATCGATTGATTATTTGATTGATATCAAGTGAAATCCACTATACATGTGATGAACGCTCATCTGTTAGATTGGACATGTTTCAATGTCACGGAATGAATTGTCACTCCACCAAAACGATCCTGTTATTCGTGTTTTAGTCTCTTAATAATTGATCAAAAGGGTGACGTGACAGACAGAATAAAATTTTTAATACCGTTCGGATGATTTGAACATTCTTTTTTGTAAGCCTCATAGTTATAATATCAAAATTATTTGACACGATTTTGAGAAATATTAAATTAATTCAATTGTTCTTACTTTTTAGTCAAACACTTTAAGCTCGTAATTATTGGTAAAGCAGTAAAGCTGAAAAATTGGTAATGTACATATGTATATGTATATGCATACGTACAGACGAGTGAACCACGACCTAATATTGTGTATACCTACTTCCACTTCCATATTCATTTCCAACTATAGAAGGGAAGATGAAGGGACATTATCTAATAAATTCCAAAAAAATTCCACATAATTCCAAAGACGTGTACACCTAATTCCAATCGCGGTTCATCCATCGGGTACAGATTTAAAAAAAATCATTAGAGGTGTGAGACCATAAAACTATTTTAAGGGAATGCGGTATGGGTTATTTAAGATTTGTGTGGTGTTTCAAAGTAAAAAAAAACAAAAAAAAACGTAAGTTTAACAAACTCAATATATTTTCGGCTATAGATACAGTTATTCGCCCATCTTCGGGAGTTTACTTTAAACTTCCGTAGATCGCTGAATAGTTCGAAATAATTGAGTTTTTTAAATTTATGTTGTTATTTTTTTTGTTTTTTGTTTTTTACTGAGAAACTCCACATTAATCAATTATCTTTCATTTTAATAGGCTTTAAAAGTAATATTTTTTAAAATATTGTTTTTCCAGATATCCATTACTGCATTTTTTTAATATAAAGAAAAAAATTTCTCATAGGTACAAATTAATAAATCATATAAGGTTTTCCATATCACAACGATAAACTGTAAACAGGGGATAGGCCAGTGTATGACGGTTCAAAACGTAAAAAATTATTTTAATAAAAGTCTCATTGTTTTCGAGTTAATTATTTATTATATTTTTTGAAAATGGTTAAAATCGCTACCTTGCTCTAAATAATCAGATACTGGGACTACAAATTTCCAAATTTTTATAATTCTAATTTTTGTTACGAAATCCTGAATAATTCTGATATTGAGCACAATTCAAAATAAAACCATAAGTAATATACTGTTGGAGAAAAAAATATTTTTACAGGAGGACTTATGTTTAAAAAATATTGATCAGCTAACTTTGAATCTTCTTTAATGTAAAAAAGTCTGCTATCCTAGCATGGCAAGTTATTTAAAAAATTGGTCCATTTAGTCAAGATTTCAAAATGGTACAAAACTTAGGGCCGGTTGTATTTCGCAAATTAAATGCTTTTTACCACTAACAAACGGTAGATGGTAAATGGAGGCACAGGAATGCCCAATCAGTGTCTGTCATCTGATTGGGCATTCCAGTGCCTCCATTTACCATCTACCGTTTGTTAGTGGTAAAAGCTTACTTTGCTGACATACTCGGCCCTTAGTATCTCAAGCCAACCGAGCTCTAGACAAATTTGACCCCTTATATTGTAGTTATGCATTCAAATCAACACCTTTGTTTATCGGATGCCTATCCTACAGGAACCGAAACTAGCAAATAACGTATTGCTTGAAAAGAAAATTATTTTCTTGAAACTTGGCTTTTACGCATTTTATTATGTATGTCGTGAATTATCTTACTATAATATCATGAGATCATAAGTGGAGGAATCGGTGGGCTTAAAGTGGAGAGAAACAAAGGAGGTTGTCCTCAGCTTGATGCAAATAAACATACACACATATATATCATCTCGATATACATGTGTGTATGTTTATTTGCATCAAGCAGAGGACAACCTCCTTGTTTCTCTCTGTGAATCAACAACTCTGCTACTGTCGGCAAAACAAAAACTTTTCAATTAAAAGTGGAGAGGTGTAGATTTATTTTATTCGCCATACGTTTGTCCCCAAGGAACTGGAACTCTCTCCATCTTTCCCAACACTTCAAACAACAATCTTCAAACCTTCAAAGCCAGGGTGCACAAACACATACGCCTCCACCCTTTCACTTGATCAGATTTCCCTTCTCTTCTGTAATGTAAGGGTCTTCCGTATCTTACTGGTGCCCCTTCTTGCATTCCATTGAATTAAAACAGTCCCTTTAAAACAATAACAATGGTAATATAATGGGTGAATACAATGTTTCAGGAAACTAATTTCAACTAAAAATGTGAAATCAATAAATAAATATGGACATGTAAAATGAAAAACGTGCGTTTTAATTGAAGTTAATATATTATCGACTCATTTAATATATTGATGATGTTGAACTTGGCAGCAGATTAGTAGTCACTACTTTTTTTTGGTAAACGGTTTTTATTAATCGAGCTTGGCCTTTTTTTACACAAGTGTTTTTACTGAGATATAATTATGTTATAACACACTGTATGTTTTTTAACATCATGTACCTACCAATAAATTTTCCATTAGTTTCGTTATTTGTGAGTTTTTATAATTTCTTCTTTTATTAAAAAGAAAAAAACTTGTTTTCTAAACTTTCTTATTTTTTGATTTCAAAGAATCAAAGAGAAATCTAGAAAAACAATACCGAGATTTTATAAATTTTCCACCTCTAGTTTACTATATCTGACTGACATATTTTGTTTTTTGTCAAATATTAATTAATTCAGAAATTTACATCTTTTACACGTTAATAATAATAACAAGTCAAAGGGTTTTTCTAATTCGAAATTATAATATAACTAATTTAATTTATTTCATTTTTTATGAAAATAACATTATATTGAATCAATGTGTTTTTACAAATCGGAATGTATTATATAATTCATTTAAAACAGAACGTATTATTCATATTGTAGGCCATTCAGTAACCCTCCTCCCTCGATCAACTACTAATGGCCTATTGATGTTTTGCTGGTTTTAACAATAGTATAGGTTTACCGTTCGCTTTCAAATTCATAGCCAAAAGATAATAAGTCATTTCTTTTATTTACTTTTCGCGAGGGGCGACTCCTAGCTAGGGGTAGAGGGTTGAGGTGAGAGTTGAAATCCCCAATATTTTAAAATTAGGGCAAAAAGTTAAAACTTTTTCAAAATTTTTCATGTTTCATGCATATTTTGGTGATTTGGAAATTTTTTGTCAGCAATCAGTTTGTACTTAAAAAGATTAAACTTGGCACAAAGGTGCAGTATATTAATATCTTCTATTATAGGTAAAGCGCTTATGCTCTGTCGCGAGCACTCATTTAGAAGCCACAAATAGTTTACGTAAAATTTATTAAAATTAGAAAATTTTAATTATTATTTTAAACCCACCAATGTTCAGGGTCAAAAAATCAAGAAGCTCACCGGACAGCAAGATTCCCGCCGAAGGCGGGCTTCGTAGCTGGTAAAATGAAATCTGGTAAATTTTAGATAACTGGCTTTTAAAAAATAATAAATAAACTGCAACTGATTGTTGCTAGACTTTATCCATAGTCGTTTGAAATATTAATATGTTTATTACTTTATTATTAATCAGATATCATTGACTATTTGAAGTCAGTAGTAATAAAAAACTATAAATGAAATTAAGGGAATGCGGTGTTATTATTATAGTAAAATATTATATAAATTATAATTAATGGGAGATTTTTGTTGAGTTTCTCAGATTCATCAATAAATGAAAAATAAAAAAAATAAAAATGAGGTTGACGGTATATTCGATATCACTACTTTTTCTTGCAAACGGATTATTACTCAAATTTGGTATTTTTTATTTTATGTCGATTTCTCTTCGCCTTCAACAATGGTTACCAATAATAAACGAAACGGCAAAAATGCAATGTAGAATGGTTATTCCTCAAGTATTGGATCAGAATCGATCGCTAATTTTGATTTTAAGTCGATTCCTCAAAATCTTAACCAAAAATAACAAATGCAAATTTCTATAATACTTTTAAAATTTATTCTCCAATTTGGCATTTTACAGAGAGATCCATTCTTACTAAAGTAAGTTTAAATTAGTTATTTTAAACCAACTAAATAAGCTAATTAAAAAAAGTACTTGCTTACTGTAAAATAAAGTACATTAAAATCTAATTCTACTAACAATTTATATAACTTTTTTTTGATGTCCTCAAGGTAGTTAATTAGAATATTAAATTTGATCAAAATTGGTTAAGCCATTTTCAAGATATTTAGAAAACACTAAAAAGGTACTCTAATAGAGTAATAATGTTTGTACTACTAATCGGCGCTTTATTTTGTTAAAATAATGGTATGTTTTCAATTTCATTTCAATCGGTCGAACGGTGTGGTTAAAATCTTCGACGAAAAAAAATAAATACATACATGCTCAGGGACTAAATGAAAAATATCACTTTTTGAGCTCTGGACGAGATTCGATGTGATTTTTGGCAAAATACTCAAATTCTAAAATTTACCTTGAATGAATACTATAATCTTTGACTTTGGTTGAGACCGTGTACATTAATTAAAAAAATAAGCTGACGTGTTCTGATGTGGCCATCCGCTTGACTTTACCAAACAACATGGCCCCTCACTTATATTTAATATTTAATAAAATTATTTATAATCATGTAGGGGGGGGGGTTAGTTTTTGCATTTTTAGACTCCTAGGACCCACTGATTATGTCTACAAAATTTGGTTGAGTTTGGTAAATGGCAAAGATTTTCATTTTTTGACCCTCCGCCCCCCCCCTTTCGGGCGGTTATTTTTTGTATTTTTAGACTTCTGGGGGTCCACTGATTATGTGTACAAAATTTGGTTGAGTTTGCTCAAACGACCTAGATTTTTAATTTTTAACACCCCCTCGACCCCCCTTAATTTTGGGTCGATATGCACGAAAATCTAATCACATCTTAATCTCAATGGACCAAAACTACGTGGGAAATTTGGTTTCGATATTCACACTAGTTTTTGAGCAACCTCGTACACAAAAATGGTAACGCACAGACTAACTAACTAACAGACATTTTGACAAAACAATTATTATCTCGAAAAATATCATATTTTCGATGTTCACTTATTTGAGCTTTTTTGGAGACCGAAATGCCATGGTTTTGCTCATTTTTTTAATCGAAATAGTTACAGCCGTTTTTCAGATACTTTGAAAAAAAGAAGGAAAAAAACACTTTTTTCATGCACGATTACAATACTTGACCATACCCTGTATGGTAAATAAAAATATATATCTTATATGAATATTTGATTTTTTTCTGCATGTTTCAGCTGGAAGATGTGAATTCAAAATGTCTTTAGATCTTTGTTTTGGAAAGAGAATCATTTTGACACCAGGGAAAATATTTCAGGCATTTCTCAACACCAATTAGCCAAAAAATTGAAAATTTCGCTTACCGGACTTACCGTGTAATTTGTTTATTGTTTCTCAAATTGGGCGACCATTAATCGTTGGGCCTTCAGCTAAGTATTGAATTTACTCAAAATTTTTTTGGTTTTTCTTATTTGTTTTTAAAAATATTTGAAGTATGGAGAAAAATAATTTCCAAGCATTTTTTATCTTTAGCTTTGTACCAACTGCATCGGTCTAAATGTACCTATGGTATTCTGATGTTTAGTCTCTTTAGCTTGTATACTACGAACACTATATAAGTCTTATTATTAGATAAATAGATGTATATATGCGTCTGGATTGCGATAACAACATTTACTCAAGAAATGAAGATGGTTAAAATCTCATTCTGGTGATATAGAGTTTGTATTTACAAAACGAAGGACTGTTTAGATATTATCATCTGAATTTCCAGATGAAAAATTCAATTTGCTCAAAAATTGTAACAAGGCCCATCGCTGTTGAATATACATCTTTTCAGTTGTTTATTCAAGGAGGTTCATTCGCAACAATACACACAAAAAGTTTTTGCCTCGTATCCACTCTATAAATATAGCCATTGCTAAAATTTTAGGTTATGTTTTTTAACGTGACTGTACTTTTTACACTACTATATTTTCTTTATGAATGGATCGTTTCCAAGCCATTGATATTATATCCCCTCCACTAAAAATAATCGCCCAAATATGTTTTTTTTGTTTTTGTTTTTTTATCAAAACTACGTGGTAAATAATTTCAATTTTTTTTAAGTTACTCCGAATATACTATTTACATCAAGATGACGAAAGTCCTTAAAAGAAAAAAAAGAAAATAATTATCATTTTCCCTACCATATGTAAAAAATTTCATTTTTAATTGCAATTATTTCATGTTTGGTGTGGTAAATCGTCTTCAAATTTTAACAGTGAGTTTATTATGCTTTTAATGACTTATATTCCAAGTTTCGAAGACTTCTTGAATTTTTGCATTTGTGAAAAAACTACCTTAAGTGGCTCTGTTCCGTGTGAAACTATTATCTAAGTTAATAATTTTTATGCGATGCCTAATAATAGCTATAATTGAGGATGGCAAATTTAATATGGTTACATTAGAGGGGAATATTGTCGATACATCCATAAAGCTCCCCATTAGCACCCCTTCCAAACAAAAAAAGCCTTTAGGGATGCAATATGTTAGCTATTTGGATTCCTCCCTTCTTCAGAAAATCCAATACACACTACTATGAATGGTAGTACCAGGGGACAATTCTGCGTCCCTTCGTGTACGGTGCCCACATGTAGCCCAGAATAAAGCAAAAAGGCTTTGAAACTAATCCGATGGAAAATTGATTTTGTATCAGGCCTGAAGCCTCTCTATTTATATTCTATTTGTGTACTTGCCATATATATAGAGAGAGCAATATAAAACAGGAAATAAAATAAATATTGAAATCGAGATGGAATGGAAGTTATTTCCAAATGAACCGCTCGGTTTCCAGTCCATCCCATCGTAGAGATCTTAGATTAGTTCAAATATTTTTTAATGAATTGAGTCTGCTACGTGAATTGTTTTGATAAGGGAAGGCTCTACAAAGTTTAATTTACTTTTTCTTTTAATAAAATAAACATAGGGGGAAAAATTGAGATTTGTTTTAATTTTTAATAATCTATCTAAGTTTAATTATAAAAACTGTGTTAGATTATTATATGGAGTTTATAGTTTGTTCACTGAATTAATTCAAATTCTTGAAATCACCGGTATTCCTATGAACAGCAAATTTAGCATTATTTAGCGAAGTTAGTTTTTAGGGAGATGACTGTGTGGTAGTGACAGGTAACGGAAACAAACACTTCAGTTAAAAGTTCTTCAGAAACTACTTTCTCTTAACTCTAGAAGGAAAGTGTTATTGTTTTAATTATACTTTTGTTTTTGTCCCGAAACTATGACTTTTGTGAGGACTGAAGAGAAGTGAAAGAATAACTAACTTTCGGAATAGAATTGAGTTGATGTGGGTCGTTGCGTCAAACCAGTCTTTTAGGACAGTATATGATGATAAAAATATTGCTTTTGGTATGCTCAGGAGGCAGGCTAATCTGGATGGGACGATATCTTGAATTCACCGAAGGTCAAACCGGAAATAAAAAACTATTTATATCCAAAATCCTGAATAAAAAATAACTAAATAAGAAAATACTGATGGAATGGTATTTTCTTATGACGTTGTCACGTTCAACTATCGTCAGTAAACCGACTTTACAGACAACCGATTTTTTTCATAAAATTCTTCGTTCAGAAAATCATTTTAAATTTACAAAATACTTGAATAAAATTTATTGTTTAAATTTCTACTCGACTGTTAAAATTTAATTTTTGATTTTATTATTTTATAATAATAAATTTTGTATTGACATTATTTCTTTCAGCAAGTAAACTGAATAAAAGTTGTTGTTCAATTAGTTACTTAATTATTTTTGCAAATTTAATTGTAATTTGTTGTAAAAAAGTAATAATTTTGAATAATTTATTATAAGAATAAACTGTGATTAAATTATTGTTCATAAATCTTAAATTTAAAATTTAAAATTTGGAAACATTAAAAATTTTGTAAGTGTAGCTTTTAAAAAGCCCTCCTCAATCTTTGTCGCTCGTTCCGCGCTCTCGCTTGCACTTCAAGCCTTAAATGGAACGCCTCAGATGAGTCACGTTTTTTCGAGCGTGCAGCCGGCTTCATCGAATTATAAGACGTTGTCACGTCAAAAAAATTGTCATTTTAATCATAAAGAATTTATTGATTTATTTTGATTAAATAATGTAAAATTTTTATATAATATTAATTTCATATAGCGTTATTTAAATAATTCTCAACTTTAAAAACTAAAGATCGTAATTTTATACACATTTTGATTTTCAATACTTAAGATAGTTGTTTCGCGACAATACCAGCCAAAAGTTTATGCTAGAGTATATAGAACAGACAATACGATTCATAGTTAATAAGGCCAAAACTTTTTGCTGTTTATGTACCAAATCTAGCCAATCCCGTGCTCGTTTGACAAATTTGGCATCATTGTATGAAATTGAATATTTTTATACATGACATTAAAATGACAGATAAAATGACTGATAAAATATATTTCATAGTATATCGTTTATATCAGTTCAATTTTCTTTACTAAGTCAATTGAAACATTCGATTAGAAATAATCATGCTCGAAAATGTTTTTCCTCACATTTCAGACGAAAAAAATTGGCACTTTCCGATGTGGCCATCCACTTGACTTTACCATACGCCCTGGCCCCTCTCTTATACATATTTAATATTTAATAAAAAAACAAATGTAATCAACGCCTACGTTATATCTTATGAAAATTATAATTTTGAAAAAATCTAGCGCATGCGCGCTTTCCAATTTCTACTCTCTCTATCGCTGGTTAAATAAATGCGTTGTTGCCAAAATGTTTTTAGTTAGAATTTTTTTTAATACATTTACCATTATTTATTCCTTATTATCTCAGAAACTGTGTTGTAACCATGAATCAAAATGTCTTAAAATATGTATTGGTTATTGTTTAATGTTGGTTTAGTTTTTTATAAAAATGGTAAGAAAGGTTTCTTAATTAGAATTAAATTTGTATGTAAATTTTCCAATATCCCGTATAGTGCAATGTTAAAGAGCCTGAAAAACTCGATTTTTGAAATTAAATATCTGCGGAACTGTATTGTTCATAAATTTTGTTTTGCCACCAATCGATGCAGAAGTATTTAAATAATAATATATCTAAATTTTAGAAAAATCCTAAGAAACGCATTTGGCGCAACAACTGCATAATATATATTCAAGAAAATAATGGAATTATATAATTATTATTAATAATAGCCAGTATTTATGGAGTGTGATTTTTTAAGGGGGAGAAAATTATAAACAATAATTAATTTCTTGATTAATTCTGAGAATTTTTTATGATGTATTTTTTTTTGTTTTGTGATGAGAAGTTGTCATTGTATATTTTGTAATGATTGAAATGTTTTATGCTGAAGATGACATAATTGTAAATGTCGAAACGTTCCTGGGTAACAATAAAATAAAGAAAAAAAAGATAAAAATGTGTTTTTTGTCAAAAAAGAATAAAACTAACACCTATTTAAGAGAATTTGTATCCTCAAAAAATTTATATATATATATATATATATATACCATATATAAACAATAATATTTTTAAAATAACTTTAGGAAATTCTTTGACTATGATTCATCTTAATTGCAAGTATTATTTGAATATGCCTAAAACATAAGCAACAAATGAAACTAAGAAATAGATACCTAAATTAAAATTAATAAATTTAGTAATATTAACACTGAAATATACATAATATAATATATTTTAGCTCATCTCTGAAGTCATTTTTTTCACGTAGAGAGAATATAAATATCAAAAACATTGTTTTAATAGTATTAACTGTACTAAACAAACTTTAGAAGTTTTACTTCCAACATATCGCGACAACATATCTTTATTTATTTTCGCTTATGGTGCCTGAATCGTGAAAAAAATTAGAAAAGTCTTAGAATACTTGTTCTGTGGTCGAAGAGTTTGTATTTTCGAAAAGAATAATTGATAGGATTTTTAGACTTTCTAGCTTCAGAACTCCAGGTTTGAAAGATGTAAAAAATCTGGAGAAAGATCAAATTGTCTTATGGGGAGGTATCGAAAATGTGTAACTAAAATGTGTCAAATCAGTATATAATTTTGAGACGGCGTACCGAGCGTGAAAGTGTTCTCTTTTTTCCAGTTTAATAGTAATTTAGTTTAAATCCAGATGAATGGTTTGATTTTGATATATAAATTAAAAATATTGAAAAATTATTGATTAAGGAAAGTGTTATTAAATAAGCTGACGTGTTCTGATGTGGCCATCCACTTGGCTTTACCATACAACCTGGCCCCAACTTATATTTAATATTTAATAAAATTATTGATAATCATATAGGGGAGGGAGGTTAGTTTTTTCATTTTTAGACCTCTGGGGTCCCACAAATTATGCATACAAAATTTGGTTGAGTTTGGTACAAGGGCCTATATTTTGATTTTTGACCCCCCACCCCCCGTTTTTGGCGGTTAGTTTTTGCATTTTTAGACTTCTCAGGTCCCACTGATTATGTATACAAAATTTGGTTGAGTTTGGTACAAGAGCCTATATTTTTAATTTTTAACCCCCCTCCACCCCCCTTAATTTTGGGTCGATATGCACCAAAATCTAATCAGCTCTTAATCTCAATGGGCCACTACGTGTGAAAATTGGTTTCGATATTTACTCTAGTTTTTGAGCTAGCTCGTCCACAAAAATTTGATAACGCACAGACTAACGGACAACCAGACAACCGGACGGACGGACAGACTAACAGACATTTTGACAAAATAATTATTATTTCGAAAAATATAATTTTTTCGATGTTCACTTATTAGAGCTTCTTTTTAGAGCGAAATGCCATGGTTTCACTCAATTTTTCTAATTAAAATAGTTTCAGCCGTTTTTGAGATATTTCGAAAAAAAGAAGGAAAAAACCCACTTTTTTCATGCACGATTACAATACTTGACCATACTCTGTATGGTAAAATAAAAAATTATGGATATTTTCTAGAAAAATTATGGAAATATTAAAATTTAAGGTTTTTTTTTGAAAAAAATCTATGGTTATTTTTCCAGTAAAACTTGTGATAAAGAGTTAATTGCAGAGTTTGCCACAACGAAGACAATTTGTATTCATCCTTTACTCGAATAATAAAATCAAATTGCCTCTTTCTCTCTTGGTAAGATTATATCTATCATAAATTCACAAGATATTATTATGAAGGCGTGTGAAGTTTGTTGGCTTCAATCGGCTAATTTCATAAATAAATGGAGCTGAGATAAAACTTTGGAGCTTTGCTGTGGGAGATTAGGTGGAGATGACGAGAAGCATTTCGAATTCTTATTTGAAATTACACCTAAAGCTTTAATTAAATCCAAATTAATTAAATAACTTATTTCATATTAATTTAAGAGTAATTTAAATTTAGAACTGATAGATTTTAATAATTTAGACTAGAAGATAAGATAAATAACAAGCAAGCAGCAAACTAATAAAGGCGCTTCTCAAACTTTTGGAATGATCTACCGATTAAATAAACCGCTAAAAATTAATGTGAAATCATTTATGCATATTTTGAAATTCGGAATTTGTAATGCCGAGAGTGTGCTATTAACTATTGGTATCTGTCCCTTGGTATACAGTTCTGACTGGTGGTCAAAATAAATACTAACACAATCGGGTTTATTGAATAAAGAAAATTATTAAAAACAAAACAAACAAGATATAATAGATTATTAGTTTGTTGTTTACTATCTTATGCAATATTAAATGCTTTATTTAAATAACAATTATTCGGCATCTCAATTTGGGAAAATTATCCTCGGCATGATTGATAACTGTGCAGTGTGCAGCTTACCCATTTGTTTTAGTTAAATTTTTGACCACGAGATTGCTTAGTGGCAAGAACACTGGTCAGAGGATCAAAAAAAATTAATTAAACTATCTTGTCAAAATATCATAATTTTATTGCACTAAT
This sequence comes from Forficula auricularia, assembly GCA_024734495.1. Classification (NCBI taxonomy): domain Eukaryota; kingdom Metazoa; phylum Arthropoda; class Insecta; order Dermaptera; family Forficulidae; genus Forficula; species Forficula auricularia. Next base: position 31,152,985 of record JALMQS010000030.1, on the reverse strand, counting down.
TATTCAACTTAAATTCAATACTAAAATGTAATTTATCTTCGTGAACTTCAAACCTGAATATGAGTTCAAGCTGTCGTCTTCTTTATTTATTTTTAATGCCCAACAGCAGAGATTCTTAAACTTTTTAGGGTTCCGATTAAAAAGTAAAACGGAAGCTTATTATAATGTCGTTACAAAGTTTGTCCGTCTGTCAGAGCATTGTAGCTCGTAAGCTAAATTTGATATTTACTAGTCGTTTGTATTTTCTTCAAAATCATAAGAATTATAGTTAAATTTTAGCTGGGAAGGGTCGAATTTTTTCAGGTGTTCAAAATAAAAAACTTTTTTAAGGGGTATAAGATATTGAGTGGATATTGATGAGGCAGACCAAAAAAGTAGAAGTAGATAATTTATACAGTATACATTATCTTCTTCTTTTTTGGACTGCCTATAAATTATTCTATCTTTTTATTCATAAACCCATGTTTCGGAGGCTATTCCTTCCTTCTTCAGGGTTTTGAAAACCTGCGCTTCACTGACTTTTTAAAACCATGAAGAAGGAGGGAAGAGCCTCCGAAACGTCGGTTTATGAATAAAAAGATAGTATAAATTATCTTCTTCTTTTTTGGACTCCCTCATCATCCACTCTATTTCACTTATCAATCCGTCTCCAAAAATTACTTCAATGGTATAAGATATTCTGTAAATATTTTTAAGTAGAAATAGACCTAATTTTTTAAAATATTTTTCGCTATAAAATGACCATGTGAGAGCAGGGCTTTGGTGGAGGGTATACGCCTGTATACGGCAGATACCCTGTGATTTGATCTGAGCAAATAGCGAATTATTCTATTTTCTAGCTTACATTTTATACATTTACGAAAAAGTATTAACGAAAATTCTATTATTTTTTGGATGAGGATATTTTACTGAAAATTTTGCTATTCCTACTTACTATATAGAAGCGATGCGATAGCTAGCTTAGTTTTAAATTTGATTTTCCTGAGATTTAAATCTTTGAAATTATAATCAAATAAAAACCAGACAGCCTGAAAATATTCTTATTAAATTTATAAAATCTCAAAATGTCTTATTTCTATGAAAACAAATTTGAATTTTCCCCCTATTTAAATACTATTGACATACATGCTTGTGAATGGAAAAATACTGTAAAATTGAAAATAAAATTAATCAAATAAGCTGTTTAAAATAATATATATATTTTTTGCTCATTAAAAACTTTAAAATTCAATACTCCAAAAGAGTAAAAAAGTTTATCGCTTTCATTTCTGTGGAATATAAACAAGCCTTAAAAATCAATATTGTTAGATTATAATGAAAAATAAAACGTTGGATTTTCCACTTGATGATGATCATTAAGCAAAAAATAAAGTCTCCTTATAGGTAAATTAAACATAGGTATATCTCTCTCGAGAAAAAAAAATAATAAATAAAAAATAACCCCATCACTCGAGGAAAACTCTGACTTAAATATAGAAATATCATAAACCTTGGAATGTAATTTTGGAAATGAATATCAAATGGATATTTTTACTTTATTTCCAAATGAAAATGACAGAAAGGTCTGCAAATATAAACTTCACCTTTTTTTAAGTCGACTAAAACAAGAGAAGGTGAATTTTTAATTTTTCATAAATCTCATAAATTAATAATGATTTTTTTAAATATTAAAATCAATAGAGAATAAAGTGAAAAAATTATTTAACTTTTAATTGAATTCGGGCCCGAATTTATTACGCTTGTGTTCAATTATCGTTGGTGGATCAACTTTGTTTTGGTTTATAACAAAACATTGCGAGTTTTTCTGCACCTCTAAGGGTGATAATTGATTTATTTAGGGAAGTACCACATCCATACGAAATTAATGATTTCTAGTTCATCGGGGAATCCCTGGATTACGCACGAATATAAAAATTGTCGCAAATGGCTATTACAAATATTGTTAATTAAAATCAAATTGGCACATCTCTTTTGCAAATAATTACAAAAATTCTGCAAGGGTCATTTAAATTTAAAGAGACACGATTTATTGAAATAAAAAAAGCATTAGGTTTAGTCCCACAAAAATGTTTCCTTGAGAAACATCAATCAACAAATTAAAAAAAATAACTTTTTTACAAATTGACTGGATTTTCTTTAAATTGAAGATGTATCTGTTGCAGAAAAAAACTCCGATTTTTAGTAAGAACATGTTCTTACTAGTTAAAACGCGTTTCACTGAATACCATTGTGGCAACTAGAATTTACTGATGTTGGTTGAGTTTGGTTCAAAGGTCTAGAATCTTCATTGTTGATCTTCCGCCTCATTTTGGGTGTTTATTTTTAAAATTTTACATCCTCATAGGAAGGAAAGTTGTAGAGGATTTTCGTTTAAATACTTTTGAAAATAAGCACCCAAAATGAGGCGGAATGTCAAAAATGAAGATTCTAGACTTTTAACCAAACTCAACCAACATCAATAAATTCTAGTTGCCACAAAGCTATTTAGTGAAACGCATTTAAACTAGTAAGAACCCGTTTTTACTAAAAACAGATTTTTCTTTTATCTTAAAAATGTTTAATCACAATTAAAAATTAAAATTTCTATTTATATTATATAGATTTAAGTGGTACCTACCTATATTAATTAATTTTTTAAATATTTATAAAATACTAGCTGACGCCCGGGACTTCGGCCCGGGCGTCACCTAGCCCCTGGCGGGGAGCGTCTCGTTTTATGGTTAAAATTTATATAGAAAATAGCTGACCCGACCACGCGTTGCTGTAAATAACTCTTATGCTTCACGCCTAAACCACTGGACGTATCGAAACTATATTCGTTTTTGCATTGTGAATATCTCTGTCCATTATTACCAATACATTACCCTTATCTGAGCTAGTTAGAATAATTTCTTCTTTTTTGTCGTTAAGAAATTTTTTTTGTTTGGATGTATCTATCATTCACTGATTTGTGTATAGTAGTCTCCTCGAAGTTATTAATATAAAAATCAATTGAAATAAAAAATGGCGAATTACTTTTCAAAAGCTATGAAAAACCTTATGCTTCAAAATCTATACTAAATTATTTCTCTTTTGCCCCAATAACTCAAAAAATAAATATAATGAAAAACTCCTACAAAAAGACCATGGACACAACATCAAAAATATTTTTAGAATCGGATCTAAATGATCTGAAAGTAAAATTAAGATCAAACAACTACCCAGATCAAATAATAAATAAACATTTGAGGAGTTCTCGATATAAGAATAACAACATCTCAAAAATGAAACTAACTACATTTATATAAAACTGCCATATCTAGGATGTATCAATAATGACTTCAGGAGAACGTTGATAGCAGGCAAAACAATAAAAATATGCAACACCAGTGACAACAAAATACAAAAAATGTTTACTTCCAACTATGAAGGCACCAACAATAACAATGAATTCAACATCGTATACAAATACCAGTGTAGTTGTGATAGCACATATATCGGAACGACAAAGAACAAAAATCAACGATTGTATCAACATGATCTCAATGTTAGAAATAAAAATGTCAACCACACAGCTTTAACGGAGCATCTAGTTCTGACGGGGCATGAGCTTGACAAGAATAATTTTAAAATTGTTTACAAAGACAACAACAATTTTAAGAGATTTTTTGTGGAAAGTCTTTTTATAAACAATGAACCAAATATATTAAATAAACAACAAGACTATGAATTCGCCGATTTCTATAATGGGGCATGGAAAATATAAAACTGTAATTATAGATCTATTTTTGCATTCAAAATAAATTTTTTTAAAAATAGACATTTCATTAATATCAAGAGGTAATTCGGGTTCATGGCCAGCCGATCATGGTAGATCGTCCCTTGGGGGATGTGATTTGACATGGAGATACTATTTTTAAATATTTAACCACTTTTTAACTCTTGGACTGTCTCTCGTCGAATGTATTCTTTCTGGAACTGTGATATGTTATCTGTGATTTCCCAGTGAAATGTGTTGTTCAATCAAAAAAATTTTATAAACAAAAAAAATGTAAATAGGTCTGATGAGCCAAACAATGGCGAAACTAGTAACAATAATAAATAATTCAACATGAACATTTATTAAATTTCATTTATCCATTTCAAAATTTTCTATTATTAATACGAAGGAGCTAAACATAAAAAAGATAATTTTAATAATTAATTATAATTATTTATTGAACACGAATAAATAAAACAATATAACTATACCTATTTGTATAGTATTATTTGTTCGTGTTCAATAAATAATTATAATTAGTATATGTGTGATTTAAATAAAAATTCAAATTTTAACAAATATTGTGTATTTTTCTAATTCTATTGATTTGTTTAAAGTCATAATGAATAATATTTTTGAACAAAAAGAACACAAATAAAGCAATCCATTTTTATTTCTAAACAGTATGTTACCCCGTGAGTAAAACATGAGTATTCTTCCCCTTGTAAATTTGGAAACATAACAGATGCAAATGATTCAAGAGCAATTCTTTTAAAATATTATTTGGTAGTTTATCAATAATCACCCCTCCAAGCACCAGATGTATACAAGGTTTTCTTTGAAAAGGATGGAATTTATAGTTGTATATTTTTGAGTGATCTTCCTTTTCACTTTAAACATATTATTAATCACATCATCAGAATTTGGGACAAAAAGTAAATGAATGGTTGATTTTATTTACACATAAGATTTAATATAAATAATTTCAGAATGCAAATGATTAAAATAGCAAAGTACAATTACACTGCAATTTCAAGGGACATGCTGCACCATGGTTTATGGTGGTTCATCTTGTTCACAACGCCAGGAACTAAAAACCAGGACCGGGTCAACAAGCTTCCATGGGTGCAGGGGCTAATAAATATAAGCCTCCCCCCACCCCCGAAAAAATGGCTAGCAAACCAAAAAATAATTAATTCAGTGGTTCATTGTAGATGGTCACTCAGGAGAGAGCGAGAAGTAAAAACGTTGTATAGGTATCTTGTAACCTATATCAAAATGGTTATCGCTTCAGAATCAAGCTTACAAGCCAATAGTCAGGATAGTTTTTTGGCACTTGGCTTCGATCCCATAAGGAACGAAACTTTCTGACATGTAAGCAAACTTAGACTTATATAAACTCTAAGGGTCGGTTGTATGTCGCAAAGTAAATGCTTTTTACAAATAACAAAGGGTAGATGGTAAATGGAGGGGGTGGGATGGCCAATCAGATGGCCAATCTGAAAGTGCCCTAAAGTGCCTGTCATCTGTTGATGATGATTCCGACATAGAACCGGCTTAGATTAGGCATTTGCCATTTTCATTGATATTCATTTAATAGAATTTGCCGTAGAGTTAATAGTTTAGGAGTTACTTGATAATATCCATTAGTGCCACCCCCTCAACCCCCTTTTTGGGTCAAAATATCAAAATGTTCTATAGCAATCATTTTACTTTAGACGACATCTGATCAAAATATGAAATTTCATAAAAATACCTCAAGCCAATTCAGGTCAAAATTTGCGCGGATAGACAGAAAACAGACAAGAATTTTGTTGTGTTTTTTTACATAATTTTTCAAGAAAATACTTTTTCTTATTCTGCAAAGAAATAGAATTAGGTGTAAAAAACCGTTTGCTAATGATTTTGCTAATTTTTTTTTTTTAATAAAATTTCTATTTGCACCTCTCTTAAGAACAGATGCAAAATGGCTGGCTTCCAAATTTACCTGACTTTTCTTTTAACACACCAATTGAATTAGTCTCCTCGTTTGAGACCACCCTTCGCATCCCCCCAGAAAGCCGTACAACTTTTCATTGATTCATATTTAATCCAATTAAGATGAGTTGCGGTCCTCAGAATTACAAATTAACGTTACTAAATTAAATTTTCATTTTATACGCGGAAACGATGGGTGAAATATTATTAGAGAATATTTGAATTTTTAGTTATTTATAAATAATTTAAAATACATATAAAGAAGCTGCTACCTTTGGGGAAGAAAAAAACAACTCATCCTTTTTTATTTAAACACCATTCATTCGAAATTCCTTTGAGATTGAAATAAAATATATTCTCTGTTTTGCGCGCAAACCTCAAATTGGCACAAACTGTTCTTTTTACTTGCTGATCAAACATTTTAAATATTTACAAAGGCCTCCGGATGTCAGCCAACTTACCTGTGTGTGTGTGTCGGCGTGTGAAAATGATTGTTAGCATTACGTTGAGTTCCTCCGTGACCAGGAACTGGCAATGGTCGACCCGTTACCAGGAGTACTGTGCGGTTCGCAGAAAAGTGGATGCTACCCGAATTCGAGCTGCCCAGGGGGGGATGTTGAGAACCATCTTCCTGGAACCAGCGTTTCGATCTACGTTGGCGTTCGTAAAGTCTTTGGGATGCACACCAAATGCCATCTTTGCTCCCTAGAAGAGGTCTTCGCACGTCTGATCCCCGGTAAACCACTGTATCGAAATTGGGTTTCCGATCGATCTCATCGCCTGGACCCAAATATCTGTGAAAGGAAAATAAACATTATTCGTTGCACACTTGATAGAAATTTATTTAAAAAACTTAATTTCATAGATGATTTATTTGAGTCTTTAAAAAAAGCAATTATTTCATATTTTAACAAGGCAGTTTTCAGGAATGAGTTCAATTTTTAAATTTTCTGGAATATAGTGACAAATTGTAAGATTTATATTATATTATTTCGGTTAATATTGAAAACAAAAAATTTTCTGCAAAATTAAAATAATTCTCATTAAAATGACTGTTGTCGGACTCCAAAATGGCGATTTGATTTTATATACTTTTCTGTACTAGATTAATACCTAATATATATTACTAGTAGATAATTATTATTTTTGCAAACATTTAATCTCGCGTCATTTACTATAGTTAAACCTATATATATACAGGGTGGGGCATAAAGATCTATCACATTTTTGAAGAGGCTTAAAAAATGAAAAAATTTAAGTAGAAAAAACTGAATATATTTTTGAAAAAACATTTTTTTTAAAATGGTTTTTAAACATCATATCAGGCGGAAAAAAAAGGGGGGGGGGGGTCAAATAGGAAAATTTTAACTCCTTTCGACCAAACTCAACCAAATTTCGTATACATATTCTGTGGGTCCCAAAAAATGCTAGAATGCAAAAACTAACCACCTATAATGGAGGGAGAGACAAAAATGAAAATTCTAGCCCTTACGACAAAACTATGTATACAAAATTTGGTTAGTTTTTGCATTTATAGTCTTCTGGGGGTCCACAGAATATGTATACAAAATTTGGTTGAGTTTGGTCGAAAGGGCTAGAATTTTCATTTTTGACCCCCCCCTCCCCCTTTTTGTCTGATAATGTTTAAAACACATTAAAAAAAATATTTTATGTTCTTTTCAAAAATATATTTGGTTTTTTTCTAGTTAATTTTTTTTCATTTTTTATACCTCTTCAAAATGTGGTAGATCTTTGTGCCCCACCCTGATATACTTATATTAGATGCTATAGGGAACCCTCGGTATGTGGATCCGACTTATTTAAATATTATCAGTATTTATACAAAATAATAAAAAGTTGAAAATATATTTAGGTATACTTAATTTCGTATTTAAACATCACTTTCAATTAATATTTCGTCGCCTTAGAGTGTAAACCTGCTAAATCCATTTTTTATCGCATATGACATATTAATACAGTTCGAAATAAAAAGAGATGCAGCATCGTCCAATAAAACTGATACTTAAAATTACGATCGTAAGTTGTAGAAAAAAATATGAAAAATGTTTTTTTCCTAAACAACAATATTAAATTTTGTGGAGTTTTTTGTCTGCCCTGTAAAATATCCTTGTAGTGAGTTAGCAGGTTTACACTCTAAGTCTACGATTTATAATTTAAAATTTTATTATTTTATTTTTCAATTTTATATTTTTACCAACTCCATATGTTTTTTTATTGTAATAAATAATGGATCAACAAAACAAATTCGAATAGGTATAATGTATTCTTTTTTCAAGTCCGAGGAAAAATTGGGGCAATCATACAGTGAAGAGAATGTGGAAATGAATAAATTTTTTCTTTGTTGAAAATCTAAATTTCAATTTCAAATTTTAACCCTTTAGTTTAATATATTATTAGATATTTCATACGTTGGCATAGTTAAAATTTTTAAATTATCTTGATACCTTGTTAAAATTACACAGCTTAAAGAAATGTCAAATGCGCAAGTAAATTAGCAAGAGGATTTAATGAGTAAAGAAAAGCTCATTCCAAATTAGTCATTGAGGGCGTGTTGAATGTTTATGTGGCATTTACGATGTTCTATAGGGTTAAACTTTTTATCGGATGGGAAATGTCATTTCCAAGTGAACATCCGTCACACCATGAATCGGGTTCCAGTGGTTTAATTTTGAATTTTATGCTAAATGAAACTCTTTTCAAAATATAGGAGGTAAAAAAAAACATGATTCATTTGTAAATAGAAAAATTATTCAGAATGAAATACTTAATCAAACTTATTGATACGATCCTGTGGGGATATTATGAAAGGATAGGAAAGAGTTAAAAATTAATAAGCTAACGTGTTCTGATGTGGCCATCCACTTGACTTTACCATACAACCTGGCCCCTCACTTATATTTAATATTTAATAAAATTATTTATAATCATGTAGGGGAGTTTTTGCATTTTTAGACTCCTGGGGGCCCACTGATTATGTATACAAAATTTGGTTGAGTTTGGTACAAGAGCCTAGATTTTCATTTTTTGACCCTGCACCCCCCCCCCCCTATTTTAGGCGGTTAGTTTTTGCATTTTTAGACTTCTGGGGTCCCACTGATTATGTATACAAAATTTGGTTGAGTTTGCTCAAATGGCCTAGATTTTTAATTTTTAACCCCGCCTCCATCGCTTGCTATAAGAACTTTTTTTGGGTCGATATACACCAAAATCTAATCAGCTCTTGATCTCAATGGTCCAAAACTACGTGTGAAATTTGTTTTCGATATTCCCACTAGTTTTTGAGCTAGCTCGTCCACAAAAATTTGGTAACGCACACAGACTAACTAACAGACATTTTGACAAAACAATTATTATTTCGAAAAATTTAATTTTTTCGATGTTCACTTATGAGGGCTTTTTTGTAAATCGAAATACCATAGTTTTGCTCGATTTTTTAAATCAAAATAGTTTCAGCCGTTTTTGAGATATTTCGAAAAAAAAGAAGGAAAAAAAACACTTTTTTCATGCACGATTACAATACTTGACCATAGCCTGTATGGTAAAGTAAAAAATAAGACAACCATGGTTTCATTTTAAGATTTCACCATTTCTTCGAAATACTGGATCTAATAATTTGAATTTTGATATTAATATTAGTATCAAGTCGTAAATGCTTGTTATAAGAACTTTTCATATTCATATTTCATATTCAAATTTTGAAGGGATGAAACAAAGAAAACTTATAATATCATGTTTTCTTCTTGAGTTTACGACTTAAAAGTAGCTTTCATACAAATTTTCAAGTTCTGGAGAAACCGGCTGAAAAAATGATTTTAGAATATGCTTGTTTCATTCCTTTAAAATTTGTATAAAAAACAACTTTCATACTAAGCATATACTTCGTAAAAGTAACCATTGAACTGAATCGCAAGATATAGCTCCAGAAATTCTGGATATCTTATCTAATTTTTGGATTTTAGCTCTTTTCTATGTTTTAATAACATTCGCACAGAAACATATCAATAAATTTAATGCAGTTTCTAATTCTGAACATCTTTTGTATTTGAATCTTTGTTCTAAAAATGATAGAGAAAAAGCTAATTAATGAAAATTTTAACATAGACTTTCCAATATATATCGTAAGAAATTACATTTCAAAAATAAACCGACACTCGGTAGATCCATGTGTCGGAGTGGTAAAATCCTCTTCTGTTTTCAAAATGTCTTGAATAATAAAATCATTAAGTGCTTTTTCTAAAACCTAATAAATTACTTAAATATTTAATGAATAAACAAAATAATATCCAGAGTTAAAAAAACTGTTTCAAACTTCTATTTGAAGCCCGCCCGCTGCCTCTTTTAAAATGCCCCATATTCGTTGACTGAAATTTTTTTGTCACAATTCCAGATCTATAGATTTTATAGTAAGGGGAAATACGATTCATATTTATGCAATTGTTCCTTTCCGTTTCTCATTTTTACTGTTTATCAACGCTTTAAAAAAATAATAATAAATAAAATAACTATTGTAAATAAAATAAATAAAACTCATAAAAAGGTAAATAAAACATGGATTTTTATTGATAATAAAATATATACATTTATTCTAAGGGTGAGATTGTTCATTTGTAGAAAAAATCGACTAGAGGTCAAATGAAACTTATAGGCTGAAAACATGGTTGAGTATAAATTAAAGAAGTGAAGAAAACAGCGAAAACACTGCCGTGCCCCCAGATAATCTATATATATAAAATCCTTTGTGTGTATGTACGCGATCGACCCACGCCTAAACCACTGAACGTATCGAAACCATATTCACACCATATGTTTGCTTAGTGCTGGGGATGGTTTATCTAAATTTTGAGCCAAATCGGTTTGATTTTATTTTTTATTTTTATATTTAATTGATTGACAGATAAGATCTATAGAAATAGAGCCTCTAAAAGGGCCAAGCAAACAATACATTATCCCTACCCTGAAAGGTCAGGTCTTAAACAATGAAACCCCTCTTAACAAAAGAAAGGGGTATAGAGGTAGTCAGGTCAAAATTTCAGAAACTTTTTTTTTAAGATAATAAAATCTATTTTGAATACAGACATAATTTGTAAATTTAATTTTATATATATAATAATCCTTAGTATGTATGTGCGTGATCGACCCATGCCTAAACCACTGAACGTATCGAAACCATATTCACACCATATGTTTGTTTAGTGCTCCAGATGGTTTATCTAAATTTTGGGCCAAATCGGTTTGATTTGATTTCACACGATTTTACATAATTAAATTAATTATTCTCAGGTAGAATGCCAATTGGGGTTTTAAAAAAGGTTTATCTTTTCTTTTGTACCCAGGCAGACAATGGGTGTGGGTTAATTCATTGTTCTCAAAGGCCTTGAAGAAGTATTATGATTATATTATAGATATATTTTGTTTTCCCTAAACTTTAGAATTAAACTGTTTCACAGAAATACACCATTCTCTCTTAAGTAAAAAGAAAAATTTATATTATTAAATGTGATTATTTTATTGTTATTAGTTGGCTAACCTGAGCCTGTCGGAAAGAAACATTCCAAATCTTAATCAATGTTTCTTATTATAAATACATTTCCCAGTATCTCAGTGCATTACATACAACGAATCATGGTGCATGCCTAGCATTACGATTGTTAGAAGAAGATTCGCATTGGGATACAACTCTTGCCCATGCTGCTCTCGGTTCATCGCCACATCAAATACGATGTTTGTTTGCCATTTTATTGACAACGTGTTTTCCAACTAACCCGCCTAAATTATGGGGAAAATATAAGGCTTCAATGAGTGAAGATGTATTACATGCTCTACGTAGAATTCGAGGAGATCCAGATATAAATTTCTCGCCAGAAATATATAATGAATCTTTGATTAAGTTGGAAGATTTATGCATGATCATTTCGAATCAACCACTAATTAAATTAGGGATGCCATCAGTTAATCGGCCAGTAAGTGATTTATTTAATCGCGATATGCAACGTGAACAATCGTACAATGTTGATGGTTTAAATGCATATGTTCAAGCAAATGAACCAAAATTGTTACCAGAACAAAAATTATGCATGCAGTCGCTGCTCAAGAAGATGGTTTCTTTTTTGGATGCACCAGGTGGAACAGGGAAACATTTTTAATTTCGCTCATATTGGCACAAATGACATCATCTGGAATTGCTGCCACTTTATTAGACGGAGGAAAAACAGCACATTCAACACTAAAATTATTATTGAACATTCAAACAAATGAAAATGCTGTATGTAACATTAAAAAGAATTTTTGGAACTGTACATAAATCAAAATTCATTCATGTATAAGAAAATATTAGAAAGAGTAAATCTATGCTTCGTCGTTGAATTATTTAACCTATAATCTTCAAACTAACGTAAGAGAGAAAAAAAGAGAGAATGAAATGAAAAGAGAGAGAGGAATACTAGAAGTTTCACTTCCGTCGTGCGTAAGCTTGACACACTCAGAATTTTTATTTTGCTTTCGCAATGTGTTAGATTATTTCTTGAAGCTGATTTTTAATTAATAAAATACGAGTATATTTAATTAAAATACAGTTGAACAAAATTATATTGCAAACAAACTTTTGGCCGTCTCGAGACGCTGCCCGCCAGGGCCACCCGCCCGGAGGGCCAAGGTGCAGATGGCGTGCCGGAGGCACGCCTGACGCAGCTTGTGTATATATATAAATAATATATATATTTTCAAAAAAAAAAATTCTAGATCTTTATTATTAAGGTAGTTCTTTCACAAATGCAAAAATTCAAGAAGTTTTTGAAACTTAGAATATAAAGTCATTAAAAACATAATACACATACTGTTAAAATTTGAAGACGATTTACCACACCAAACATGAAATAATTGCAATTAAAAATGACATTTTTAACATAGAGTAAATAGGGAAAGGGTGGGGATATGATCATTATTTTATTTTTTTTCATTGAAGGACTTTCACCATCTTGATGAAAAACTAATATTTGTTGAATAATATATTCGGAGTAACTTAAAAAAAAATTGAAATGATTTACCACGTAGTTTTGATAAAAAACAAAAAAAAAACCTATTTGGGCGATTGTTTTTAGTGGAGGGGATATAAACACAATGGTTTGGAAACGACCGGCAAGTATGTGTGTAAAGTTTAGGGAAAGCGGTGTTGGTTTATAGTGAAACATATTAAACACAGGAATTATTTAACGGGTTATAGTGGTGTTTCACAAAGAGGAAATAAAATTGTGTGTAAAAAAGTGTTTTCTGTTAAACCTCCTGATGAAGGGTTCATAGCCCGAAATATGTATAGAGATAAATAAAAAATCTCCAAAATAATTTAAAAGATTTTTTAATTTTTTAATTTTATTTCCTCTTTGTGAAACACCACTATAACCCGTTAAATAAGTATGTGTATTTATATAGAGATTTCGTAGTGTGAGTGGACAGTCACGTTAAAAAAAATACCCTAAAATTTTAGTTCCGTTCGTATATATAGAGTAGTTACGAAGCTGAAACTTTTTTGTGTGGATTGTCGCGAAAGAACCTCCTTAACAGTCAAAAATTATAAAATAAATTATTTGACTTAGGCGCGCCGGCTTTTATTATCTTACTAGAGAAACTTTTATTCCCTTGCCGTGTAGGTATGTAATAAAATTCTTAGTTTATGTACTTTTCATAATTGTATTAAAAAACAAAGTTATTATTTTCTGTCAATATTTTGGCCCTAGGGAAATAATATAGGTATAACGAAAATATCTAAATTTTCTTTGCATACCCCTACAAGTCGATTCTTGTACCTTCCAGGGACACGTACCCTAAAGCGTTAAAGTTATAAAGAGTAACCTTTTATTTACTTATTTATATTTATTTTGTTCAATTCTTGCCCTTCCCTTCTTGGGCTTGTGGCTTTTTGACTTTTTATTGTTTTTTCGAATTTCTTAAGTAAGTTTTGGAGAGTCTCTTGAGGGAAGAAAGAAGTGTGTGGTCATCTGCATTTGGTGTAAAAGCGATATGCTAACAAAGCTAAGAAAGAAAACAATCTCTGCGTCCACATCCAAAACTGTGTAAAAACATGGCAAATCATTTCGAAGAATGAAGGATTACATATGGTATTAATAAATAAAATACTGAAAAGATTTTTTTTGCGAGGGTAGCAGAGTTGTGTTAATTCATAAAGAGATATCAATGAGGTTCTCCTCAGCTAAATTCAAATAAATATATACATTTATATTTCAACTTAAAGTCAAAATAGCTCTCCGACTTATGTCCATATTTATGGTTCCGTACAAAAATAAAACAAAACCCTATTAATGTTGGTACAATATCGCTGTATCTAAGAGATACGTCAGTCAGAGGATTGTTGCTTATTGTAGCTCAATAAAATAGAAACTTAAAATTTAAAGGGTTTTTTTTATATATTGGTTTCCCAGGAATTATAAATTGTATTAATATTTTAATAAAATGAAAATAGAAGGTAATTTCAGTCCTTTAGAAGGTGGAGCAGAGAAGGAACTGTTTTCAAACAATACTATCTAAGAAAATATTTTTAAATTCAATACATTATTTAAATATGTATTATATATTTTGAGTTTATCTATACCTATATCTAGGATATATACACAATGAAGCGCTGTAGTTTCTTAGGTGTATAACTCTCCGAAAATCACTAGATTGTTGCTTTATTAAAAGCAACATTTGACGGTTTTTCTTTAGAAATAAAAAATACTTACGATGTTTTCTTATTACATTAGATTCGTAAATTTAGGAACATGTGGAGAGATTGTTACTTGAACTATCTAAGATCATTTCTTGTATGGTGGCATTATATATTGATTGGGACCGCATAAAGTGTTATTCAAGAATTTGTGAGTCTTTATCTTTGCTAGAATAGGAATGGATTATCAAATACCTACAGAGATGGCAATGAGAAACTCTCCCTGTGAAAAATTATCAGGGCATTACTATGGATAGAATAGTACATACTTTCCATAGTAAGCAACAACATTTGTGAACGAGAATGATACAAAGGAAAAAAGGATATCCCTTAGGATTAAGAATATTACAAGTAGTACAATATAAGTATGGCCAAAACATCTATTTAAAACATTGCCCAGAAATTTGTTGGTGTTTCAGGTTTTGTATATTTTTTTTAAAGATTGAAGAATTTTGCAAAAGCGGAAAAAGAAGTAATAAATTCTCCTAAAATGACTTTTAAAATTAGCCAGAAAATTAATTTAAATATGAAAACTTTATTTTTATTTTCACCATTAAACACCATGCCACCATTCCCATTTGGAGTAAAGAAATATGGATTAGAAGTAACAGAATAAGAAGAAGAAATATATTAGGCCTAAAAGATAAGACCTAGAGAGAAGTCCATTTATTAATTAGAAAGTTAGAGTGGAGTTATAATTAATAATTAAAGTAAATTTAGAAATTTTCCAGTTGGTTTCAAACAAATTATACTATTTATGTGGAGACTCCAGTGTGTTTAGCGATTTTTAACCAGGGTTAACGAAAGTACATCCCGTATAATTATTCGTGGAGAATTCATTAAATCAAAAAATAAAGAAAAAAAAAATCGTGTAAAAAATATACGAATAATGTGAAAAATTTAAACATTAAAACTCAGAATATTCGTATTTTTAAATTTTAAATTTTTACGGTTCCGTTCAAAAGTAAAAATTTATTAGTTGTCCGCCTGTTGGGGCTTCATAGCATGCCAAATAAATAAAAATAAACTTCAAATTTAAAATTAAAAGAGACAGAATTCAATCAATCTTTTTCGGACAAATTCCAAGATTTTAGTAGAAATATTATTAAATTGCGATGTCAGAGGGGATTCATCCCCCAGGAGTCGAACCCGAGCTGATTTTTTGAAAAAACTACCAACTATTTTCAAAAAAAAGATGCTCAAAACTTTAATTATACGTTTAAATAAAAGGACTTTATGAAAAAATTATTTTTCATTTTAAGCTAAATTTTTTAAATTCCGTTCTAGAAGAATGGAGGAAAAATTTATGTGCTTATATCATATATTGCGATTCAGAGAGAGGTTTTTGTCTCGAGGGTGTGAGCTGACTGCCCGGATAGCGTGTTAGTTCTCAGGTTCGACTCCTGGGGGATGAATCCCCTCTGATATCGCAATTTAATAATATTTCTACTAAAATCTTAGAATTTGTCCGAAAAAGATTGATTGAATTCTGTCTCTTTTAAAATATAGTACATCTTGGTTAATCTGAACACGAGCTGATTTTTTGAAAAAACTACCAACTATTTTCAAAAAAAAGATGCTCAAAACTTTAATTATACATTTAAAATTAAATGGATTCATTTTTCCCGAAATCAAAATTTGTATTAAAATTTTAATCAAACGATTATTATATATTGAACGGGTTAGAATTATTTTTTTGTGGGATTGAAAACAAAAAGTAAAAAGTATTTTCATTAAATCTAAGGCAATACTGTAAAGATCTCTTTAAGTAGAATTAGGCTAAATGTTTTAAAATTTAATTCACTTAAAATGACGGTGGGAGAGAGCATCAAAGTGGTCATTTTTAGAGTTTTTGTTACTGTGGGCATTCAGAAGTGGCTTAAGTAAATATTATAAAATAAATCCAAGAATTCACCCATTCTCTTATTAATATCGTCAAATAATATTTAAATTTATATCTCCATTATTTTGGGAGATATAAGATATGGAACCCTTTGTATAGAGTCCGACTCGGCACCGGCTTATTTATATTAAAGATTTCAGCAATAATTTACATCATCACTCTATAATATGTATGTTTGAGTTCTGATATTCGAGATAATTCAAAAAATATAAAAAAGTAAAAAGTTCACTCTGGTACCAAAATGTTTGTATTTATAAAATAAAAAAACTTCTTACACTTGGGTTAAAATTCAAAAAAATCAGAAAAAATTCAAATCGTTATATGAGCTCTTGAAAGACTAGCTAATAAGATGAAATTTATCAAAAAAATTTGTATTAAAATAATAAAATAATAAGCTGTATCTTTGTGCCAAGTTTCAACTTTCTCTGTTTGCTAATTAAAAATTGTCTTTAAAAAGCCTTCAAAAACTTGAACAAGTTTTCACTAATTGTTCCAAAATAAATAATAAAACCACTTTTTAAGCAGATCTCTAAAACTATGCAGTGGGTAAAATGATACTTGGGATATTGGTTTGTGATTTTAAATGGTGGTGGGTGTATTCTCAGGGTGTCTCTTAGTGCTTTCTCTCTGGAATTGATTGAATTTAGTTATAATCTACGTTACTGATTTTAGTGTGAAAATTAATAAAAAATTGATTAAGAATAAAAAAAAACAAATAAAATAATATGAAAAGGAAGGATGTGAAGTTTTCAATGATAATAAAAATGTTGATTAGAATTATTTAATATTTAATAATGTGAATATATATTTTATCATTACTTGATTTTAACAGAAATAGAATGTTTTATTAGAGAAATTTGTTGATTATTAATATAAGATTTGTTACACTCCTTTGGTGTGCTGAGCCGTTAGAATCGCTTCTTGGTCTTCTCACGGTAGTAATTTCCTCTTTTGGTAATATTTCACTCTTCTTGGAATGGTCCTATCTTCCTGCCGCCTTCTTTGAGACCGAATTATAGCTTCGGCACCGATTAATTGATATGCAAGTGCGCTTTGAAAGAAGAATTCTCGTAGAAATAGCCGGTGTTAAATGACTCCAATTCAGGTATATTTATATATCGAGTGGAATATAGGAAATATTATGAGAGAAGTATGTGCGAAATAGTAGGATGGATAGATTGGGAAAAATGGTGCGGATCAGTTTGGAAGTTGGAAGCTCTATCTAGAATGATCTCTCTAGAGTATATGTTTAGCATTGTGTTGCTATAATATGAATTCTCCCCAATCAATTTGTAGAGAAGTGTCCTCAATGAATGTGTAGTGAGGTGTGTCGAAAGACTCTCTCGCTTCGAATGTCCTGACTCTCCCTCTCTTTCTTCTTTTCTCCCTTGTGGTTCTCTTTCTCCAATTCCTTCTCTTCTTCTTCGTTCTCTGTTAGTCTCAAGTAATGATTTGTTTAAGTAAAATTTTATATTATTATTTATTTTTCACTGAAACAGAATATAATTAAACAATTCTTAAAAGGTTCACCCAAAGCAGCGCATTATACTCAATTTCTATGTAAATTCAAATTTCAATCTATCTTTACTTTTAAAATTTGCTGAATAATCTATATTTAGGCTAATCTATTGGACAAAAGAAATTATTATTAAGTTATTTTTTTTTTAATAAATTATATTTAAATAAAAATTTTATATATAAAACTAAAAATTAATAAATATTATTTTTACCCTTATATTCCAACTCGCCTCCTTTTGCAATTTCTTTATACAATATACCTCTGGGTATGAAACTGGTAAAAATCAGATTGAAATTTTCATGACTATATTTAAATAATTTTACTTTCTATAAAAAGAAATAAGGTTTGTTTTTATAGCCTTCGCAATAGTTTTAAACTACTGACCTATGCGTAGTTTAGTGATGTCAGCGACTAAGAGATTCTTGTCAGTTAGGAAATTATATGATACTATATGTTAACTACTACTACTACTCTTAACTACTTGAATGGGAATGATATTAGTTATCTAACTATAACAAAAGCTGGTAAAAATCAGATTGAAACAAACTTATACATACTGCAGTGTTTCTCAACCTTTTTTGGTTGACAGCACACTAAAAATATATGGAATCATTTGGGGCACATCTGAATATAAAATAAATGTAAAATTTGTATGATACAAAAAAAATATGAAGTAATTACAAATACTATTTTAAAGTTACAAAACCCATGAAATTATAATTATTTGTCAAAAACGCACGCGGCACATTTGACAATCTCTCGCGGCACACAGGTTGAGACTTAGAGAGCCCAAAATCTAAACAGTTCTCCGCATTGAAAATATAAAAATTTTGCTACAGAACAAACTTTCTAAGACGATTTCTTTTTATGAATTTAATTTTTCTATTGAATGATAAAAATGAAGAAAAAAGTAAAACTTTTTCATGACCCAGTACATTCGTCAGTTAGAACAAGTATTTTTTTTCACATTATTGTCTGAATTTTATTGAAGTCAATTGAATATTTGGTCTCTCTATAATGAGTATAATTTTGATCCAAGAGCGAAAGGCCATTCCTATAATAATAGAAATTGAAAATTGAATCTTTAATAGTCTGAACAGGTCTTGACTTGAATTTGGAATCTTTGCATTTCCTTCGTTATAAAGGAAGAAGTTAGATAATTCTATCCACGCCCTTTTTACTTTACCACACAGGGTATGGTCAAGTATTGTAATCTTGCATGAAAAAGGTGTTTTTTCCTTTTTTTTCGAAATATCTCAAAAACGGATAAAACTATTTTGTTTAAAAGAATTGAGCGAAACAATGGCATTTCGCTCTACAAAAAAGCCCAAATAAGTGAACATCAAAAAAATTATATTTTTCGAGATAATAATTGTTTTGTTAAACTGTCTGTTAGTCTTGTTGTCTGTTAGTTAGTCTGTGCGTTACCAAATTTTTGTGGACGAGCTAGCTCAAAAACTAGTGTGAATATCAAAACCAAATTTCACACGTAGTTTTGGTCCATTGAGATTGAGCTGATTAGATATTGGTACATATCGACCCAAAATTAAGGGGGGTGGAGGGGAAGGGGGCTAAAAATTAATCAGAGGGCCCACAGTAATCTAAAAATGAAAAAACTAACCGCCCAAAATGGGTGGGGGGGGGTCAAGAAATGAAAATATAGGCTCTTGTACCAAACTCAATCAAATTTTGTATACATAATCAGTGGACCCTCAGGAGTCTAAAAATGCAAAAACAAACTCCCATCCCTTACATGATTATAAATAATTTTATTAAATATTAAATATAAGTGAGGGGCCAGGTTGTATGGTAAAGTCAAGTAGATGGCCACATCAGCACACGTCAGCTTATTTAGTTATTTTCCTCGATTGGATTCTAATGAAAGAATCCCCCCCCCCAGCACATTTATAAATTAAGAAAAAAGTGAAAAAATTTCCAAAAACCTCAACTACCGCGGTGGATAAGGACATTGAAGAACAAGCTATATTTTTATTTTATGGCCATATTCTGACCAGAAACATGGCAGTTTATATGGCCATCATAGACAATCCAAACCGGCCATATATGACTGTAACAATCTTACATTTACATTCAAATTCTGGCCAGATTTTATGGTAATTTTCCAGCCGGCAAAACAGAAAATATGGTCTTTTTCTGGTCAATTTCTGTTCAATTTTTCTACCAAGGATGATACAAAAAAAAAAATAAAAAAAATACAATAAGTAATTATAAATACACTCATGGGCAAAGAAATGAAATGACTCTCTTTTCATTAATTTAATGATACCTACATTGTATGTTTCTTTGTAATTTATTAGAAATTTAAATATTTTTTCTAAAATAAAGGGGGGAGGGGCAATACTAAATATTAAAAAATGCTTAAATAAAGTTTTTATTACTGTTTTATTTTTCATTTATTTATTTATTTATTTGAATAATATCCAACCTCCAAAATTTTCATTTTTTCCTAATTTTTCAATCCAAGTCAAATAATTAAAAATTAACTGGATGACTTCTGATTTAAAACATGATTTATCTTTAGCTTTAATATGGAATAATTTATATTAATATAACATTATTTATATTTGAGAATGAAAATTACATTTAACAACTCGCAAGAGAGGTGATTCCATTTCTTTGCACGTGAGTGTACTATTTCAAAGTTACAAAACCCATGTAATTTTAATTATTTGTCAAAAAGCCTCGCAGCACACAGTTTGAGAAACACTGACATACTGAATAAAAATTGGAGCCTTAAGAATTCAAATTAACATGTGTTTCTGATGTAATCTCAACAAGAACTCCCTTTTAATTAAACTAATTAAGCATCTATGTCCCTTGATTCGGTTTCTAAATTTAATTAAGCCAAATCAGATGATCATTCATTCATAACCATTCACTTGTCCCCTCCTATAAGCCTCCTTGCTTCATTCTTGGGCACATAAATCTATCTCTAGTTAAGAAGATTTATTAAAACGGCATAACGCTATTTTCAATATTAATTAGATAGGTTTATTAATAAGCCTCTCGAATACTGTTCGATGATGCAGATATTATACGTTAATTATTTACTATAGTATTTTCCGTTTCCCTAGAGCTCGTTATGGCAGTTTAACAAAAGAAATAATAATCTGATCATATAACCAAGTCAAATTAAAATTTGAATTTAATTGCAGTTGATTGATTTAGGGGAATGTGGATTAACTCCTAGAAGTAGGAGACATGAGCTCCCAGATGCCCAGAATGCTTTTTTTATCAAAGTATTTTTTATTTTATTTTTTTTAATTAAATTTTTATTGAGGGTTTTTTTATATCTGTAAAACTTGGATTTTTACTCAACATTTCGAGGGGGAGGTTGACGCCATAACCCCCCCTCCGCAGGCTAGGGCCTTGCTAAATTTGTTTATTTATAGTTTTACCCGAGGGGTGAACCGCAATTGGAAAGGATTTTTTGAAATTCGACCCCTAAGGGGGTCAAAAGGGGCAAAGTGTGTTTTCACTGATTATACGATATCTCTTAAGGACGATAAAATATCTGCTTACTTTTTACTTATAAAAATACTAAATTAAAATATCTAAAAACTGATTTCAGCATTTTTTGAAATTCGACCCCTAAAGGGGTCAAAAGGAGCAAAATGTATTTGCAATGTGTTTACACTAATTATGCATTTTCAATTAAGAACGATAAGATATCTACTTGATTTTTACTTAATAAAATTCTAGATACAAATATCTAAAAAGAGATTTCAGGATTTTTCTCCCAACTATCCAAAATGTGAGTTGGGGCAAAAATTAAAACCTTCTCCGATCTTGATCAAATTTTGTAAACTTATTCTTTATTACTTTAAGAAACTATTCCTGTAAAAATAATTTATCGAAATTGACTGTATGGGGACGAAAGGGGGGGGGGGCAAAATATAGAAATTTTTAGCTTTTTTGTACAAATTTACTCTTTAGAAAACTGAGATTTATTTATTTGCAAATATCTAAAAAATAATTTCAACCTCCCAAAATGTGGGTGGGGGGCTAAATATTAATACTCTCTCCGATATAGATCAAATTTTGTAATGTTAGTTTTTAAGACTATATAAAATGTATGCTGAAAAAATCTATAGCCAAAATGAGTGCGTGGGGGCGAAAGAGGTGGCAAAATATTACAAATATATATTATAGGGGCGAACCCCCTTGTTAGCAAGAGGGCTGCCGAAGTGAAGCTACTAAGTAATAAAAGAAATGAGCCAGCTCATAGTAATAATTGAGCCACTCAGAAAAACATCTATTTAACTTAGTTCAGGAATCATGAAAGCTATTTTTGTTACAGCCCAAAACTTTGAAACAATCAATTTAATTGAGATTTTAAAACCCACTTGAATTTAACAACTCAAAACTTATGAAAATTGTATCTGCTCTTATGAATAGCTCAATGGTTCCTGTCAGAGAAAGAATATTTAAATGTAAATTTTGTTGTGAAGATATTTTTTTTTTTAATTTTATGTTTTTCAGATTTTATTTATTTGATATGTGAACAAAAAGTTGAGTACATGAATCGATGGATGAAGTTTACTTCAATGATCCTGATAATCCTATATGTCAATCCCTTGAGATGTGTCATTTTGCCGATCTTACTAATTACTCCTAATTGAAAACATGTCTTAAGCTCATAAGAACCCCAAAACAAATTTAATCAGAACAAGATTAACAAAAGCAAATAACTTTCTAATAGACTACATGGTTTTAAAACTTTTCAATAAAATTTTTATATGAATTACAATTCAATATAAATGTAAAACAAATAATTTATCTGCTGGTAAGAGTCTCTGCCACATTTTAGAAATGGTGATATACATATACATATAACATCCCAATCATAGTGGGAAAGAGAGGGCGATATAATAATGTTTTTCACTCTTTTAACTTTATTAGCAAATAAACTGTAAACACGCGTAATAATTAAAAGAAGCCATTGAAGGATATTTTTGTTTTTTAATAATATAAATAAATAAATAAAGTCAATTTGGTCAGGAAGTCAACCATTAGATGGAAACAGTACTCAATTGCTCTAGAATTGCCCGTTTTGCTTATTTCCAACTATAAATATTTAATAGATTTTAAATGATGAAAATTCGAGACTACTTCAAACGAGTCTAGACACGCATGGACAAGTTGAGACGTGTTAGCGGATTAGTTTCCAAAAAAATGTTTTCTCGAATATTTCGAATTTATTCATTTTATCTGATAAAAAAATATCAATTAAGTAAAAAAAAATTATTGATCTTATATACCATAAGATACAAATTATTTTAATTTGGTATAAATGGTTTTAATTATACCTAATGAGCTGAAAATTGGTACACAAATATGTATTTTCACATTACAATGCACCAAATTTTTATCTTATTCTTGAGAACGTTTTCTGAAAATACAAAACGCCAATCTTGAATGGTTTTAGTTAATGAGCTGAAAATTGGACAATGCAATAAATTTTAGCTTTTTGCATGAAAACGTTTCCTGACAGTACAAAATGCCAATCTTGAAAGGTTTTAGTTAATGAGCTGAAAATTGGTACGCAAATATGTATTTTCCCATTGCAATTCACCAAATTTTAATATTATACCTAAAAACGTTCCCTGAAAGTACAAAATGTCAATCTTGAATTATTTTAGTTAATGAGTTGAAAATTGGTACGCAACTATGTTACAATGCACCAAATTATAGCTATATATCTGAAAATCTTTCCAGAGAATATGAATTGTCAATATAGAATGGTTTTATTTAATAAGCTGAAACTTGGTAGGAAGCTATCTATTTTTGCATTTCAATGCACAAAATTTTAGTTTTATATCTGAAAACGTTTCCTGAGAGTATAAATTTCCAATCTTAAATAATTTTATCTAATGAAACTCGATTCGAATCTATGTATTTTCTCATTACACTGTACTAAATTTTAGCTTTATACCACCTGAAAACATTTCGCGAAAATATATACATTTTTATGCATGACTGTAATATTTTTAATAATTTTTATATTTGATTGAACTGTAAAAAAAGATATGATTATAAAATGGACCAATGAAATAAATTCGCTACTAAAAAAGGTCTTGCATCTGATAATGGTATCATCATTCTGTTAAAGTTAAAATCGGTGTTTTTTAATTGGGTAATTTTTGTATACTCTCAAAACGCGGGGCCGGATTCTGGTGAACCTGCCTTGCGCCGGCCCTGAATATACTACAGTGTACCTGTTATTAAACCTATTAATTCTAATTATTATTTAATAAAAAAATAAAGTATTTTTTTAAATTGTATATGGGATTTATAAAATATTATTATAAATGGATTTTACCTGCTGACAGGTTCAACATAGAACTCTTCGGAAGGAGTCGATATTGTACCGTCGAAAAGACCCTCTTCCGTCATCACCCCGCGAACCGTTGCTGTTTCATCATCTGAAAAAAAAACGCAGGATCAAATATTAATTTATTTTTCAATTGTATAGTAGATAGCAATGGATTATGTGGATTTTAAAGTTCACAACCCTATATCTCCATATTATACTTTCCATTTAGTTGATTAAAAATGCTTTTTTTTTATATTTGTAAAGTTCATATTTCGATAGAAGAAATCTTCTTTTCTTTTTAATAAATAAAGATTAGAAAGAATCTTTGTCGTTATATATTTTGTTTTTAGGCTTTAATTATGTGATGTTAAATTTAAACGCAAGCATGAGTGATCGTATTTTGTAAACCAATTTGATGATCAAATAAGTTGCTGATGATTTAAAATAGAAAGCTGGTGGACGAAACGAGATCCACTTAACGACAAATTCGATTAAACTCCCCACCACAAGAAATTCTCCAATATGGGAAGATAATTCAATTGATTTGATGGAGAAGTAATGAAGAGAAAATGTTTACTCATTAGGATGATGATTTTAGACTTTCTAACTTTAAAAGTTTCTGTTCAAAATAGCAAAAAGAAAAAACTTTATTGAGATTTTAATGCGAAATCATAATATAGGCATAAATAAACAATGTATATTTAAGTTTATTATTAAATACTACGGCATATCTAGTAGCATATACTTTCCACGTCTCGGAAAATTTTTCACTTTTTTTTCTTATTTAAAAAATGTGTGTGGGGGAGGGGCGTTCTTTCATTAGAATCCGATCGGGGAAAATAACTAAAAAGGGTGTGGATAGAATTATCTAGCTTCTTCCTTTATAGAGAAGGAAATACAAGTCAAGACCTGTTTAGATTATTAAAGATTTTATTAATTTTTAATTTCTATTATTCTAAGAATGGCTTTTTGCTCTTGGATCAAAATTATACTCGTTATAGAGAGAGAAAATATTTAATTGAGCTTCAATAAAATTCAGACATTAATGTGAAAAAAAATGCTTTAACTGGCGAACGTACTGGGTTGTGGAAAAAGTTTTACTTTTTCTTCATTTTTATCATTCAATAGAAATATTAAATTCATTAAAAGAAATCGTCTTAAAAAGTTTGTTCTGTAGCAAAATTTTTATATTTTCAATGTGGAGAACTGTTTATATTTTGGGCTCTCTAAGGGCCGGTTGTATGTCGCAAAGTAAATGCATTTTACCACTAACCAAGGGTAGATGGTAGAGGGGTTGGATGACCAATCAGATGACAGGCACTGAAAGTTCCTGTCATCTGATTGGTCATCCCAGCCCCTCCATTTACCATCTACCCTTGGTTAGTGGTAAAAAGCATTTACTTTGCGACATACAACCGGCCCTAAGTCAGTGTTTCTCAATCTATGTGCCGCGAGAGATTGTCAAATGTGCCGCGAGCGTTTTTGACAAATAATTAAAATTGCTTTGGTTTTGTAACTTTGAAATATTATTTGTAATTACTTCATTTTTTTTTATTTAGGTGTGCACCAAATTATTCCAGATATTTTTAGTGTGCCGTCAACCAAAAAAGGTTGAGAAACTGTCTAAGGATGTATGTCGTAAAGTAAATGCTTTTTACCACTAACAAACGGTAGATGGTAAATGGAGGCACCTGGCATCTGATTGGCCATCCCAGTGCCTCCATTTATCATCTACCGTTTGTTAGTGGTAAAAAGCATTTACTTTGCGACATACAACTGGCCCTTAGAGGCTTGTGATGTGACAACTTCTTGAAGATATGAAACAAAATATGCAAAGGAGATTCATTTCAAAAATTTAACAAAGGGATGAAGTGCCATTTTATCTTTCAAAGTATATCAGCAGATCGGTAATTTATTAAACTAAAATTTTACAATAAAAATGTTATTTAACTTTAAAATATCATTAAATGACAATTGTTAAAAAACAACGCATTGTTTCGATGATCCAGTTTCTTGAGATCTTTTCAGCTCTATTGTGTTAATCTTGTTTACTATCAAAGGAGTTGTCCTATTGGAGAAATGACTGAAGATGCTGTAAGTCTTTAATGATAGTTAAGATTTATTAGTTTTCATTGTTGAAAACAGGTCTTCGAATAGGAACTTCCTAAAATAATCAAAATACCTGTTCTCTTATCCCAATATATGCGGAATCAAGCCCTTACTTCTTATTTTAACAAATGAGTTTCTTCTTTTGATTAATAAAAGTTACAATATGAATGTAATTAAAAAAATCGCTTCAACATCGTCCCCCGACTAAGCCAATGAACTTTCTGTAAAATACGGGATATCGTCGTTTTAATTTATCTTTATAAATATATTATTTTTAAAAATAGTATATGAATTGACGGTGATTCTCCTACTGAAATTTAAGGTTTTAATTTTTTGCTTCATTTATGATGCATTTCAAGTATTTTAGATGCCAAGAATTTTCGAAGAAGAATCTAATGAATTCCAACAAATTTTGTTTTGGTTTTTTTTTTATTAAAACATTAATTTTCGTTTTTTCGTCATCCAACATTTTTTTTTTTATTAAAATTGACCTTGTCCGTTCGAACATTTGGTCATATCCAACATTTTTAACTATTTTTAATTGTTTCTGTCAAACTTTAATAAGAATATGTACTTATGACAGAGATAGGTGCTGCTTAATATTATAGATATCTGTATTATGTATCTTGTGTTTAATGATTATGTTGCAGAAAAAACCCGTTTTAGTATGAACGGGTTCTTACTAGTTAAAACGCGTTTCACTGAATACCTTTGTGGCAAATAGAATTTATTGATGTTGGTTGACTTTGATTCAAAGGTCTAGAATCTTCATTTTTAACCTTCCGACTCATTTTGGGTGTTATTTTCAAAAAAAATTTTAAACGAAAATGTCAAAAATTACATCAAGTTGTAGAGGATCTAATTTTTGACATTTGAGTTTAAAAATTTTTTGAAAAATAACACCCAAAATGAGGCGGAAGATCAACAAAGAAGATTCTTGACCTTTAGACCATACTCAACAAACATCAGTAAATTCTAGTTGCCACAAAGGTATTCAGTGAAAAGCATTTTAACTAGTAAGAACCCGATCTTACTAAAATACGGGTTTTTACTGCAACATATATAAAAACAATGAATGAAATTCAACTATTAATATTTGATGTCGCGGAATTCATCCTCCTTCAGGACCGTAAAACGGATTGGATTGGCTAACAAACAAATATTTAATAGGGGAAAAAAGTACAATGAAATCAAAGAAAATAAAGGTTTTTCTTAAGATGCTTGATTCGGCTTAAATTTACAGGAGCATTAACTGACGAAATCTATCATAATAAATTCTATCTTTGATACAAATTGCTTGTTTTTAATAAAAAATAAATAAATAAAAGTTCATTTAATTCTCTCTAATGGTTTAATAGAAAAACTCATGCAATTCGAATTTGAGATTTAAAAGATTATATAAATGGTACATTAAAAGTCATTTAACAGCCATTGGTCTGTCTGTGGTAGCGACAATTGCACAAAAACAGTAAATATCATGGTTTAAAATAGCCCTTTTATTCTATTTATAATATTATTAGAATTAATTTGTTGGATTATTATAAATTTTGAAAAAGTAAAAACCTTGTGAGTTATACAAGGCAGAGAAAATATTTTAATATTTCAATGAATTTTAAACGAAAAACTTTCAAGGACACATAACTTTCGTATATCGCTGAGGTTTCGTTCCATGAAAATTCCGTGGTAAGTAAATAGCGTTATGCAAAACTTGCAAATTCTCTTTAAAAAATTACCAGCTTTTTTGTTATACGAGTTAAAATTGCGAGTTATACAGAAACCGCAGATAATTTGTAAATTCTGTTATATTGAAACCGCATTATAAAAGTTACGAGTTATACGAGGTTAATAAATTTTCAAAACATAATAAAAAAAACTTCTTGTGAAATTTATCATATACTAGCTTCAAGGCCCGCCTTTTGCTAGCCAGGGGCTTAAGCCCCTTAACCCCCACGTGGCTGCTTTATTGATGTTTTATTAGTTACAGAGAATAAATATAATTGTTTTATTATAAAGTCTTAAATAGATATAATTTGAGATTCTATTTAACTGCAATATACACTCATAACAAATAAGATGAAACAAATATTTAAAATATATTAAAAATCCACTTGTAATCATTAAGAGGAAAATAAAAAAAAGTTATATTATATGTAGGTATTATTATAGATAAGAAGACTTGAAAATTACAATTATTATTTATTTTGCTAGACACAAAAGTATATACAATCTATTTATAAAAAATTCTCTTAAAATCGAAAAGTCAAAAATCGAATGAAGTTATTCCTCGACTGTTAAATGAGAATCGATCATTATTTTTAAATTAAAGTCAACATGAACTGCAAATTGCAAGTGATATCGAATTAATAATAAAGAAATAAACATATTAATATTTCAAATGAATTTGGACAAAGTTTAGCAACGATCCGTTGAAGTTTATTTTTTAATTTTTGTTTTTAAATGTACTTTAAAAAAAATATATAGTTTTTTTAAATCTTTGTTGCATTATTAAACTCTTCTTCAACGATAATGTGATTAGAACTATTAAGAATGAATGACACTCAAAAATCTTAAAAACAGGGCCGCCAACACTTGTTTAGTTTCCTAGTTTAGTACTTTTATTGTTTGGCAAGCTATGTTGGCTAACCTTGATTTTTTTTTTAGTTTTTCCTAAATTTTCCGGGCAACTTTTCCAATTTTTTTTTTACGTATTAACCTGAATTGGACTATTACGAACGTTTTAAAAAAAAATTAGCCAAATCGGTTCAGGCATTTGAGAGATCTGCGCTTACAAAGAAACAGAAATTCATTTTTATTATATAGATTAGTTATATGTCATATTTTGGCAAAATGTTAATTGCTATTAAATTGTTAAATCATAAATAATTATTAATAAATAAATTATAAATAAAAAATATGAAGGCTCTGCAGAGCCTGGAGAACTAAACTCGCCCAACTTTACTTTATCTTTTTTTCGTCTCACAATGGGCAACTAACTAACCGTCTCCGAAAGCCACCAGGGTCTGCAGAAACTTATTTTGACAAACGGGTGTCTTGAGGTTTACAAGAAAGAAAGAAAGATTTAAGAGCCATAATTTAAGCTATTTCCTTTTATAAAATAGCAGCAAATGGAAGGGATGAAAAAAACAGATGGGGGCTGAATAGCTACTTAATTGTACGCTCCTTGAGTTTTTTCTCACCTTAATAAATGCAAAAAAAATAATCTCACTTAATTCTAGAATATTTATCTAATTTTCACGAGTTATTCCAAAAGATCCCAACTCGAAACTAATATTGCATTAACTCAAGCTATTACATCCCATTTTGGCAATCGAATTATAGCTATTAGTTGATAACGGGTTGCAGCTTGGTTCAATTAATGCTCATTTGCACCAATTTAGGTCTGTCGGCGTTTCCAGAGGCAGCAAGATTGGCAGCTGAACAAGATTAATCAAACCACTCAAGTGAAATAGATTTTTATTTCATTCAATTGATAGAAATGTAATTTTACACTAAAATGAAAATGGATTATTATTACGCGTTAAGCCCAAAATTGAATTCAATTAAAATTCTCTTTTTTTTACTTTACCATACAGGGTATGGTCAAGTATTGTAATCGTGAATGAAAAAAGTGTTTTTTTTTTGCTTCTTTTTTTCGAAATATTTAAAAAACGGCTAAAACTAATATGATTAAAAAAATTGGGCGAAACCATGGAATTTCGGTCTACAAAAAAGCTCTAAAAAGTGAACATCAAAAAAATTATATTTTTTGAGATAATAATTTTTTGTCAAAATGTCTGTTAGTCTGTTATTCTGTTAGACTGTGCGTTACCAAATTTTTGTGGACGAGCTAGCTCAAAAACTAGTGTGAATATCAAAACCAAATTTTACACGTAGTTTTGGTGCATTGAGATTAAGAGCTGATTAGATTTTGGTGCATATCGACTAAAATTAAGGAGAGAGGAGGGCGCGGGGTTAAAATTAAAAATTATAATATTTATTTTTTTCCTGCCGCCAAAATTAGGGGAGGGGGAGTCAAAAAATAAAAATCTAGGCCATTTGAGCAAACTCAACCAAATTTTGTATCCATAATCACTGGGCTCCCAAAACACTAAAAATGCAAAAACAAACCTCCCAAAATGGGAGGGCGGGAGGGGGGGTTAACAAATGAAAATCTAGGCCCTTGGACCAAACTCAGCCAAATTGTGTACCTATACATAATCAGTGGCCTACCAGAAGACTTAAAATTCAAAAACTAACCGCCTGAAATGGAGGGGGGGGTGGGCAAAAAAATAAAAAATCTAGGCCCTTGTACCAAACTCAACCAGAAGTGTATGGTAAAGTCAAGTGCATCCATTTGATCCACATCATAACGTGTCAATTTTTTTTTACTAACGATATAGAAATAACTAAAATGAGAAGAATAATTGTTTCCAAGCATTATTTTTTTTTGTGTGTCTGCCTGCATTTAGAATTCTCAATAACATATGAACGTTAAGATTTTGTGCAAAAATAAATATATTTCTAAGAAAAAAAATGAAATAAAATAAAAAACTAACACATTTCTAAATGTATTTAAACTGGTCCGATTGGCTTATTTCCGTTGCTTCTCTTATAAATAGAAGCGAGATCATTTTTCGCATCCCACCATGACAGAGGAATGTTTTTTGCCTTCTACTTTCGTTCAATAATGAGAAAATGGCTTTCATTTTACTCATCCCAACTTTACGCTGAATGCGCCACCGTCTTTTTATTTCATATCTTTTTAGCTATATTCAACAGATAATGGCCTTCTATAATCAATCATCTTTTTCAGAAATCTTACAATAAAACTTTCAGTACCTACTAGGATATTTATTTTTCAATACATTTTGTATTTGTTAAATGTTGATAACCTTTCCAGATATAGTAATTCATATATCGTCGCCTTAGAGTGTAAACCTGCTAAATCCATTTTTTATCATATATGACATATTAATACCGTTCGAAAGAAAAAGAGATGGAGCATCGTCCAAGTAAAACTGCTACTTAAAATTAGGATCGTAAGTTGTAGAAATAAAAATATTAAATTTTGTGTTTTTTGTCTGCCTGTAAAATATCCTTGTTGTGATTTAGCAGGTTTACACTCTAAGGAGACGATATTTATCTAAGTAATAATGTTAATAATAATGTTAACAAACAGAATTTATTTTTCGAAATTGTAACAATAATTATAATGAATTTTAATGGAGAGTGCAACAGAAATATTATTTTCTGGCTAGAGAAATAAATAAGTAAATAAATTAAAAAAATTAAATCCAATTCTACTTAAAGAGATATTTACAGGGATACCAGTATTATATATGTATATTGTATATAACCTCACACTATGATAAAAAAATATACTTTTGACTTAAATTTGATCCTCCCGAAATAATCATTCGATTAAAATTTTAATAAGTTCTTTGATGAGGGAAAATATTTACATATTATATCTTTTGAATTTAAAGTTTGTATGCTATTTGGTTTACGAGCTACCATGATCTCTGACAAACGGAGAGACAGCCAGCCTCTAATAGGGTATAGTGTTTTACTTTTTAATAGGAACTCTAAAAACGAGTTATAAAAGTTACTTATCAAAATTACAATAAATAATAGTACAATGAAAAAAACAGTCAATAGTATAAAAATAGGCGTAGTGAAATTAGGAGTTAAGAAATTTCTGTATGTGGGAAATAAAATCACGTAAAAAGAAAAAGCCAAAAGAAATTAAATATAGAATTCCTTAAGCTGATGTGGGGTTTAATTCAAAACAAAAATTTATATGATCGTCCTCAATAACTTTAGAAGATATAGGTATATAACGAACGATAACAAGGAAAGGCAGAGATACTGGAGTTCTTCAGAATGTGGTCCTACAGAAAGAAGTTAAATATAATATTAATTGGTGGAAAGAATTATTATTTGATTAATGACGTATTTCTCTATGAAAGTGAAAAACTAGAATGGAGTATTTTCTCAAAAAATGTAAGATACGGAATGTGAGGCTTTAAGAAAAGTAAAAGATGCTTGGGATGTTGAGTGGAGGGGGATGGCTACGTCAAACCAGTCCTAGGACGATACTTAATGATTGTACTGAAATGTTATCCAAAATATATTTTTTACAATCTGAAAAAACAATGTTTCACATTTCTATTACTCGAGCGGGATTATTTCAGTTTAAAAATGCCTGAAAAAAGAAGAAAAATGTGTGTCTGGATTCTGATAGTCATGATACCTCTTGTTGCCCAAACATGTGTATATTTCCGCAAAGAAGAATTTTTGGGGCTTTCTAGTTTTAGAAAAATGAAGAAAATTATATATAAAAAAAAAAAACATCGAATTGTTATATGTGTAGAAAAGCGAAGCTCACTTTGTATAAATAAATTGCACCTCTTTGCTAAGCTCCAAATTTCTAGCTAAAACTATTCAACGAAAAGAAAAATTGCCAAAACACAAAAATTTATTAAAAATAAAAAGTTTTCAGATTTCTTCTAATTTTATACTCTGAAAAAATAATGTTTTCAATTTTTATTTCCCTTCTATTTAAAAATTAGATTATATATATATATATATCCATTTAAAATGGCTTATCGAGCGCTATTGTGTTCTTGAGTGGGGAAGTTCATTTCATTCATTTGTCACGCTGTGTTAACAAGTGGAATTTCAAGTATGAGCGAAAAACAAATCTCTCCACAATCACTCAATGTTACTCTCTGTCTGAATGTTTCTGTTTTTGAATACCTTATAGACTTGTACTTTTTGAGCGAGAAACAATTATATTTAGATAAGTCGATATTGGGAACGTTTGAAAATCACCCCAATACTCCGAAACTTATAAAAATATAAATGATTACTTCATCTGGGAGCCTACATTGATAGTTAGAATGTTTTGAAATGAAGAAATTTAAAATAAATAGTAAATTATTACTATTAATATTTGATTTTCAACTGTTGGGGTTATATTTTTCGCATTCGTGTTCAATTCTCGAAGATGAATACAATCTTTCTGACTTATGTGCGCTTAAATGGTAAATTGTTTCTTCAAATGCTTGTTGTGTACATTCGAAAACTGGGAGTTATTTCTTTTACAGCATGAATTAGGCTTATTTTTTCTGAATTAATTGAATATTTTAAATTAAGGAATTGTTAAAAATATATGTGGCAGAATGTTATAAAGTATTAGGTAACTTTTACAGAAACTCGAATAAATACTAATTAATATAAGCAAATGAAAATACATTAGTCTTATAGTAATTTGACTTACGGCACTGGCACTACACTGGGCAAACCACTATGAGCATTTTAAAAAAAATTATGAGAAGGTTAAAGTACAAATGTGAGTTTTGATTGGAGTGCAAATACCGTAAGTCGGTGGACTCTTCATGGCCATTCGATTTTTGAAAATTTTCAATAATTCAAAGCCTCAAAATATTCCAACTAAAATATATGGTCTCAACTTAGAATCACTTAATAGGAAAACTATTTATTGATGAAAGTTTTATATTTTACTAAAAAAAATTACGACTTCGTCTGATTCTTCTGAGATCAAGCTAAAGCAAGCCAACAGTAATAAGTTTATGAATATACGTACACATAAGTGTGTAAAATTTCAGCTCATTTAGGTGTAAAATAAAAATCCTTATTTTTAGCAGTTAGATTACTAGTAGTAATTAAAAAGCACCATTTAAATTAATATAAAAAACTTCTGAAAAATAAGCCTTTTTATTTTACACCTATAAGAATCCTCAGTGCCATCGTGAATTCTGTTCATTTGTTACAACCATTCGATAGTTACTAATATAACGATTCTAATTTTTCAGATTTTCCAACTGAAAGTTCTGAGGCTGGTAAAACCTCAATCTAATTAGTTCTTGGTTTTAAAAATGAAAACATTTTGGCACTAGAAAGAGTGATCTATGACCTTTGGCTCCTAAATTATAAACATGAATAGGCTAAACATACCAAATAAATTTATTTTAAGTTTTAAATATTGTTTTAATCCTCTAAAACAGTGCTTCTTAAACTACCCATCTGGGATCGCGAAACTGAATTTTTGTGTAGCTAAACATAGGGCAACAATGACTTCTTAATCAAAATGGGGTCGCCAATTAAAGAAGTTTAAACTGCTCTAAAAATAGTTTTAATATTGAGCGCCTGAAAATGCAACCCGCAGAAGTGGACGTTCCATTTTAATGGATACCCTACACTTTGTAGGCGGCTCTGAATTTTTCTCAACTAGGCGTGGTCTATCTACGTATTTCTATGTAAGTATACCTACAGTCCTCAGGGTATTTTTATTACAGCTTCTCTTAAGCTTATCAGTCTATGGCCTCTTATAATGTTAGGAATTAATTAGAACTCCAAATATCCACTCAGCTTAAGTGAAGTGGATTTTATTATAACTAGCATTTTATTGTCTCCTTCAATATATAAAAATTCTGCTACTCTCGGCAAAAAACTTTCAACTAACATTTTAATTTGAAGTATTTGAAAATAAAACATATTTAAAAAAAATAATATTAGAAAGATTAGTTTTGATTTGGATAAGGATTATTCTAAGATTATCTAAATAAGTATTTATTCTTAATAGCGGTTATGATTAATTTATTCGACAAAATCGAAGACCAGGGATGTTATGCTCCGGATTGCATTTTCGGTATTAAGGTTCAATTCTCGAAGAAGTGAAAACAACCCTTCTGACTTATAATAAAGATTATCCATAACACCTCAGATTCACTAGATGAATACCTCTTGTGATCTTTATGGCAGGGTGTCATGGTGCGGGAACGCCGTATTCGCACTGGTTTTTGAGTTTTTTATTTTTAAAAACGGGTTAAGTGAAAATAATTCAAATTGGAGCCAGAAACTCTTAAAATGCATAATTTGGAAAACATAATTCCAAAAATTTCCTGGGAGATCCCCCTGAACCCTCAGGCCACAATAGAAATTTTGTTTTATTGCTCGAACTGGTTTTGAGAGTTGTTTTATTTTATCTATTTATTTTAGTGGTTAAAAACTGGTTAAGTAAAAATAACTAAAATTGGAGTCAGAAACCCTTAAAATGCATAATTTGAAACATATAATTCCAAGAAATTTCCGGGGAGATTGCCCTGAACCCCCAGGTCACCATAGAAATTTTGTTTTATTAATAGTAAGCTGTATTTTTTTTTTTAATGATATTGATGTGAGAAGGAGATACACCAGAAGGTGGATCCCAAAAGAGCCGGTATGGCTGGCCCCTCCATCGTGAAAAGAACAGAAGCAGAAGGAAAAGAAGCCGGGATCACGAGCCAATCTCAGAAACTAGATACATTTCAATATCCAATTCACTAAGGTTTTAGGGGCTTACGAGCAGTGGTAAATTCTCCCGCGCGATAAATTCGAGTTAAATTTATCTCCCACTTAATGGTGTGTATCTTTGGACCAGGCTTTCTATCTCAAATCGTTTGTTGGAAAAAATATACAAATAACGAAAATTATAGATCATAACGCGTTTTGAAAAGTTCTTCACCTTTCCACCAATTTAGTTAAGAAATAATGAAAACAAAATGTTTTCTCATTTTCACAATGATCGTATAATGAATCTTGACAAATAGGTATTCCATTGTGTTTTTGTTTTTTAATAAATTGTTTTGAATCTCCAAGGCGAAATAATATAACTCTCCTTTTTTAATGATAAATAATGAGCGAAATAAACAACAACAAAAAAGTTTCCTGGATTTTTGCTGCTGGGGTGAAAGAGTTCACTCACAAATCACTCCGAGGTCTATTGGCTCTGATGAGCTTCTGGTTCATCGGATGTTCGATATCGGAAAGCTAACGGCAAAATAAATAATCAAAAAGTACATTTATATTCTAAACATTCCTTCATTATTTAGGTTTTAATCATTAAAAAAAAAACATCTTCTTCATCTCGCGACCTTGCCTCGAAAAGTAACTTCCTTTTTATATATTACTTCCGCTATGATTTTTTCATCCTTCATTATTTTGTTGAAATGAAGCAGCGAATTAGACAAGGGGTCCGTTTGAAAGGAAAGGACGGTTTGATAACCTCATCACTTGCAACGTAAACTCTACTCCGCCCATGAAATTTTTATATCTTGGTCAATAAATGGTTGAAATGGTTGCTGGAAAATTTATACCGTTCATTTTTATCTCGGTGTAACAGTTGTTTGTTTTTGTTTGATTTTTTTACTTATTTCGTATATCTAGACGAAAGTTTATTTCGTATTTTGTGTTAGCAAATATAATCCATTGAAGGGCTAAAAATCCTTCAACTTTGGGTAACCTTTGGAAAATAAAATTATAAAATATAGAAATTATTTACCAAAACAGTATATCCGAGGAGAAATGAAAATATGCTTAATAAAATCGTTTAAATAAACTAAGTTGTTTTATTTAGTAGGTATGCCTGCCTTCCGAGCGCCCGTTGTATTGGATTTTGATAAATATCTAATCTGATATTCATTTCAATTTAATATTTTCTTTCCTAGAGTCAAAAGGCCGTTCCTAGAATAATATAAATTAAGAAATTAATATCTTGTAGTCTCAAACATGTCTGTGCGCATGTATTTGTCACTTGTAGTCTCAAACAAGTCCAGACTTGTATTTGGCATCCTTGTAATGCATTAGCAGTAAAGGAAGAGAGATCATTATTAAATCCGCGCTCTTTTTAGTCATTTTCTTTGATCAAATTCTAATGAAAGAATGGCTCATCTTCATATTTATTAAATAATATATATAGCATAGATAATGAAAAAAAGTGAAAACTTATTTAATTCAAAAAATAATATTTTCTGAATTATTGAACTAGAAGTTCTAAAGCTAGAAAGCCCAAAATCTAATCAGTTTTCTGAATTGGAAATACAAACATTTTATCACTAGAACGAACTTTTTAGTACTTTTCGTTCTTAAGTAATCGTGGAGGTGTCAGAATCCAGACACATAAAAAAATCATGAATGGAAATTATTTTTCTCCACTTTTCAGTCATTTTTAAACGCAATGAGTAGAAAAAATGAAAATGTTGGCATGAATTCAATACTAGACTCTCGAGGATGCCTGCTGGGCGTTGTGAGTAATAATATTGTTTTGCTTTTCTCACTATAGATTAGTTTTGCTAAGTAAACATTGCCAATTCAATATTGATAATATTAAATAGGAAGTTTCTATAATACAAATATTTGATATGGAAGCTTGTGAGTCGATTTTTTCCAACACATGTTTTTAATTAAAAGCAAGAGCAAATAACATTTACTTGTATAAATACCGTGTTGTGTTGGCAGAAAGTTATTAATACCCTCAGGATATTTAAGGGAAATTACAAATTAATATTAAAAAAACAAGTAAAATACTAAATTGAACAAATATTAAATTTGAAGACAATGTTTTGAAATTAAGAAATAAATTATAACAACATAATATACTTTTTATAATTATTAAATTTAATTTTTTAGATATAATCTACTATGAGGGCGAAATTTACCATATGTACATTAAAATGTAGGTATAATCATTTACGAAAGAATCCTCCTCCCACCCTCTGAATTTTGGACTTATTAGCAATTTATGATATCCTCTTATAAATGATGTAAATATCAGCTTTCTTCAATTTTTATTTGGAAATTTTATTATTTTAAATTATTTTTGAACCCCCCCCCCCCTCTCTCTCTTTTGGGTCACTAGAAGTTTCACTTAGTGAGGCGTTTTCATAAGGTCACATAAGATACATATGCAAAGTTTCGTACAAATCGATCAAATAGTCTAGGAGTTACACTGAGTTCTACTTTTTTGCGCCCCCCCCCCCCCCCCTAACAAAAATAATGACTACTTTTTATTATAGGTCTCTTTTACAATAAATTCTAGTTTTCTTGTTTTTCTTATTATATTCACACTAGTTTTTGAGCTAGAGCATACACAAAATTTGGTAACGTACTAACTAACAGACATTTTGACAAAATAATTAATATCTCGAAAAATATAATTTTTCGATGTTCACTTTAGGACTTTTTTAGAACAAAACGCCATGGTTTCGCCCAATTTATTTTTAGTTTCAACAGTTTTTGAGATATTGCTAAAAATCGAAGCAAAAAACAAAAGAAAAAAAAACACTTATTTCATGCACGATTACAACACTTGACCATACCATATGGTAAAGTAAAAATGAAAGATCAAAAGACGGTTCTGTGAGAGGTCAAGGAATAAAGGCACTAGATACAGCTGGATCTCTTTTAGTCTACTAGCGCATCCAGGCTGGCCTATCCGCAAAGGTATATTTGAGAGGAGCGAATTTGAGCGATAAAGAAAATTACATAATCAATTTATTTAAAAAATAATTGTAGCTATGAACGTTTTTTTTTTCAAGTCAACTCTCACGAAAATTGCCTTTAAACAATTTTTATATATTGTGAGATACAGTGAAACCCCAAATCCGAACTAATTGGGGCTGTAGCCTGTTCAGATTTCAATTTGTTCGGATTAGCCGAAAGCAGCTTCGCCATTTGAAGATAACTGATATCAAGTGAAAGATTAAGTGATATTTTGTGAGTTTCTATTATTATTTCATTGTTTATGCAAAGTGATTAACCTAAAGAATTTAAATAACCAACTTTTAACGTTTTTCAATCCTGGATGACATAAGTATGTAGACACATTTAAACTTTGTTAGGTATGCTAACTTTACTTCTTTGCTAATTTTTTCAACTAATTATGTAAAATAAGGTTATAATGTAGGTAACCGCAGGTATCTTCGATTCTCTATATATATATAATCCAACCTTTAAAATTTCTTCCTTTTCTGCTTCTTTTGTCAATGCAGGGATTTATATCTAGCCGACAAGCTTTGCGTTTTTTTAGTATAACACTTTGGGTCAATTAAAAAATAAAGTACTGGAATGAGATACTGGCGAAGCCCAAGTAAATCAAGATTGTTCATCAGTATTAGATAACGAAATACAACCCCTAATGTCTGCTGAGTCACGAATCACTTTTTAATATATATAATTATCAAGAACAACATTTTGAAATTGCCTGTATTAATAATTCTTTGCTCCGTTCCATTTATCATTGCGACAGGCAGTAATCAAGAAGCGCAAAATGATTATTACATTCTTATGATTAATTATCTTAAATGAATGACAGTACAACATTCTCTGAAATGGAACTAATAAAGTTCAACAAAAAATTTCGGGATAAAAACAATTTATATTTTTCATATTTTTTAACCACTAATTGATTTTTTTGTTTTGAAATGACTGGGGGAGACAATCAAGCGGCTTATGCAGAAATTTTTAATTTCAATAGCGAAAACATCAATTCCATAAATATTAAATTGTTCATGTCCAATCAAGTCATGAATTTTTCATTCAATTGTTCTTTCCCAAATATGTTCATTAAAGATGCGTTATTTAATTACCAAAAGAAAATTTGTCAGGGTTCAATAAATTATTTACAAATTAGATTATTTTTTAGTTTAATCTTTAATAAGTAAGAATAATAATAATATAATAATAAATTAGTGAGCAATAAATGACACTAAGATATTTTTCAAAATTTGTATGCTTATCAAATTGTAGGTATATGTTCAAAAAAGGCGTAAATTATCTCTTGAAAAAATTAAGGGAGCGTGGTGGATTTTAGGCGTAACGCAAAAAGTCGAAGTTTTTTCAAAATAGGTGTGCCTATCAAAAATTATATCGTCACCCTAATGCGCAAGGTCCTATCTCCAAAATAGGTTGTTCTACAGGAGAGCTATAAAACTGTTTCTGTTAGCTACCTTCCAAAAGCAAAGAACCTTCTCTAATTCAAGTTTTAGACTAGAAAGAAAAATTTTGGAGTGAAAACTTTTTCTGTGCTTGTGTAATGGACCATTAGGTAAAACGGGAATTTATAAAAAATGGAGTTACGACCAATGCGCATTAGAGTGACGATATCTTCTTTATTGACTATAAATTTTAATCTGAATGCAAATGAACAAAAGAATAGAAAGGCGTGGTGCCGAAACTTATAAAACTCCTATAATCTCAACATTGGTAAGACATAGAGCATTTGAAATTTTAAAGAAAATCCACAAGAGATTGTCATCTATTAGATCCGAGATGGAATGGATTCTTTTTAATTATGTTTGGAGGGTTGTTTTTACTCCCTCGGGGAGATACATACGTATGTCAGAGAGGTTCGCTTCACAGTGTAGCTATTTGGCCCTAGTTGATAATTTTGTCACTCGGGTTCGATTCCTGGGGAGGCAAAAACAAACCTTCAGACATAGTTTAATTAAAAATAATCTATTCCATCTGGAATCTAATATAGATGACGACCACTTGTGGTTTTCTTAGAAATATCTATTTCTATTGACGATTTGAACTCTTACATTAAAATTTTATATTTAAGATAGTTGTATTGAGACAGTAGTAGCAAAAAGTTAATGCTAGAGTATATAGTATTGACAGAGTTAGGATTCATAATTCATAAGCCCAAAATGTTTGCTGTTTATGTACCACTACTAGCCAATTCCGTATAACTAACTGTTCGTTTGAAAAATATGGCAACACTGTCCGAGCTTGTATATAATTTATTATAGAAATCTCAGATAAACTACATTATAAAGGGAGATTTATAAAACATCAAAGTTCTTAATAAGCGATTGAAAGCTGTTGCGGCAATGCCTGAAGCACAAAAAGTAAAAAAGTGTACTAAAGTGGGCTTGTTTTTTGAGTCTAAATTTTTAATTATTTATTAATTATTATCTCAGAAACTGTGTTGTAAACTATGAATTAAAATTTTCCTAAAAAATCTATTATTTATTATTTAATGTTGGATTAGTTATTTATAACAATAGTAAGAATTATAATTATATATTTTTGTAAACTTTCCGGTATCACGTTTAGTGCAATGTATAAGAGTCTGAAAAACTCTATCTTTGGAATTTAATATCTCCGGAACTATATTGTTCATAAATTTCGTTTTGCACCAATCGATGAAAATTATTTAAATAATAATCTGTCTAAATTTCAAAAAAATTCTAAGAAAAATGCACTTGGTGATACAAATAAATACCTTAAGTTGGTTAACGGCTAGATGAAATTATCAAAACGTTATATAGCTAAAAACGTAAGTTAGAAGACATCTGATGTAAATATGAAATTTCATAATAATCCCTTCAGCCGTTTTTACGTGAATCGTGAGCAACTTTTCGGAAACGACGGAAACATACGGACATAAAGAGAGACAGACATACATACATACAGACATGAATTTTGTTGAGGGTGTTTTCGTTCATAACTTTGCTTGAAACGTGTGCAACCAAAATTTGGCGTGATTTGGAGCAATGTACAGGCAAAACCTTAATTATATATATATATATATATATATATATATAGTTATAGATATTCAATTTAGTATATATTACAAAGTTCATAAAAAAACGTTTATTTCTTATGAAATCAATTTTATTTAAACTGTAATAATCTACAGTCTGGATTTAACAATAAAAATCTAGTATATTTTTACTAGTTAAATTGTAAGTTTTATATTAGTAATAATAAAATAATGACAGGCAGTTCAATTCAGTCTTACTAGATTTCAGAGCATAATGATATCTTGTAATGTTAGTGACTTATATTAAATCTAACTAAATCAATCTTAATCAAATGAGATCACAAGAATTAGGTAATTTAGGCTCCCGGTTGTCTTATTCTTGAAATTATTAGAATAATTATAAATCTGTATAATTAATGGCACTATAATCACAATAGGGAGTTTAAAACTTCTTATTTTTAAAATACTTATTTTAAATTATTATAAAATAGGTTTTGAAAGAACTTTGTGGAAGAGTCTGAAGCAGAGAAGAGGTCAGATGATGGGACACACACTGAGACATGGGGGACTGCATAGGGATATTTTGGAGGGGGAGGTGGGAAAGAAAAGGGGAAGGCCCAGATTAGAATATGTCAACCAAATAATTGGGGATATGGGATGCGAGACATTTAGAGAGGTCAAACAGGCGGTGGACAGAGTCGAGTGGAGACGGGTGGTTGCATCAAACCAGTCTTAGGACTGTATACTCAATGATTATGATGATGAGGTTTTGAAAAAAAGATCTGAGGAAACAAATTGTGTCAATTGTGTCATCAGCTAATCGACTTCTTACAGTGCTACAAATGTAGCCAGAGACCGAGAAGTCCCTTTCAGCTTCTACACTTGTCGGTTTTATTGTCAACAAATACTCATAAATAAAAGAATCGACGTGTATGTATTTTTTTAATTTACCGGATCCGATAGACGGAAAATGATGTCGGATTCGCCGGATTACCGGATCCTGTTTTCCGGATTACAATCCCTATTTCTAACTCATTAACCGACTTCAAAAAAGGAGGAGGTTCTCAATTCGACTGAGTTTTTTTTTTGTGTCTATGATACCTCATATCTTCGCCAATTATTGTCAACCGATTTTGATGATTTTTTTGCATTGGGTTCAGTCTAGTTTCCGATTGATCCAATTTTTTTTTCACTGGTATTGGACCTTTTTTTGATATGTTTGTTCAGGCATAACTTCTTTGTTTATGAACCGATTTTAATTATTCTTTTTTTATTGGAAAGAGGGTTCCTTATGGATGGTAACATATTAATTTTCTCAAGTTGAAGATATGATCAATGACGA
This sequence comes from Forficula auricularia, assembly GCA_024734495.1. Classification (NCBI taxonomy): domain Eukaryota; kingdom Metazoa; phylum Arthropoda; class Insecta; order Dermaptera; family Forficulidae; genus Forficula; species Forficula auricularia. The sequence goes on along the minus strand of JALMQS010000030.1, from coordinate 31,109,991 downwards.
AATAACGTAAATCTCCAATTCTTATGACCAAATAATCGAAATTATAATAAATAAAATCTTTTATAAAAAAATATCTTAAAACATTCATTTATTACCGCAAACGTTTCGAGAGAATTTCTATATTTATGAATTGAATTTTATTATCATTTTCTGATTCATTCGCCCATCACTTTCTCTTACGAGATGCATGCAAGGTATTATATTAAGTCACTATTAATACTATTATTAATACTTATCACTAAAATTACTATTATTAATACTTATCACTAAAACGAGAAAAAATAAATAAATTTTATAAAAAAAATAAAACCGACTTCAAAAAAATTAAATGCAACAAATAAAATAATAATAATTTAAAAATAAAATAAAATGCACTAAAAGGTATAAAATAATTATCTTATTTAGTTACAACTAAACGACGAAATATTAACATGAAATTACTTTTTGAAGGCGGTGCCAAACATATACTTTTAATGAATCGCACTTGACGGATCTTGCTTAGTACGTTTGGCGGATACGCTCGCTTATATAGTTTGTTTGGCACCGACTTCAAAAGTAATTTCATGTTAATATTTTGTCGTTTAGTTGTAACTAAATAAGCTAATTATTTTATACGCTTTTAGTGCATTTGATTTGATTTTTAAGTTATTATTATTTTATTTGTTGCATTTAATTTTTTTGAAGTCGGTTTTATTTTTTTTATAAAAATTATCATGCAACGAATGATATTGCACAATCCTAGTCTTCTCATAGTTGAAATTGAAATTTCGGAGATTATGTATACACTTTTGAAAAAAGTAATTTTCTTACGAATAGCTTATATTCATCCTCGCCCCGAAAAATTATAACTTATACTCTTGATTATTATTAAATTAATCTACATAAAATATTAGATATTAAAAACAGGAAGACTCTCTAAACTCTCTAAATTTTATAAATAGGATTATCTCAATGTTTTATAAAAAACATTATATAAATACTAATAACTAATTTTCCTTATTCTGATGAAATATTCAAATTCCATAATTCCAAATTGTTAACCTTTTTTGGTACCATAGATGCATTTGTTAACTTTGATAAAGAATGTTTTCGAGAACGTGAGCTGAATAATTAATACTTTTTTAATCTCTCTTGAAATTCGTGAGGCTTAATTTTATTTGTATTTTATATACATATAGATCTTATTATAAAGTGTGTTTGTAACTAACTTGATTAAAAATCCAGATGAGAATTCCTTTGTGATCCTCATCCGAATAAATAACGCATTCAAGGCATCCTGTTTGTGACATTCATTTTAAATGGAAAATTATCATTTGCCTCTGGCGATTTTACTTCATTTCTAACATTACGAGTGATTATTTTATAGAAATAATTATGACAAGAAACTCTCTGTGAGATTCTAGAGAAAGTAGGTAATTCTAATGCTGGAATTAAAATTTAATAAAAATACTATATATTGTGACTCGGGATCATTTTTTATTTTATTTTATTTTTTTATTTAACAGTTTGAAAGGTCTAGAATTATAAATTATTTAAAGTTAAAATATATCTAGGGGCTATATCTTGGGGGCCTGGAGCTGAAGTTTTTTTTTAATACAGTTAACTATCTGAGAGGCCGATAGGAAAAATAAGAAAAAATAGTCTATTGAGCTATCAACAAATTAAAGTATTTTTTGTTTTTATAGTATGACAAAAATACTGTGTTTAATAACATTTTATTCACACACGATAGCAAAATAAGTTTCGTACTGTTATATGAACATTTTTTTACATTACTGTAGTTTATATAATATTTATCATTTTTTCAGCAAATGGAATTTAATACATTAGATGGGGTGAAGAGGGTCCATACACATGTTTTCTCAGGAGACTGAAACTTTTCTGGGCGGCCCTAACACTCAATCTTTCAAAGTCTGGCTCCAAATTTGAGTCCCTTCTTCCCTCATTCTAAAGGAGATTTAGTTAATTCCCCCCCACCCCCCACCCCCCGATATCATTCGGAGAAATCTGAAAAAACCACAGTGAAACCCCTCAAATCCGAAATCTCGGGAAATCCGAACGCAAAAAAGAGAAACTTATTTATTTAGTCATAAAACAATTTTGTATATATTCTATACATTATAACCTTATTTTAAATAATTAACAAAGAAGTACAATTAGCATACCTAACAAAGTGTAAATGTCTCTACATACTTATATCCAGGATTGAAAAACGTTAAAAGTTGGTTATTGAAATTCTTTAGGTTAATCACTTTGCAAAAATAATCAAATAATAATAGAAACACACAAAATATCACTTAACTTTCACTTGATATCAGTTATCTTCTTTTTTAATTAGGGAAAGTGGTGTGGGTTTTAGATGAAACATGAAATTAATTAATAAAGTAAAGGGAGAGTAGTTTCACAATGAATGAAATAAAAGTCAAAGAGGTTTATACAGACTCAATATATTTCGGATTATTAGTGCAACAGTTTTTAATCTGTAAATTCCTGATGATGGACTAATAATCCGAAATATATTGAGTCTGTATAAACCTCTTTGAGTTTTATTTCATTCATTGTGAAACTAGACTCCCTTTACTTTATTAATTCAGTTATCTTCAATTGTCAAAGCTGCTTTCGGTTAATCCGAACGGCTACAGCCCCAATTAGTTCGGATTTGAGGGGTTTCACTGTATATTTCTTAGTGGTTGGAAATTTTTTGAGGTGTTTCGGAATTTTTGTTTACTGGATGTGACGTAATAGTAGGATTGATTCAATTTAATGTATTTCGAAGGTGTACATGTACATATATATATACCTACATATAATGTTTCGGTCCTTTTTTACTTTATCCAATGCGAAGCATGGGAGAAAGTATTGCAATCGGTCGCGCGGCAAGCGCGGCTTCAAAGGGTCCTCAGGTAAAGACTACGGAACACATGGACTCAATTAAGGTCACAAATTGAAGTATTCAATGAGATTGAATTTTATCACGTGACTATTTTGCCAAAAATTACCTGGAATCTCGTCGAGAGGCCAAAAAGTGCCATTTTTTTGGAAGTGCGTGCGGATGGATGGATGGATGGATGGATGGATGGATGGATGTTATCGTTTTTTTCGTCCACGATTTTTTCCACACCTTTGCACCGATTGAAATGAAATTGAAAACCTACCATTAGTTTAACAAAATGAAGCGCTGATTAGTTTTTGGTACATATCGACCCACAAACATTAGTATTATGCAACATTATTTATTTCAGTACTTTTTTAGTTTTTTCTAAGTATCTTTAAAATGACTTAACCAATTTTGATGAAATTTAATATCCTAATTAAGTACCTTGGGGCCGACAAAAAAGGTTTAATAAAGTTTTTAGTAAAATTATATTTTAAAGTACTTTACTCTAAAGTAATATTTTTAAATTCTTTAAAATTTATTCATTTGATCTGTTTAATCTAGGACTCATTTAACCTAACTAAGAGTGGATATGCTTTTCCTGTGAAATGCTACAAATTTTGGAGGAAATACAGTTGTTTCAAGTCCATTTTTTATTTAAATAAAAAATTAATAGGTTTTTTGGACAATTTTATATTTTATTAACGTATTTTATTAATTTTGCACAACGTTTCGTCCGTTTCGGACTTTATCAAGTGCTCAATCAGTTAACACATTAAACGTCTATAAAATAGTGAGACCATCGAGAAAACAATCAGTGTACTATAAAATTAGCCAACACATATATTCAACGAGCAATCAATTGAATATATGTGTTGGCTAATATTATAGTACACTGATTGTTTTCTCGATGGTCTCACTATTTTATAGACGTTTAATGTGTTAACTGATTGAGCACTTGATAAAGTCCGGAAACGGACGAAACGTTGTGCAAAAATTAATAAAATACGTTAATAAAATATAAAATTGTCCAAAAAACCTATTAATTTTTTTATTTTGGAGGAAAGTTTATAAGTAACCATAGCAACTGCGTTCTTTTCTTATCCGTTACCTTTATAGAGGAATCGAATTAAAACCAAAAATAGCGATTGATTCTCATCTAGTACTTGAGGAATAACCATTCTATATTGGATTTTTGACGTTTCGGTTTTTATTGGTAACCATTGCTGAAGAGATAGAGCAATCGATTTAAAATCAAAAATAGCGATTGATTCTCATCTAGTACTTGAGGAATAACCATTCTATATTGAATTTTTGACATTTCGGATTTTATTGGTAACCATTGCTGAAGACATAGAGGAATCGACATAAAATCAAAAATAGCGATTGATTCTCATCTAGTACTTGAGGAATAACCATTCTATATTGGAATTTTGACATTTCGGTTATTATTAGTAACCATTGCTGTAGACATGGAGGAATCCACTTAAAATCAAAAATAGCCATCGATTATCATAGAATACTCGAGGAATAACAACTTTACATTAGATTTTTGACGGTTCGATTATTATTGGTAACCATTGATGAAGACATGGAGGAAACGGCTTAAAATCAAAAATAACGATCAATTCTTATCTAATACTAGAGGACTAACCTTATTGCATTCCATTTTTGATGTTTTGACTATTAATGGCAACCTCTACTGAAAACGTGGAAGAATCGACTTAAAATCAAAAAGACTAAATTATTTTATGGCAAACAACTCAAAATTGTTATTCCTCGAGTATTCTAAGAGAATCGATGGCTATTTTTGATTTTAATTCGATTCCTCCATGTCTTCAGCAATGGTTACTAAAAATAACCGAAACGTCAAAAATCCAATGTAGAATGGTTATTCCTCGACTATTAAATGAGAATCGATCATTATTTTTGAATTAAAGTCAATATGAACTGCAAATTGCAAGTGATATCTGATTAATAATAAAGGAATAAACATATTATTTTTTTATTGTTAAAGGATAAATAATTAATATATCCAGTACACACCAAGCCAGCAAACATATTAATATTTAAAATGAATTTTGATAAAGTTTAGCAACGATCCGTTGCAGTTTATTTAAATTCATCAGCACCTGAGATACAAAAAATTAACAATTGTAAATGCTTTAGTCTGAACAATAATGTGATGAAAAATCGTAATACACACTAGTTTGAATCATCGCTAAGTCACAACAATATCCACTGGCGCTCCACTACATATTGTTAAAATATATTTTTAGTAAAAAAACTCAATTTTATAAGTGAATGGGAAAAGATAATCTTATTGTTTATCTACAAAATTGATCTAATGAATATTTGTTTTTAGAAAAGTCTATTCTGATTGATTGATCTATTTATAGACTAATAAAATGGGTGTATCCGACCATAAAATGTGCCATCGTTGATTAATGACTTTGAGTAAAGCCTGAAATGACCCTCCCGCCCTGAACAGATATTTTGCAGGAAAAATAGCGACTAATTCACAAACGAATATAGGATCATCCCTTAAAACTTATTCTAATTTATCCAGCTCATTTTTTTGACTCTACTATCTCTATTTCTAATGAAGTCTAATAAAAGCGCATGTTTTATTCTCTTTAACAATTGTAAATCGCGTGCAGATAATAATTAGCATCAACATTAGCATCTTTTCTACATAATTTATTATATCTTCATCTACTTGCAAATGTAACTGGTAACATTTTCTTTAACTTCTCAGATGGATGTTTTTTTCTTTTTGATTAAGACATTTGTGAATAAATAAACAAAAGAACTTGTTTCTCACTCAAGATCGAAAAGTAAAAATTGTATTTTAAGTTTCAAAAAATTTTACTTTAATGCACTAAGTATTTCTTAGTAGTCTAAACTCATGAAGTAAAAAGCACAGATATAAGATTGGAAGAAGAGCATTTAGATAAGTCATCGAATCTTTCATGAGAAATATTTTGATAATGAATCCTAAATGTAGTTCAAAATCTCTTATTTAATAAACATATAGTTTAGGAATAACTTTTAAGGAGATAGGTGTTGGTTCTAGGAGAAACAATTTTATAATAAAAAATTAGGTAAAATAGCGAGGTGGGTTTTTACTTTTTTTTAAACCCAACAAGCAATTTTATCCAATTTTTTATTATTTGTATATAGTTTAGGTATAAAAATGAATCTTCTTGCAAGATCTTAAGTATTTCTCTTCATAGTTTCAAAATGATTTCAGAAATAGATACCAAAACTTTGAAAGTGTGACATAACAAGCACCATTTTTAAGTATTTCCATCTCCCCCCCCCCCCTGTTGATTTGATAATTCCCTCATGAACAATTCAAATTAGAGAAAAAGAATATAAGGAGACCTCAGATGACAACTTCAACTTCAAAAAATAAATTATTTGTCCCGTTTAGCGCAATTTTGAAGTCATTTTTTGACTTATAATCACAATTTTCACTGTTTATAATGTGTGCCAAAATTATTAAGTAGGCTCTAGACGGTTAATCTTTTGACACAAATGATTGAAGAGGCGCATGACCGTCTAGAGGGTTTTGATCAATTTTCCCCTCAATCACGCACACAGCAATAACCAGGACTTGTTAACTTTAATTCAAACAAGACTCAATGTTGTCTAATTTCTAGGCGCGAAAACTCCCAACACTCTCTCGCGGTCAAATTAGAAAAGTGCCGGACCACTTCATTCGCCAATACATATATCCCCATGACTTCAAGGAACTGGAACTCTCTCCCAGCCTCTATCTTTCCCAGCACCTATAATCTTCAAACCTTCAAAACCGGGGTACATAGACACCTACGTCTACACCCTCTCACTTAATCAACTTTCCCTTCTCTTCGGTAATGCAAGGGTCTTTCGAGATCCATAGGAGCTGCATCTTTCTGCACCCCTTCTTGCATTCGATTGCATTAATAAAAAAAAAGGACTCCCCGCTAGTTTCCAACACCGAAACCTAATCGAAACTCCACTACGAATGAGTTTTGATCAAAAGACTTAGGTTGATTGAGGGGATCAATGATTGAAGCGCGCGTCAATGATTGACTCAATCGTTTGATCAAAATGACCGTCTAGGACCTCTTTAGAGCTAAAGAGGTGAGGGGTCCTTGTATGTGGAGGCCTCGGGAAAAACCTCGAAGTCCCGAAATCTGAGCTGGCCATGTCTACACGTTTCAGAGATTTTTAAACACAATAAGCAAAGAAAAATATTCAAGTAAATTCAATGAATCGGGCTGCTAGCATGTGGCTCCAGGCTTACCGAATATTTTCCTTAACCAAGTGTAGTAACTCGGGAAAAAAGTATTTATTATTTATTGATCGTCACAAAATAAATTACAGATTACCTACTAATAGACTTTGTTTTATTTCTTTGTTTTCTTTTGTGTTTAAAAAAAAGTTTTTTTGCCACACATCTGAACTAGAGCTAAGTCCTTTTCTGTTTACTACTTTCTTCACGAAATTCGTTTCAAAGTAACACTTGAGATTTATACAAGAAGTTGAAAGTTGGTTCGTGAGGGAATTAAACTACATCAGGCATGAAACAGACCCAAGACTCCACGCCAATAGTTTATTAAAGATCAAGCGGCCATAAGAAAACATCCCAGCCATCTACCTCCCTTTAGGGGCGAAATTTAAAGCGAAACGAGGAATTAAATTCCAATAAACGACCAGCAGCAATTAATTCGCCAGCACAACGGAATAACTCGTCTACAACTAATCGCTGACTCGGGGTAATACTCAGTCAACATTTGCGCTATCATTTGTTATTAGAAGAATCTGAAGAACAGATGTTGACAATGTTGAAGGGGAAAATCCATTTCTCGTTTCCCAGAAGCAGACTCTCTCTATCAGGATACATTTCCAACAAGAGCAACGAATCTGAATTTAAATCGCAAATATTTGTCCTTAATATTTAAATTAATGTAAATTCAAGGGTTTTTGAATGGGAACTAAACCCATTCAGGGAAATAGTCATTCAAATAAAAAAATAAATAAAAACAATTCGAAATACACGATTTCAAATTAAAGGATTAATTTGGTTTAGGCTAATACGAATTCCGAGAGTTGGTTGGTTAGAAAGAGTCTCGTAGAAAATCGACTTTAACTTACTATATTTTAAACTTAATTAAAAAGTCTATAATAAAATAGAGCCAATTTTAATGTACTAATTTGACATCATTGCTATCTTAATTAAAGAGGTAAAAATAAAGGTCTTTATTAATATTCGAAATGAAATTTTATCAAAAATTACTATAGACTAGTGATTTGTTTAGCAAAGAAGGAATGTTGTTAGGCCGAAATAAAAATATATTTTTCTACCCACATACTATACTTATAAACACTTATGTTTTAAGCTGCACTAAAAAATATAAAAGATAGGAAATAATTAAAATATATGTTCTTTAATCACAATCATCATAGCCGAGAGTAGGGGCTTTGGGCTTGTAGTGCTGATTCGGGTTAACATATCATCCCACATTTCTGGTTTTGTCCATTTGGTAAAGTCAGAATTAGAAGTAATTTTTTTTACTTTCACATTTATATTCATAGACAGACACTTGATAAAGACACTAATTTTTAAAAAAATCGTTGGATCCGTTTTTGAGAAAATAAAAAAAAAAAAATATTTCATGTAAATGTCCACTTCCGATCTTCCGATTTCAACCAAAAGCTTGATGTACTCCCTCTAGCCTATATCAAGCGAATTTCGTATCTCTGAGACTTATGGTTAAGAAACGCAGGGGGGTGATTCTTTCGTACGTAAACATCAACTTCCGGTTTTTCCTATTTTATCCAAAATCTTGTTATACTTCTTGTAGCATCTAGATAGCATAAGTTTCAAATTTCAAGGCTCTGCGACTTTCCAAAGACGAGATATGAACGATTAAAATATTTATTTTCCCACACTCATAATTTGCAACCCCTTCCTTTAATTCAATCGGATTAAAAATTTGACACAACTATTAACTCATGTATTATTAATTAGAGCCGTTTTTGAGAAAAAACCGAAATAAAGAAAGGGGGTGTAAATTAGTAGTGTCGCGATGACTTCAAATAAATGAAAATGTGAAAGTCGTGTGGTGAACACACCAGTTGATTTTTTATTTTGTTCAAGCTCACATAATGTAGCAATTGTTATTTTGCTCATCCTAAGCAGATAGGCGAACATAATATTGCTTGGTGGAACATTATGGCAACGATCCTGACTAAACTCTCCGTTGTTCGCGTATGGTTCTACCAAACACTTCAATTTATTTTAATAGTTTTGGTTTTAGACTTAAGTCCGTGACATCTCTTATCATGCTATTGTTAAGTAAGGCGATTGAGATTTGCAGGTCTGTAAATATGCCAACAGCACATGGTCTTTGAAGAAAGTCACCCACTTCAGAACAAACCGTGCCACGTGTTGCTTAGCTTTCGATATTCTTTGGAACCGTTGCTTTGAACATGTCAAAGTCGTTGACAGCAGATTTATTACACATTCTGCAAACAACAATTGTTCAAACTTAGTAATAATTGGAAAACAGCTGCCCACTTTTGCTGACCTTTGGTTTGACCTAATACAGGCAGAAGTTGGCTAATATATAATTTCGAACATTCAACCTAAAGTTTGAAACACTTAAGGCGTACGGTCAATTTAAATAAAAATAAGCTGACGTGTTCTGATGTGGCCATCCATTTGACTTTACCATACAACCTGGCCTCTCACTTATATTTAATAAAACAAAATTTGGTTGAGTTTGCTCAAATGGGCTAGATTTTTAATTTTTAACCTCCACCCCCTTAATTTTGGGTCGATATCCACCAAAATCTAATCAACTCTTAATCTCAATGGACCAAAACTACATGTGAAATTTGGTTTTGATATTCACACTAGTTTTTGAGCTAGCTCGTCCACAAAAATTTGGTAACGCACAGACTAACAACCAGACAGATTAACTAACAGACATTTTCACAAAACAATTATTATCGCAAAAAATTTAATTTTTTCGATGTTCACTTATTAGGGCTTTTTTGTAGAGCGAAATGCCATGGTTTCGCTCAATTTTTTTAATCAAAATAATTTCAACCGTTTTTGAGATATTTCAAAAAAAAAAGAAGGAAAAAAAACACTCTTTTCATGCACCATTACAATACTTGACCATACCCTGTATGGTAAAGTAAAATAAATTAAAAGGTCAAACATTTCAAAGGACTTTTTCAATCCTCCCATAAACGGACTCATTGATTTTTATTAAATAATATGTAACACAACTATTAAAAGGCCGTTTGTAATAATTATTATCAAAGGAATGTACCATTAACAATTTTCCCATGTTTAATGTTAAGTCAAATTTGTTCCCCTCCTTTGGCTCGTTAGTGCGTACCAAACTCGAATTCCTTCTATCACTCTTTCGATCATTTGTTCGGGAGCTGTCTGCTCTGTGCTCTCTCACCCTTCAATCGTCCAATTCATCACTAACCTCGACTATTCTCTCATCGCTGATTACAAAACGTTAATGGACATTTCCCCATTCCATTTCATTATCATTTCTGTTTTCTGAAAACAAAATGACATACCAAATACTTAGATTTTAATTAGAATATTATTTTATCTTATATTCAAAAGCCTGGAAACTTCAAGGATATTTAAGAATTTCTCTAAGCTTCATTAAGACTGTTGGTACTAATTGAAATTTCACAGATATCACTTAATTACATTCACTTAAAGGCAAAGGCATACATCGGCCGTCTCATTATCCCTTAAAAGTCTTTACTAAAAAAAACGAGATCTGAAATTCTTTATCCAGTTATCTTATATATATGATGTTTCATCTATCAACGCACAGCCTAAACCCCTTGACCTAGAAAGATGAAACTTGGAGTCTATATTCTTTCAACGATTTGTGGGTGTGCTGAGAAGGGAATTTTGGAAATTCGAACCCTAAGGGCTGGAACACACTTGGCGTTTTTTACCGATCAGATTTTTTGCCGATCGGATTTTTTGCCGCTGCCGCTCTAGCGTTTACACACTGGGCGGTAAACATTCTTGCCGATATGACACTGTTTAGCATAAAAAATAAATATAATCTCATCGATTAGTATAATTATGCATATAACAGGTACTATGTCTATTGAAACTTTAAAAATGTAATATAAATAAAATGATCTTGAAAATTAATTTTTAATGACTATTAATTATTAGTTATAATGCTATTTAATTGACCTTAATAGTCTTAAATTAATTTAATATAATATGTATGATTTGTTAATTTACTTTTATTAATTTTACTTCGGTGTCTTGTTTATCTTTATGTGTAATGTACGATGTTTTTGGTTTGTTTTTGACTTCAAAAAAATTAAATGCAACAAATAAAATGATAAGAACTCAAAAATCAAAAAAAAGAACTAAAAGGTATAAAATAATTATTATCTTATTTAGTTACAACTAAACGACGAAATATTAACATGAAATCACTTTTTGAAGTTGGTGCCAAACATATAGGTACATTTTATGAATCGAACTCGACGGATCTTACTTAGTACGTTTTACGGGTAAGCTCGCTTATATAGTTTGTTTGGCACCGACTTCAAAAAGTGATTTCATGTTAATATTTCGTCGTTTAGTTGTAACTAAATTGGATAATTATTTTATACCTTTTAGTGTATTTTATTTTATTTTTGAGTTCTTATTATTTAATTTGTTGCATTTAATTTTTTTGAAGTAGGTTTTATTTTTTTTTTATATAAAAATTATATTTATTTTTCTCTAAGATTTTTAGAGCTTATGATAATACCTTGCATGCATCTCGTAAGAAGGCGAATGAATCAGAAAATGATAATAAAATTCAATTCATAAATATAGAAATTCTCTCGAAACGTTAGCGGGTTTTAAATGAACATTTTAAGATTGTTTTTTTTTATAAAAGATTTTATTTATAATTTCGATTATTTGCTCATAAGAATTGGAGATTTACGTTATTTCGTCATTGATCATATCTTCAGAACTTGACCAAATTAATATGGTACCACCGCTAAGGTACCCTCTTTCCAATAAAAAAAGAATCATTAAAATCGGTCCATAAACAAAGAAGTTATGCCCTTATTTATATCGCGAATATAGTTGTCGATAAAAAACCGACGAGAAAAGTAGTGGCAGTGGTTGGCTGCATTGCTGCCGTCGACGTTAAATAATCCGATCGTTTATTTTACCGCCCAATGTGTAAGGGGCAATAACATCCTATAAGCCTCTACTAGCACGGCGGTATCGGTAAAAAATCCGATCGGCAAAAAACGCCAAGTGTGTTTCAGCCCTAAAGGGGAGAAAGGGCCCCAAAATGTGATTTCAGAGTTTTTCAAGATCTCTTAAACCAGAAAATATATCGAAATGGGTTTAGTTTAGAAAGATGAAGCATTGAAATACAAAAAACATATTTTAGTATTTTGCTCTTTTTGTCCCCGAAAGGGAGATATAGTTATATATAGTTAGAAATTTTTAAAGTGCTCTCGTTGAGTTTTTAGCATTAAAATTTGGTAGATAGGTTTATTAATGCTAAATCTCGGGAAGGTTTTCTTATTTTTTTTGAAATTTGACCTCTGAACTGAAAAATGGGGGATTTTTGATTTTGTGGTCTAAAACACAAAAGGCTTCGAATCTTTCTTGCCCTTGGACCAAACTCAAGGAAATTTTGTATACATAATCTGTGGGTCACTAGAAGGCTATAAATGTAAATACTAACCACCCAAAATGGGGGTGGAATGGGTGGAAAGGGTGCGTAGTGGGGTGCAGGGTGGGAGCGAAGGTGGAAAGGGGCTGGGGGTTAGGGGGTCCAGGGGTGCAATTTATTAATAATAAACCCAATGCAAAAAAATCATCAAAATCGGTTTACATTTGGAGAAGAAATCAGGTAACATTAGGTACCATAGATTCAAAAAAAAAATCTGTCGATTGATAACCTCCTCCTTTTTTGAAGTAGGTTAAAAACAATAAGAATTCCAAATTTAAGGTCATAAGCTATAACCTATAACTCAAGAACTCCCTATATAAAGATTCGACAGTTTTACATTTTATCTACTTTTTTAAATTATACATTTTTATTCATACTCTACTCAGATACCATATAAGCTAGAGAGTGAGGTGGCTGAATTAGTTAATCTAAAATTGGATTGGAGGCTCATACTTGAGAACGATTGCAGAATAAACCAACCCAAACTTGGTAATTATATTGTGTTATCTATTTATTTCAGTGACCAATAAATATTTATAATTAATTATGTAGTGGGGGGTCAGATAGGCTAGTCGTTAGCATATCATCCTGCTAACCAAGAGGACCCGGGTTCGAATCTGACTCGAGGCATTCGGCTAAAATCTGACCCCCGGGGTAGAGACAAAATTTAAAAAATATATAGTATCGTAAATTGGCTTATGGTTAGAAAGGCCGAAAAGCCAAAAAAAAAAAAAAAAAAAAATTTCTAGAATTTCAGAAGCTAGAAAGTCTAAAATCTAATCAAATATTTAGACATCACCGTGAACGATTTTTCGATTTTGAGTTATCATGAGTAACATAATCAAGGAAGACAAGCAGACGAGGAAGAAATCATGTTTTGAAATATTTTCTATTCTCGTTTAAGATATTTCTGAACACAAATAGAAAAAAAATTGCGCATGAATTCAATACTGCTGCTTCGCCTCGAGTAACAAGTAATATTAAAAATCGATGACTGCTTTAAACCCTAGGATTGAGAGAAGGATTTGCCTTCATTAAAGTAGTATACATAAAGAATCACGATACTCTGCCCAGATATTAGGATATTCTCTTCTCGTTAGTTAGAGATCAAGAAAGAAGATAAAATGATTAACGAACACACCCAAGAAAAAACTGGGCTCACATTCTGAATTCCGATCTCCTCTCACATTTTAAATATTATTAAAATATATAATTCGTAATACAATTGCTGGATGATGTTCCCTTAATTTATCATTTAAAAATATTTCTTGAAATTTTTTGCAACAAAATTCTCTCTGGAGAGAGACGGACTGGTAGAAATTTTAATTGAATGTAATGGAATAATAATGGTCTAATTAAGAAAAGGAGGAAAAAAAATTGTTTTTCTATGCCTTTGCTAAAAAAGAAGAAAGTTTTGAACACTACTGTGGAGAGAAGAAGGAAACATTTTATTTGTTTCATTCATTGACCCTTTGAAACCCTGAAGAAGGAGGAAAAAATCCTCCGAAACGTCGGTTTGAAAGGAAAGGAGGAAGGATTCCAATAAATTACACCTTATTTGATATGTGTTAATTTTTTCTTTCCTCACTACCCCTGGGCTGCCTTCCATTACATTCAATTAAAATTTCTTGAAATAATTAGGAGGCCTTTTTGAAGATGTAATTCAATATGAACAACACTAATTGTGAGTTAGTATTTTATTATATCAGCGGTATTTTTAGGTGGACAATTTGTATAAAATTTGTTTCGTCGAGAAATGGCATCATATAATAAAATACTAACTAACTCACAATTAGTGTTGTTCATATAGAATTACATCTTTAAAAGGTTTCCCAAGGCCTCCTAATTATTTCGAGAAATATTTTTAAATTATTAAAATGATTTATATTGAACTAATCCTATTAATGTATCCAAACGAAATTATTGAAGTGACCAGGCCCGTTAAAAAAATTATTGGCCGTATATAATTGGAGTGGCTCTTTGCCTAAGCTTCGTTTCTATTAGTATATTGTTAATTAATATTGCCTATTAAGCCTGGCCTGATCAGAGCTTTTGGGTTGATTAGTAAACGGTCTAATGCCGAAACAATGACTTTAATCTCGGTGGTGATACGACGCACAAGCAATTGCTGTTCCTTTGAAACTGCGCCTGTATCAACTCTGTTCGAAATTTTAATTAAGTATATTTGGCCATAAGCTTAGCTAGCTATTCATTTAGAATATCCATTTCTGTTATCATGCAGGCATGAATAATCGTATGATAAAGACAACAGATTGTGCATTAAAGAAAAATATTGTAACACCACCAACTACACTCTAATATAATTTGTATAATGGTTCACTATAAACCAACATCGCGTTCCCAAAGTTTGATTGAAAAATATTTCATAAACTTTACAACTTCAAAGATAAGTATTTCAAAAATAAATAATATTCGTAAAATTATTTAAAAAATATGAATTGACTTTTAAATCAATCATCATCATATTGTTATCTATCCTCTAAAATTGGTTTGAGGCTATAGTCCCCATCCGAATCTTAATCTCCCTAAGCATAACCTTAGTGTTAGTGTATTTTTTTATTTTATACACCATTCTCACTATTGAAGTCGCAATTTGGTTTCGAGTTTCCTTGTAGATCCACCTAAACTTAAGACGATTTCATTAACTGTATCGGTTTTAATTCACTCCTTACTCTTACAAATTCAGTAATTTCAATAATATAAATTCCTTTGTACTCGTATAGCCTGCTGTGTAGATACTCTGAGAAATCGAGTTTTAACCCTACCTAACTTCTATTTATATGTGTCTGAAATGAGAAGATTAAGATAACTACACAGATAAACTGAAAAACTAAATGATCAATCAGATAATTTAAATAAAAATGATATATGTATTTACGTTTGACGTATGATTACAACAACTAGCTCCTAGCCTTTTGATTTTTATTGTGTAATTTAATAATTGTTTAAGTTGTAAATTAACTAAAAATGATTGTCATTTGTAAACTATTTGGTAAAATAAATAACGTTCCGCTTAATCATTTAATCTTTATCAGGACAAAAATGGTTAAATTTTTATTTTTAAAGTGTAACTTCATTACTTAGTTATAACAGAAAGTTTTTAGTCCCTCCAAAATGCAAACGGAAAAATAAAATAAAATCAATAACCCTCCCCCAAAGCATGCTTTGCGCGTAGCACGCGTTTTGCCGACTCCCAACACTCTTTCGATGTCAAATTAGAAAAGTGCCGGACCACTTCATTCGCCAATACGCATATCCCCATGACTTCAAGGAACTGGAACTCTCTCTCAGCCTCCATCTTTCCCAGCACTTATAATCTTCAAACCTTCAAAACCAGAGTGCATAAACACCTACGTCTCCATCCTCTCACTTAATCAACTTTTCCTTCTCTTCGGTAATGCAAGGGTCTTTCGAGATCCATAGGGGCTGCTTCTTTGCTGGTGCGCCCCTTCTTGCATTCGATTGCATTAAAAAATTTTTTCGAGCATTTGGATCATTCACCTATTACCAACAATGTGATTTTTAATTAGAAACAAAAATTATAAAAGTTAGGTATGGAAGTTATACTTCGAACGTGTGTACTAACTGCACCATCACCTATTTTAATTTTTTTGTTGTTCTTGCTTAATGGTTGTGTCTTTAATTTATTGCGTCTCACCCACTCGGGTGAGGGTGTATTGGTCGAGGGTCGCTAAGACCATGGAGAATTATAAGTGATTGTGGGGAAATCTTCGGTGGATATCTTCGATTGATTGTGGGAATGTTTTATTTTATTTTGACCAATAATTTCTCAGGGTTGTTTCCGTACGTGTTTACTGTGATCAGCCATTTGGTAAGATCACTTTCAAACAAGAAAATGTATCGAAACTGTTGAATATTTTTGTGTTTAAAACTAATCGTTTTTATTTATTTATTTATGTGATCCTTATTTTGAATCGATGTTTGGGTAGGTATATTTTTTTCTCTTATATTTAGGGGTCGGATTTATAGGAACTAAAATTTTTTAAAATAGGCAGGCAACTAAGCACTAAAAATAGCTAAAATAGTCACTTAAAAAGGCATTTTAAGTAAAAAATAGACACTTCATTTCAAATAAGTCATTTCGCATGGTGTTAAATTTTCCTCTTTCGTACTACTATATCCTCCTAAATCCTGGCTATTCTTTCCATTATTGTCCAACCAGGATTCCGGTTCAGTATTTTGTCTATTTTTTGATTGAGATTGAAGGCAATAGGACCAGATGCTTTTTTGGAATTTTTCTGAAATATCTGGAATTTTTTATGGACTCTATCAAAAGAGAGATTTCTTGCTAGTGCTTTAATGGTTACAGGTAGATTGTTAAAATTGCACTTTGTATATATGATAAATCGGCTTCAAGATTAATAGAAGATAAAAAACATTCTTATCCTCCCTTATCGATAAAACATAATCTACATTGATTGTTTCTTTGACCTAAAATAATAAATAAATAGATAATTACAGAAGAATATTTAAAGAAATAAATTTCAAATGTACCTTTGGAATTTCATTCAAATGATAAGCATAATAGCATATATAGCAGCATGGATCCGGGTATCCCACCTTAATAATTTTTTCATAATATTATCTTAATAATTCAAAAAAAAATTTAATTTAGAAAATGTATCGTAAAAAATGGAAATTTTAGTTCAAATAGGCACTAAAAAAGGCATTTATAGATTAAATAGGCACTAGCACCCAGAATAGGGCAAAATAGGCACTAACAAATGCCTCTTATTTTATTCAGAATTTAATGAAACGCATAGATATCATATAGGCCTAAATTTTAAGCCATGAATAAAAAAAGGGAAATAGGGCGAAATCCGAACCCTACTTATATTATATACAAGATAAATGAAACACATTACAGGTAAAATTGTAATTTAAGCGTAATATAATTTGCAAGGGAGAAGAAAATGATGAATTAATTCATTTAATTGAGTTATGAAGAATCATTAGCATTCGTTAACAAAAACAAGCCAAAAACAGATTTATAACAACGAGGTTGATGGATGCGAATTCAAGAATTTAGATCAAATTCAAACTTATTAAAAGAGGGATTCGCAAACGATCGGAGAAAGTCTACTTTTTATTAATTTTTTTGCAATATGTCTGAACGTCCGATTATACTCTTGGGATAGCCAAAGCTGATGACTTTATGAGATCCAGACTGAATACCCCAGAGATTAATTACGGGATGAATTGCTCTTTGGTAAGTTTTTTATGGCTTAATCAGCACTTCTAGCTAAAAAAATTCATTAGGTTATTCAAAGGGGAATAGAAAATAATTCTTACAGATCATCTTATATATATACGTATTTTAAGCTCTTGACGATTCATATTCAAATGTGAAATGAATGCTGTTTTCATGACTCAAACTTCGAAGTTGAATTGTTTCGCATTTTAGATTTATTAAAAAATGACAAGTAAAAATTTTTCATATTTCCATTTTGCCAATTTAAATAATAATATTGTTGAATTTAAGCTTTAATGGTTACAGTGTATATATTATAAGATATTTCTATAAGATATGCAAAATTTCGGCTCCAAATTCTGAAGCTAAAAGTTTATTCAGCATTATCTATTTATTGAATGATAATAATAGAAACGTTTCTGTCCTTTTTCTTTCTACTATCATGACATTTATTCTAATATAACTTGATAAAGACACTAGTTTTCCCTAAGGCCTTATTTGAGTAAATCGCGCAATTTTAGAACATAAAACATTAAACACATCCCTATGACTTCTAAAAAGTCTAACACCCAAATTCACCAATCAAACTTAAAGTAAGGTAGCACTTAAATTAACTTTTAAAGTAAAGTGCGTTTCATACTAAGTAAAATTTGATTAAGGTTAAGCGATGATTTTCACGTAAGTGTGGTGAAATAGAATTTGACTTAAAAGTTGGTTTAAGATTAATTTAAGTGCTATCTTAGTTTAAGTTTTGTTGGTGAAATCGGGTTTAATTCTCTTTCCGGTTTCATATTTTTCTCGTCCTACAACGTTAAATTTTTCAAAAAGCGCCTTAAAAAGTATTTTCAGCTTTTATTTTACTATTAAAATTGCTTTTTTTTTTTTATTTTTTCCCATGATCGGTACACTCTCTGAAGATTTCTGGAGATTTAGCATTTTTTTTATATGCTGACAAAATATAACACCAAGTTAAAAAGTGGCACATACAGTTTAATAATGCAAACTTGTGTGCTAAATAATTCCACATCATCTGCTACAACTGTTAAAGAGCTCTCTAGAAAAGATTTTTCAATTAGAAATTTCCAAAATAAAAAAAAAATATAAATAGTTCTTCGTTTTGAAAATACAATTAGGAAATCATAAAGAACTGTAAAAAATCTTATGTTCTCGAGTTATTGAGTCCACAAAAAAAGTAATTTTTGGATTAATATTAATATACCTCAGCCTCCCAGTGTTTGTATCTTTGATGATAAAGTTCATTATACGCTTTTTTTGATAAAATTTTTAACTTCTATCATTTATCTCTCTACAACGAGTCAACGTCGAAATTTCTTTTTGGTTAACCACATTTTGGTCTTTTCCAAAGTATGTTCAAAAAATTCAACAAAAATCCAAGAAACATTGATGAATTTGGAAAAGAATGACATCAAGCCCGTATATGTCATATTCATAATCAAAGGGTAACGAAAATAAAAAAAAACAATAAAATAAAATATTAAAAAAAAACGTAGCAGATTGGAATTTCTATAGATATAGGATAGATCAGATGTTCTGTAAAAAATTTTCAATGGCCAGATTAATTCCGAATTGTTAGGGTTTGGAGTTGTTCAGTTTGATGATTTTCTAGCTATAAGCCGGCATCAAATATGAATTATTAATCCATGCGATAGTAAAATGAGCTTATTTACAGCCGGAGGAGTTATCTCGGTAGTAAATTGACCTTGTTGGTTGATTGTATCCAATTTGCTTTTCATTAATTCGAAAATGATTTATTTATTTATCCTGATGTAGGTTTGGTGTAGGAAACGAACCTCATCGTACATAGCAGCAAGTCAAGCAAGACGAGAAATGTATACGAGAGATCGTCTTCGACAGTTTACCATTTAGATCCCGAAACGAAATTGGAATCCAAATTATTCAAAGGATTTTATAATCTAATTTAAGATGAAGTTTGATGAAGACTATGATTCGATTTGACTTCCTCATCGTACACTCTCGTCTGCATTTCTAATCGAAATGAAAAGCATCTTATTCAGATCTTACTTTCTAGCTTGTCAAAGAACCAGATGTTTGTATAGTAGCAAATATTATCTTATTTGTGCAGACTAAAATGAATTTAAGTGAATGTCATGCAAACAAGATGTATTCAAAAACAATAAAAATTAACGAAGAAAATATTTTTTATTATAAACAAAAGGATCAGCCGGGGTTCGAACCCGGGATCTTCGCATGTGCGCTGCGATGCCTTTGTTAAGAGCCTTAGCTCTTATCCTCTTGGCTACTGATCCCCGAACTCAAGCTAATACCCAATGTCTATATGAATTTGGAATTTCATTTATATTTGATCTTTAATCTCTTCCTCGTTCATTTTTGCATCTCTGTAGAGGCCGGAGTATTATTAAACTATATTCAAAGGCCTCCCAATCGACCACAAACCAAACCAAAGGTCGAAAATATGTTTTTTTTCTTTACCCCGGGGTAAAGAAAAAATTATTTTTGACCTTTGGGTTTGTGTTCGATTGGGAGGCGTTTGAATATAGTATAATAACAATTAATATTTTTCTTTTGATGCAAGAAGATGTAGCAAAAAAGTGCAACAACTGTAGTCCGGGACAGATCGTAATAATGGGAATAGAAATAAATTTCAGGGATTAGAAGTCGAAAGTATCTGTTGATGAAAGACTTTAGGTAATCTGTCGCAGGAAAGACAGATGCGGTAAGAAAGTTTCAGTTTCTAGAAGCCATAGAGATAAACGAGTTGGCGAATGCGTTTGTTCGTTATTATATCAAAGTAAATAAGTTGATGTGGCCATACACATGACTCTATCATACACCTGGTCTCTCTCTTATATTTAATATTTAAAAAAATAATTTATAATTATTTACGAATTTTTTTTTTTCAAATTTTTTTAACCTAGAGTTGATTGGCCCGTTTTCCAAATTAGTGAAATAAACTAATTACCAAGCCGAAAATACTTAACAAATTAATACAACATCAAAATTAATGTTACAGAATATAAGGGGACTTGTGATGGCATTTTTTCATAAAGAAACTATGTGTGCTATTGGCTCCATTGAAAAGTTTTCTCCGACGGCAACGCCTGCTAGTCGTAGGGTATGCATTCGAATAGAACTCTTTGAGCCGCGTGTTGCATCTTCAGGCGCTAGAAACCTTTTTCTGGGAGGGAAAAATTCCTGAAGAGGTCAGCGAGTAGAAACATATTTCACATCAACTCATACACACACAGGGCCGGCCCAATCCAGAGGTGTCATGGAAGGTTTTTTAAAGAAAATTTAGCATTTAAAGAATTAAATAAATTAGGGCCATTATGGATATGTGGCTTTAAGAATTTATAAATTGTTTGATTAATTAAAAACGATGAAACAGATACATCAAGCGCTTCTAGTGTGACTATTAAATTTTATTTCTTATTATTTATTAATATACAGTAGGCATTCAAAGCCAAATTGGACGGTTTGAAAAATTTTAATTTTTGTTTCCCTTTATTTTTTGAAATTTTTTAGTAGCTATCAAAAAACTCTTCCTTGTAAATTTTGAAATTTTTTTGATCATCGGTTTTATAAGACCGGGTTTATAGTGGGCCTATGATAATTACTATTTTTCGTAAAAAAAATCATTGGCCGACTATCAACCCGGTCTTAAAATTTGTAGAATGAATAGAAGTTTAAAATAAAAAATTATAAAAAAAAATCGAGGAGTACATAGAGTTTCAAAAACAAGATTAGAATTTTTAAACTCAAAAATCAAGTATAAAAATAGTTTAAATAATTTTTTGTATTTTTTTCCTAAAAACTATATAAAAAAACAAAGATTTCAAAATAAAAAAAAAAAATCTAAAATTGGACCATTTGTTAAGAATTTATGAGCAAAAAACCGAAATTCTATATCTTTTAAACCTGTGATCAAAAAAATTTCAAAATTTACCAGGAAGAGTTTTTTGATCGATACTAAAAAATGTTAAAAAATGAAGGAAATCGAAAATTAAAATTTCTCAAACCGTCCGATTTTGCCTGGAATGTCCCAGAGATAGAGTGGCCTGACTTTTAAATTATATAATTTATCACCATGGACTGAAGAAAAAATTATTTTTCTTGCTTGGGTTATTAGATCAAGGAAAAATGAAATAATATATAATAAAGTCTACTTGTATTAATCTATCAATTAAAAAACAAATACTATATTTAATTGAATATCTCCTGTCATTCAAATCATAATTTCTGATGCATGATAAATCTAAATTGTAATTATTATCTGTTTATTAGTACATACCTTTCAAAATGAATGGTCAAACAATATTAATTAAGTAGCATTGTCCATAATTTAATGCTAATCATTACAATAGAGGTCGCATCAATCCAAGTGACGATTTATTATAATTATTGGGATTAATTTCAAATCAAATTAATCACGTCGACTAGAAAGTAACAATGTGTACTCAATTTATATTTGTCAAGAGATTTGATTGTGTTTCTATTTTCTGTCAAAATAAAATAATATTTTTACTGTTTAATTAAAGGTTTCAATTAAAAATGAATAAATAGAATTTGCTGAACTCATAATTAATTAATAAATGAATCTAAATATCAAAATAAATTAAAAAACAATTAAGGTCACCTGCTCCTCCGCCAAATGTCACGAAATTTTTGCATTCTTCTCCAAGGTAGAAAATGTTTAAATTTTTGATAAAAATTCATTTAAACGAAAATTATTCTTATTTTTAAATGAGTATTTTAGAGAGAGATAAAATATATAGTTTTATCGAAAAAATATTTTTTTTTTGCACCACTTCATCATGAGGGAAATTTTACACTTAATTTTTACTTTACCATACAGGGTATGGTCAAGTATTGTAATCGTGCATAAAAAAAGTGGTTTTTTTCCTTCTTTTTTCAAAATATCTAAAAAATGGCTGAAACTATTTCGATTAAAAAAATTGAGCGAAACCATGGCATTTAGCTCTACAAAAAAGCTCAAATAAGTGAACATCGAAACAATTATATTTTTCGAGATAATAATTGTTTTGTCAAAATGTCTGTTAGTTAGTTAGTTAGTTAGTCTGTGCGTTACCAAATTTGTGGACGAGATAGCTCAAAAACTAGTGTGAATATCGAAACCAAATTTCACACGTAGTTTTGGTCCATTGAGATTAAGAGCTGATTACATTTTGGTACATATCGGCCCAAAATTAAGGGGGGTAAAAAATTAAAAATTTAGGCCGTTTGAGCAAACTCAACCAAATTTTGTATACATAATCAGTGGAGCCCCAGAAGTAAAAAAATGCAAAAACTAACCGCCCGAAATGGGGGGGGGGGTCAAAAATTGAAAATCATAGCCATTTACAAAACTCAACCAAATTTTGTATACATAATCAATGGGACCCCAGAAGTATAAAAATGCAAAAACTAACCGCCCCCTATATGATTATAAATAATTTTTGGGGCCAGTTTGTATGGTAAAGTCAAGTGGATGGCCACATCAGAACACGTCAGCTTATTTTTCTAATTATTATTTTGATAGAAAAATATTTTTTTCTCCCTGAGCAAAGCAAACCTTTATACCTAGGGAAAAAATGGCTTCCTAGCACGTTGCGTTCTCCGCAAAGTAGGGACCATGGGGCGTTATTTGTACCAATGGAAAAAGTATATTTATGAGGAGAAATGGATAATAGAGATGATTGGAAAACTAAATTAAGAAAGACAAAGATTAAGAATTGATCAAAATTGACAGCTCAGAAAGAACACTGAAAAAGGCAAAACTCAGAACAAATGAGTTCTAACTTATTTGAACAGTTTAGTTGATAATTTAACCGAGTTGTTGTTGAATGCAGGTGCTACTTGTACAAAAAATAATCTATTTAGTTCATGATTCATTTATGTTTTATTGGAGGGGCAGTTGCGGGTTCCTGAGTGATCTAATGTTTCTCTAGTAAACAATGGGACAATTGGTCGTCATTTTCCGGAAGTGACCACGTCACTATATGTTTATAGAAACAATGTGATTTAATGTTTATGTAATACTTGAAATGTCGTGATTTCTGACGAGTTTATCTAATCAAAAAAATGTGTAAAACATCTTTCCTGACTTATATTATTTATTGTTTTAAAATTTCTCACATCCATTGCAGTGTACATGTCAAAAAAGGTATGTTTTTACACTGCAAAGTTTTGAATATGATTATGACAATGGATTTCTTCAAGAAACCGAAGGAAAACTATGCTCCCTAGGGGATATTTTTAAAAATAAGTTAGTATCTGAATACCCGTAAGATTATTCTATACCTAACTCAATTTTCAAAAATTTCGAGATTTGGCCTTATTCCACTGGATATGCGATTTCATGTTTTATTAACAAATAACAAATTTTGTGCTAAAAGAAGTGAAATATTACTAACCCTTCTACAATTTGATTATAAGCTTGTCAATATTTAAATGAATAATTCAAACGAATTAACAATATGTAGAATTTATTTTATGTTATTTATAAAGGCATTGAACATAACATTTTAATATTTATTTATATATATATTTCGTTGTATGATTGACCTGGTATTGTAATTTAACTCTGTTTTCATGCATCGTTTACCTAAAACAATAGACTCATTAATTATTTAATTAAGTTTTACTGTTCTATTAATTCTCATAAAAATGTCGAGTTTTTGTTTAATATCATTTTTATTAGATTATTAAATATTTAATATATATTTATTATAACGCCAATGCCAGAAAATATAAAGGACTTGATGGGTATCAAACGGGTCGAAAACGTCTTCAGACTCTAGAATGAGCTCTCTTTTATACTCAGGGGAATCCACAAGAGGATTAAATATGAATCTAAATGTTTTATACATTTCATGAAATATTCACTATTCATTCACAATATTCAAAACCCGCACTGTATAAGAAAATCAATCAAATTGTATGTGTATTTGGACGAAACCAACGACTTTGTCATGTTCAAAGTAACAGATCACAAAAGATCACAAAAGTTAAGAAACATGTGGCGCAGTTTGTTCTAAGGCGGGTAACCCTCTCCATTCACTTTATTCTGTATATATTTACAGCCTCCTAATACCCGCCAGGTGTCGTGCATCTGCATCCCAGTGGAATTGATTGGTAATGGCTAAAGTGAGATAGTGGAAGATGCGCTTTCTATCTTTGCCAGATACGAAATGGCTATTTCTCTAAAAGTATATTGATTCTCAGTATCAGTATAGGCAGAAGTTCAACAATACATATAATATAAATATAATACTTGAAGCAAATTCAAATTAAACCGCAATTAGAATTACAAAAGATATTGTTGCTGAAATTCCCTTCCTCAATCCTTGCAACGGCGGATATATCTATATTCTCGAAATCTATATAGGCACACTATGTAGTTACTATATAGTTTGAAACATTGTGCTACTAGGGACTCCTTAAGGGTATATAATTATCAATACTATAAGAAAAGAAGCTGGCCAATCATCTGGACCACAAAATCAAAACTTTCCATCGTAAAGTACAACAGAAAGTTATTAACGCTTTATAGTAGATTGTAATATGAGAATACAGAATGTAAAATTGTGAAAAAAGAGAAAACTTTTTTCAACACTCGGTACCTACGCTTCTCACAAATATAGGTAATTTGACAATTTTTTGTCATCTAACGAATTGAGTTAAAAAGTTGAAACTTGGCACGAAAGTGCAGTTTATTGATACAAACTAGTGTGCCAAATTTCAAATTTCGTTTCATATTATTTGTTTTTTCAAATTTTGTATATTTTTCAATCTGATGTTCTGAAGCTGAAAAGTTAAAAATCTACTATTAGCACTTAAGTTATTAAAAATACTTTGTGCCAGAGCAAACTTTTGAAGAATTTTTATTTTTGAGTTATAGGTGGCTTCGGAATTTAGACAGACGTACGGACAGAAGAAATAATTAAATTAGAAAACAAAGAAAACATTTTATAGAAACCGGGATCTGCCTGGATTCGAACTCGGTCCTTTCTTTTCGGGTGAAAATCAATAAGCAACTAGCTGAGTGAGCTACTAGTAATTCACAAAAATAGAGAAATCTTAAATATCTATATGAAGATGGTATTTTATTTCATTTTAATTTTTCCTTTAATTATTCTAGCGACTGATTTCGCTAAAATCAGAGACGAGAAATTGGAACTCTCTCCCGGCCTCCGTTTTTCCAACCCTCAAAATCCGTAAGCATAAACACATACGTCACCATCCTTTGGCTTGATCAATTTTTCCTACCTTTTCTTCAGCAATGCAAGGGTCTTTCGAGATTTATAGGGGCTGTATCTTATTGCATTCAATTCCATTGAAAAAAAGTAACAAAACCATTTTTTGTCCATAAAAATATGTTTGTTTACTTGTTTATTCCCCGTTAACTAACCTACCGGTTTCAAATATGTATTAGGAGTTTAGGAGATAATTTTACATGTAATTATAAATTCTATATAGTTATCATGATTATCGCCATTAGTAAATAGGCTCTATTAAAAAAATAATGCTTGGAAATGATTGTTCTCTGTATATAGGAAATTTCTAAATAAGAAAATGAAAAAAAGAAAGGAAAATTTTCGAATAAATTCAATATCCCCCAAGCGTAGGAAGTAATTTTTTTTTCCTTAGGCCATATTAAACTTAAGAGTTCGTAGTAAAAAATATTATTATTATTTAAGAAACTGTATCAAATCAACCTTACATCTCTGTAATAAATTCCAATGATTTATTTAAAAATTATAGTTTGAAAAATCTAAAAAAAACGCTAATATACTAAAAAGTACATAATAATATAATAATCAAAAAGTGTGGGGGCATGTACTTTTAATTAATTTCGACAAAGTCCCCACGCTTTTTGATTATTACATTATTATGTACTTTTTAGCGCATTAGCGTGTTTTTTAGTTTCTTTAAACTATAATTATTTGTTTTTACTTTTTAGTCTTAATCTTAATATATATAAAAAGAGAAGGTGATGTTTCATTTATCAAAGCACAGCCTAAACCCCTTCACCTAGAAAGGTGAAATTTGGAGTGTATATTCTTTCAACGATTTATGGGTGTGACAAGAAGGGATTTTTTGAAATTCGAACCCTAAAGGGGGAAAAGGGTCCCAAAATTTTTTTTCAGAGTTTTTCAAGATCTCTCCTAAACCAAATAAGATATCAATATGGGTTTAGTTTAGAAAGGTGAAGCATTGGAATACAAAAAAGCATATTAGAGTATTTTGCTCTTTTTATCCCCGAAAGGGAGATATAGTCATTTGGGGTAAATTTTTGAAATTTTTAAAGTGCTCTATCTCCTCGTGTTTTTAAGATTAAGCATTCAAATTTGGTACATACGTTTATTAATGCGAAATCTCAAGCAGGGTTTTTTTATTGATGAAATTTGACCCCTGAACTGAAAAATGGGGGATTTTTGATTTTGTGGTATAAAATCAAAAATTTCTTGCCCATGGACCAAACTCAACCAAATTTTGTATACATAATCTGTGGGCCACTAGAAGGCTAGCAATGAAAAAACTAACCACCATAAAATGGAGGGGGGGTCAAAATATGAAAATTCTTTCCCTTGGGCCAAACTCAACCGAATTTTGTATACATAATCGGTGGGCCACTAGAAGGTTAGAAATACAAAAACTAACCACCCAAAATGGGGGGGGGTCAAAATATGGAAATTCTTGCCCTTGGACCAAACTCAACCAAATTTTGTATACATAATCTGTGGGCCTCTAGGGAGCTAAAGCCAAAGGCGGGCATCGCAGCTAGTTATTTTTATAGAGAAATGTTTGCGAAATTTAACAGAACAAAAGTCACATTGATAAATTCATATATACTGGTGTAACGAATATAAAGCGTGTACAAATATAAAAATGCAAGGTAAATAAAGAATTAATTTTCGCTATTAATATTTTTTCCTCCGTTTTTATTAATTAAAAAATCGTAAAAAATTTTAATTTAGATAACGTAAAATATTAAACTAACTTAAGGGGTTTAATTAAACTGGTTTGTATGAAATCCCTTAATAGATGATGAACCTTAAGGGAGAAGTGTATTCTTGGAATTGATTTTATTCAATAAACAATCATGGAAATTTGATTACCATTTTAAAAGTACACGATTGGTAATTGGGGGGCGGGGGGGGGTAGCTGGGTCGAATTATTCAAACTCGCTCCCCTTGCAACTCGTCGGCTGTTGGCAATTAACTTTGAGGTAGCGCGTTGAAGGGTGAAGGATCCAACGTAGGAGAGGGATCTAATCTGAAGTCGGATGTTGGAAGCATTTGCAAAGGGGAGCTAGTATAGTCATTTTCGGGGGTGTCCAACCCCCGGGCTCTTCTGGCAGATTAGCCTCAATCGTGGGAAATTGAAAAAATTAATAGATCCCTCGAGAGAAGATGAGAAACAGGACAATGGAATAATTTGGGATCTTATCAAAACAATTCCAAACAATTGTACTCGGCTTGCTAACTTATTAAAATTTCAAAAGTGGAAACCCTTGAAAATTAATTGAAATCGGAGTGATGTTTCGTTTAGGTTTCAGAATAAATAAGGTGCAGGGTTTCTAACTTAGAAACATAAATCCTTCTATGAAAAGGAGAATTTCATCGGAAATAAGATCATCATATAAAAAAAAAGAAGCAGGTCATATATTTAGATGATAGTATTGAAAAACAACGAAAACATGTCACAATTTGAGACTTTATGATTTCAGAACTAAAAATCATTGAGTAATAAATTTAATTGAGGATTCGTAGGGATGTGGACACAAATAATTTTTTAAAAACAAAAATTTATCAGCGTTGAATATTTCGTCGATTTATTCCAATTTAAGATCATGTTTGAATCCATTTAATTTATTAAAATTCGATATTTAGAATATAAAGAAGAACTAAAACCATATAATTTTTTTCTCCTCCTAATGGCCTCGGAATGAATTCCATTGTAGCCAGTCTACCATGAGTTTATAAACAATCAAATAGTATCACAGACAATGAAAATAATAAATAAATAAATAAAACAATAAATTAATAAATAAATAGAACAATAAATTAATAAATAAATAATGAAAAAAATGTCACAAATAATAAAATCTTCACAGCCAAAATATAAATTAGGTATGATAACTGTAGTTGTCAATTGCACTATAGCTTGATCTTATTTGCTAGGATAAACCTAATCAATGATTTGTATATTTCCGCTTTCTCGAAAGACAAAAGATGCGCCAAATTCCATGGCCTTTGAACATCGTTGGCAATCAATTCACCCTCTAATCTATCTCTAAATCTAAATTTTGGACAACTAAATATCATATGATTGAGACATCCCCATGATATACCATCACATGAAAACCATATAATTAATTTTATGTATTTATATAAATTTCTATCGAGTTCAATAGCTTGGCATGATAAAAAAATGAGCTAATATATATTTCTATTAGTTGTGAAATGGAAATAAAAATACTTTGAGTAAAATCCACTTAAATTAATCTAGCTCTATCCAAGAGTTGTCTTTTTGAAAAACATTCTATCTAATTTTCAAAAAATGACATACTCAAACTCTTTATACTAAAAGAGTACTTCACTAAAAATGTTTGAGTCAAAGCATAATTTTTCAAATCAATTCCTAAATGAATGAAGTAACATGTCCTTGCTTTTATTATATCTGTATGTCGGAGGCAATTAATTTCTATGGTAACAGACGGATAGCAACGTTAGCGCTTGGGTTCGATCCCAAGGGGATGAAACCCTCTGACATACAATATATACATAATTATCATTAAGATAATTTTTCACTAAGATCACATTGTCCTTAAAATGTAAATTCTTTTTTTAATTAATTTTATTTAATTTAAAAATAAAATTTAAGAAAGATTTCAAAGATTTTATTAGTTAAATCAGAATAGGTGCCGGTCCCACATGACTTAAGCCCAAGTGCCATATAAGGTAAACTGGCATACGACAGATAACACTGCCCAACAATGAAAATGCTTCGGTCTCAAAAATAGCTGATTCTTATGTATTTCCACCTGCTGAATTCAAAAATCACCATAAAGATTACCGATTAGCTCTTGTTTTGGAGATATAATCGATCAAAACGGTGAAAAAGACCATTTTGACCTATTTTCGAGTTCCGTTAGATATTAAACAACAATATTTGAGATCACAATATTTTGTTGAACTAATAGAAAACAGCTTCCTCTTGGATTTACAAATTACCACTTGTTTGTAGCTCAATTAGAACTCGAGTTATAACTAAAAAACTAAAACTAAATGATTATAAAGGATAATAAACATTAATAAAGTAAAGGGAGTGTAGTTTCAGAGTGAATGAAATAAAACTCAAAGAGGTGTATACAATCTCAATATATTTCGGATTATTAGTCCATCATCAGGAGTTTACAGGTTAAAAACTAATCTGTAAATTCCTGATGGACTAATAACACTGGGCAACAAAAAAGAGGCAAGCTAAAAAACGACGATCTGATGAAGGCACCACATAAATCTCTTCAGACACGACCATCTGTGAAGTATTATTCCAGCAATGTAGAACTCTTAGAATGTAACTACAATTTGTAAAAAAATAAAATGCACTTTCAATGTTGTTAGCATATGTAATTAAAATGTATCTTTTTCTCTTGATCCGCCACCTACTGTATTTCACAGAAACTAGAGCTAAGAAAAAATTTTCATTGTCATATTCGTTTTTCTCAACCCAAAATTGGTAGGAATTGACTCATCAAGTGCTCGAAGCATTTAAAAATTATTTTTTTGTTGGCCAGTGTAATCAATTGCTCGGTTAGCGTTTTTGGCACTTGGATTCGATACCTGAGGGGGTAGGGAAAGGGTCTTCTGTAATACAATCATACTTATCTAATAAGATCTTTTCTATAATAATAGCCATGATAAACTATATAATTTTAATTTATTTATTTATCTTCTGAGGATCTTAATTCTCTTTTAGAATAGGTGTTGATTTTCTTTGTTTCAAAAAATAATAACACGGTTATATTTTTTTCATATAATTTTAAATTGAATTTAGTCAATGGGCTTTTAAGGTATTTGTATCACCAAATGCATTTTCTTAGGATTTTTTTGAAATTTAGAGAGATTATTATTTAAATACTTTTGGGGCGATTGGTGGCAAAACGAAATTTATGAACAATATAGTTCCGGAAATATTAAATTCCAAAGATAGAGTTTTTCAGTCTCTTATACATTGCTCTATACGGCATACCGGGAAGTTTACAAACATATATAATTATAATTAAGAAACTCTTTTTACGATTGTTATAAAAAACTAAACCAACATTAAACAATAACTAATAAATATTATAAGAAAATTGTTAGTTACAACACAGTTTCTGAGATAAGAATTATTAAATAATGAAAAATTTATCTCATCCGAGTAGGAGGGGATTGCACTAAAAACAAGCTGGCAACAACGCATATATTTAACCCTCTTTAGTACAGTTTTTAGACGTTTTTTCCGCTTCAACCAACAGCTTTCAATCGCTTATTAAAAACTTTTTGTTTTATAAATCTCCCTTTATAATGTACTTTATCTGACATTTCTATGATAAAATAGTATATACAAGTTCGGGCAGTGTTGCCAGATTTTTCAAACGAGCAGTTAGTTGTATAAACAGCAAAAAGTTTTGGGCTTATGAATTATGAATCCTTATTGTCTGTACTATACCTATATACGCTAGCATTAAGTCGCGATACAACTACTTTAAATTCGAATAGAATATGCATCAAGACAAATACAAAATAAATTAAATACATTAGAAGGCTGATGGAGGGTTAAACCCCTGGGCATTCAATCGTTTCAATCGTTTTCATTCCTTTCTTTTCGAGGTCATTAAGTTCCAATACTAGATTAGTCGGTATAATATTTTTTTAAGATATACCGAAATAATAAATATTTTCTGATCTAATCTTGGATTGGTCTTGATGAGGAGTGTTTTTACTACATTCTGCTTAAGATTTTGTTAAATTATTAAGAAATTGGGTTTTTTTATTGCGAATCTGATGCGAAGAATGATTGAAATAAATGATACAATTTTTGTTTATACGATTGGGAAAGAGAAAATAACGCCCAGGCGCCATAACATATAAACGCTCCTTCATCCATCTTATTTCCGAGGATCGCTCAAGAATAAATAAAACACACTGGGAACTAGCAGATAATTTATCGCTTGTTGGCAGTTTAAAAAAAATAATAATAATTTTATCCCCAGAGCACACTCAGATATAAATCCATAATCGATTTTTTTTCTTCTGTTTTTAAGATAGGAAAGTAATTGAAAATTCTCCTGAGTTTGTTCAGCAATTATAGCAAATAGCTGATGGATCGTTGGGAGGTTTTTTTAAACACTAGAATCACTTCAAGATTATGTTAAGAGAAAAAAGCTTTTACCTTTTCTTTGCCCTTTTTTCCTTAATGTAGGTTTTTTACAGCAGGCGCCTACAAATCCCAATACTATATTCTAAGTGAAAGGGACATAAAGTAATCTTCATCTCCCTAAGGATTCGCCCCCTGAATGTCGAATTTAAAATCAAATTACTTTCATAAATTAAAATAATTTCGACTAAATTTCGCCTTATTTAAGTGCAGTTTATATTCTGCCAATATGTTTTTATTATTAATTAGTAGAGATTGTGGTGTTGGTGCAAGGTGAAACATCTTGTAAGATAAGAGTAAATAAATATTATATGTAATATTCATTTATTATGAGTTGGATTTTGGTCACTTGTTTCACATTAAAATTAAAAATAAAAGATGTAAACATTTTTTTCAATATATATATTTCAAGCTGTTAAGTCTCAGTTATAATTCTGTACTTTTCTCGAAGATGAGCTTACAGCTCGAAATATATATATTGAAAAATTTTTTTTACATCTTTTAATTTTTTTAATTTTAATGTGAAACAAGTGACCAAGAATCCTTAACTCATAGTAAATGAATATTACATAGAGTATTTATTTACTCTTATTCTATGTTTTTATTATTTTTATCAATTTAATTATTTGATAAAAACATAATTTTTTTGTAATTACTTATATCTACTACTTACTAAGGAGTAAGCTATTCAAAGGAATTTCCGGAGAATAGAATAAATGCACAAAAATTAAGATTAAACTTTTTTTATATTGATGAATAGTTTAATGAGAAATATTGAATACGAGTTGTATTTGAAAAAAATATTAAAAATTAAAAAAAGTTATAGCCGGAACCAGAATCAATGGCATTGACGTCAGAGGACTCATTAAAAACTTTTTTCAGATTTAAAAATGTGTGAATTAGATTTTATAATGAATAAAAAAGAATTTGTGACGACTCGCTAAACGGGCATTTAGTTCCCGAGGAAAAGAGGGTAGAAAAATAGAATTATAAGTAGGCTTATCCATACGTCTCGGTTTGACTGGAACTGTCCTGGTTTGAAGGAATGTTTCAGGTGTCCTGGTTAGTTTGTCATTTTGTCCCGGTTATTTGGAAAGCCTTACCTCGGCAATGTTAATTGTGAGTTAAATTTTAGTGTATTTCTCGATGCGATTAAAAATACAAAAAACAGAAGAAAAAGTAAAAACTTTTTCAAGACTAGATACGCTTGGTAAAGAGCCTCAACAAGTAATTTCTTTTGTACATTTTTGTCTGAATTTTAATCCAAGTGAATATTCTTTCTCGCTCTAGCGAGTATCGTTTTGATCCGAGTGCAAAAGGCCATTTCTAGAATAATAGAAATGAAGAAATTAACCTCTAATAGTCTGAAACACGTTTGAACTTGTATTTTGCATCCATGCAATGCCTTCTTAGCTCTAAAGAAAGAGAGATCATTCTATCTGCACTCTTTGTAGTTATTTTCATCGATCAGATTCTAACGAAAGAAACAAATTAAATAATAAATAGGCTGACGTGTTCTGATGTGGCCATCCACTTGACTTTAACATACAACCTGGCCCCTCACTTATATTCAATATTTAATAAAATTATTTATATCCATGTAGGGGGGGGGGTGTTAGTTTTTGAATTTTTAGACTCCTGGGGGCCCACTGATTATGTATACAAAATTTTGTTGAGTTTGGTAAATGGCTTAGATTTTTAATTTTTAACCCTACATCCCCCCCCATTTTTGGCGGTTAGTTTTTGCATTTTTAGACTTCTGGGGTCCACTGATTATGTATACAAAATTTGGTTGAGTTTGCTCAAATGGCTTAGATTTTTAATTTTTAACCCCCCTTAATTTTTGGTCGATATGCACCAAAATCTAATCAGCTCTTAATTTCAATAGACTTAAACTACGGGTGAAATTTGGTTTCGATATTCAAACTAGTTTTTGAGCTAGCTCGTCCACAAAAATTTGGTAACGCACAGACTAACAGACAACCAGACATTTTGACAAAACAATTATTATCTCGAAAAATATAATTTTTTCGATGTTCACTTATTAGAGCTTTTTTGTAGAGAGAAATGCCATCGTTCCCCTCACTTTTTTTAATCAAAATAGTTTCAGCCGTTTTTAAAATATTTTGAAAAAAAGAAGGAAAAAAACACTGTTTTCATGCACGATTACAATACTTGACCATACCCTGTATGGTAAGTAAAAAGTGAAAACTTTTCAAAAATTCGGTACACTAGAGCTGCCCTAGTAATTATTAATAAATTTAAATATAAATTGTTCATTTATGGGTGTACTAATTAGTATAACATTTTCTAAAAATCTCAATAGTATAATTTAAAAATTATTTTCTGCCGTTTGAACCAGAATCTAATCAGCAGGTTCTATATATTGATGCAAACCAATTTTTTGACTTTAAGTTCTTGGGTTATCGTGGGTATCGGAATTCAGACAAAGAGAAAAAAAATCATAGTTGGAAAAATCTTTTTCTTCACGTTTCAGACATTTTAAAATGCAATGAGCAAATATTTATTTTTATTCGTGATTTAATACTAGGACCGCTCTGGAAAGAGAGTAATTTTAAACCTGAGTTCATGCTAGTAATATATATTAATTGTTTAACTTAGTGAGGAGTAATTAAAAATCATTACTACTTAGTTGTTTTTCTTTTTTAACCAGTTAACAAAAAAAAATGTGTAATCAATTTATTATTTAGTTAAACTATCGACTATAACAAAAAAATTAATTTAAACTTTTATACACCCATTCTCTTCCCTAGGAACTTTTTAGTAATTTTAATTTTAAATTTTATGGTCACACTCTATTGTCCTTTGGTGTTGTTTCCCAAATGATATAAAAATTCGTAAATGGTATAAATCCCTTTGACTTTTCAAATCGAATCTAGTGATATGCAATTAACTATGGGATCGGGCAGTTATATGGTACATATCCTAACAGCACACACAGTAGAACGTTATCTATTTAAGAACTCACCAAGCGAAATGTTGCTTAACTTTCATGATCTAATACAGGGGTGTCCAACCTTTTAGCTTACACGTGGCCATATTTGAACAAAAACAAATGTTTCGGGCCGCGGATAAAATATTATAATTCTATTGATATTTGTTATTCAAAAAAGATAGTTAATAATGTAGAAATAAGAACTTTATTATTTTTTTTAGCTCATAGTGAGCTTCTAATTTTACTTTTCGTAAATTTTATACTTGAAAATAGCTTCTTGTATATGTAAATACATACCTACATACTTACAGAAAGTGATATTATGTATTAGTATTTGTTTATATTTTTTCCTGGCTAGATAATTAATATAAAATTTTAATAAAGAGACAATATTCAATTTTTCTTTCAGATCGGTATCTAATTGTTGTTCTAGAACATTCAATCAGAAAGTTTGCAAGTAGAAAATTTATTTCTAATGAAAATGGAGTCGAAAATAGACCAAAATGATGATTATTTTTTCGGAAATCTTGAAATCTAGTTTCAGATTCAAAATTTAAAATTAGCACTTTTATTTTTCGAAAACTTCACAGTAGATTTTCAGATTTCTTATTTTAGAGAAAAAAATTATCAGGCCAAATTGTTGTGTGTTTTCCAGTATCTACATATAAATCTCAATGTTTTAAGGAATTTTATGACTTTATATTGGGCCACGGGTTGGACAGCCCTGGTTTAAATCGAATGGGATTAAAGAAGGATATAAGGAATGATAATTTATTTTTTAAAAGGGTCACGAATATAATAATCCCTGACTATCCATTATCTATTGACATGTAAGAACGTACAAAGATTTAAAAGACAAGTCCTGACAAGTTTTAGTCGAGGAGTGAAATTATCAATTAATTGAGATTGTTCTAGAAAACCCCAATTCCCTGTTTATTTTGAAGCGAAGCTTTTATTCGGACGTTCTGGGGGCTCGCCGCCCCGGCCACTCTATCCGAGCTAACCGTCAGATTTTAAAAGCGTAACACGAGTGGTGCGTGCGCACTGTCCCCCAACCTCAGTAGGCGTGGTCTGATGTCACACTTTGGTCAGACGAGGCATGGTTTTCGTCACTTTTAATGTTCAAAGTATCAGAGCACATGCCATGGATCTTACAGATTCTATAATCAGCAATAGTAATATTTTACTCTTATCTGAAACAAGAATGTTGAACAATGAAACGATAAGTGTCCCGAATTTTAATTGTGTAGCTCAGTTCCAAAGACAGAATTATAGGTCTGGAGGAGTTGCTATTTTACAACATCAAAACGATAATACAAACTTCATTACACGTAATATGTTCTTACAACCAGAAGGAACGAACTGAATGAAGTTCATGCAGAATTTTCAGATATTGGAGAGATATGTTCTTCTCATTTAGCAAATGCAAGATGGACAAACTCTAGTTCTGATAGCAATTTATATATCTCCTGGATATAGTGTTAAAGATATAATAAATTTCATTACAAGATCACTAATGATTTATTCAGAATATGGATCAAAATTTACGGGAAGTAATGAACATACTATGCCAATTATTTTAGGTGGAGATTTTAATTGCAATTTTAAGGATGAGAAATCTAAGCCATTGGTTGATTTCCTTACAGACAAATTTAATTTAAAGATGAATAATGATCCAAACTCTGCGACAACTAAAACAGGAACAACTATAGATGCAATATTTACAAGATTCATTGAAAAAATTCAATCAAAAACTTTTCTATCATATTTTAGTTACCATCATCCAATAGTTACTTTCGTACCATATAACAATGAGAATAGTGGTGTACAAATAACTTAAAGTACTTATGATGAACATACAGATAATAATGCTTTGTGAATTATTCGATAATTTTATGTTTAAACTTTGTACATATAATACATTATATATGAATGCAATAAATTTTATTATGCAAAAATTGCAGGATTCAAATTATTTTCTTATTTGTATTACTTGAAAGATAAATAAAAAAAGTTCCGTCTAGGGACGCCCGAGAGAAGCGAAGCTTTATAATATAAAGCGAATGGAACTAAGCGTTCAAAAAAAATTAAGACTTGAGAAAAGAAAAGCCTTGAGGGATGAAAAATAAAGACTTGAGAAAATAAAAAAAAATAAAACTGATAACTTGAGAAAATAAAAAAATGAATACATTAAAAATAAAAGACGCGCCCAAAAACGCAAGGCTACAGCGGAGCTTCTTCACGATTAGAACAAAAAAAATAGGAGAGGTCCGCTGTCATAGCCTTGCGTTTTTGGGCGCGTCTTTTATTTTTAATGTATTCATATTTTTTATTTTCCCAAGTTATCAGTTTTATTTTTTTATTTTCAAGTCTTTATTTTTTCATCCTCAAGCGCTTTCTCTTTTCTCAAGTCTTAATTTTTTTGAACGCTTAGTTCCTTCGCTTTATATTATAAAGCTTCGCTTCTTCGGGCGTCCCTAGACGGAACTTTTTTTTAAAGGGTCATGGATATAATAATCCCTGACTATCCTTTATCTATTGAGATGTTCATATTTCGAAATAGGGAATAAATATATCTCTACATATAAATCTCAAATGCTTTAAGGAAGTTTACGATTTTATTTTGGGCCACACTCATTGCAGTGTTGGGCCTCATGCGGCCCGCGGGCCACGGGTTGGACAGCCATGATCTAATCATTTGAATATTTTCTTATGCCAAAGGCGTTAGGAAAAGCTTTTTCGGGTTAACAATATTTAAAAACAAAACAAAAAGAAAAACAAGTAAAATATATAATATTATTATTGGTGTAGAAAAAGAACACATTGTATGAAGAACTTTTAATGAAATATTTAGAGAAAAACTTTTTTACATACTAGAAAACTTTTCGCTAAAGAATGTAAAAATAAAGCAAACCCACAAAGCATCTTTTTAAGGGGCTAGCTAGATGGGCTCAGAAGGCAAGAGTTGTGAGCTTTCGTGACCAAAGGCATTATTTATTGAGGTGAAGTGGTCAGCCTCACACTTTACTTTACTACTCTACTCACCTCGGCTTTACTTTATATGGTTCACATTTGAAATATTTCCACTTTTACTAATATAGAATAATTAAAATAATTAATATGGACACTTTGCAATTTCAAATTCGGAATAATCTTTTTGTACTAGTAGTACAATTTTTTAAGGACTCGTCAGATTTTAGCAGGTCAAATTTTTATTCTGACGCCTGCTCCACGATATGGAAGCAGTAGTTCTAGAGCGCTAGCCGACTCCTCCTTTTACACTTTTATAATTAAGATAATTAAAATTATATTTTAAGAGATATTAATTATGTTTACAAATAATAGATAAGAGTAAAAGTCAACTTCGATTCAAATCTGATCAGTTGTATAAGTATATCAAATATATATTATTATATATGTTCCAGTAAAAACCCGTTGTTAGTAAGAACGAGTTCCTTACTAGTTAAAACGCGTTTTACTGAATACCTTTGTGGCAACTAGAGTTTACTGATGTTGGTTTGGTTCAAAGGTCTAGAATCTTCATTTTGACCTTCCGCCTCATTTTGGGAGTTTATTTTCAAAAATTTTAAACGAAAATCTCAAAACTTAGAATGAAAGTTGTAGTGGATGTAATTTTTGAGAGTTTCGTTTAAAAATTTTTGAAAATAAATACCCAAAATGAGGCGGAAGTTCAAAATGTAGATTCTAGACCTTTGAACCAAACTCAACTAACAACAGTAAATTCTAGTTGCCACAAAGGTTTTTAGTGAAACGCGTTTTAATCTAGTAAGAATCCGTTCTTACTAAAAAACGGGTTTTTACTGCAAGATATATCTATCATTATTAACAACAACAACTAATTATGAAATTTTTTTGGTTGAAAAAAAAACATTAAAAAATGCACTAAACAATCGGACATTTTTAAAAAACCATTTCTGGACACAGGACACTGAAGCATAAAGATCTGAAAAAATCTTATTTTTTTCTGCACGATTACGATACTTCTTGATAAAACGTTGCGTAAAAACAAAATTGGAAATGTCAAACTGCTTGGAATAATACTGAAAGGTTAATAGTTTTGATATTTAAAGATGGTGATTGATATTTAAAAAATATATATCTATATTTTTTTATTCAATCAAAGGCTTTAAAACAATTTTTTAACCGACTTCAAAAAAGAGGAGGTTCTCATTTCGACTCAATTTTTTTTTGTGTCTATGTTACCTGATATCTTCGCCAATTGTGAACCGATTTTGATGATTTTTTTGCATTGGGTTCAGTCTAGTTTCCGATTGGTCCCGTTTTTTTCATTGGTATTGGACCTTTTTTGCTATGTTTGTTTAGGCATAACTTCTTTGTTTATGAACCGATTTCGATGATTCTTTTTATATTAGAAAGAGGGTAGCTTAGGGATAGTCCCATATTAATTTAGTCAAGTTTTGATGATATGATCAATGACGAATTAAGGTAAATAACCTATTCTTATGAGCAAATAATCGAAATTATAATAAATAAAATCTTTTATAAAAAAATCAATCTTAAAACGTTCATTTAAATCCCGCAAACGTTTCTAGAGAATTTCTATATTTATTAATTTAATTTTATTATCATTTTCTGATGAGGAGGAGAGGGAGGAGAGAGATCCAATCGACTTGATTGGGGAATAATGGAAATGAAATAATTATCGGAAAAGAGGTTTTTTTATCTAATTAGATTTTTTCCTCTTATTAAAAACAAGGACTAAATATGAATAAGGACACTCGATGGTGGAGAAGCAATCTCCGGAATCGAAGCAAAATACAAGGTATACATTAATTAATGTAAAATAATTGGTTTAATAAAAATTTATAAAAAAAAAAAAATAACATTTTCTGATTCATTCGCCTGACCCTTTCTCTTATGAATGCATTCAAGGTATTATATTAAGTCACTATTAATAACATCACTAAAAAGAGAAAAATAAAAATAATTTTTATAAAAAAAAATAAAACAGACTTCAAAAAAAATTAAATACAACAAATAAAATAATAAGAACTCAAAAATAAAATAAAATGCACTAAAAGGTATAAAATAATTATCTAATTTAGTTACAACTAAACGACGAAATATTTACATAAAATCACTTTTTGAAGTCGGTGTTAAACAAACTATATAAGCGAGCGTACGCGCCTACCGTACTAATTAAGATCCGTCGAGTTTGATCCATAAAATATATATGTTTGGCACCGACTTCAAAAAGTGATTTCATGTAAATATTTCGTCTTTTAGTTGTAACTAAATTTGATTATTATTTTATACCTTTTAGTGCATTTTATATTATTTTTGAGTTTTATTATTTTATTTGTTGTATTTAATTTTTTTGAAGACGGTTTTATTTTTTTTTTTATAAAAATTATTTTTTCAACTTATAGATATATAATATGTTGTCTAAAAACTAATTTCAACGAAAAATCCGATTTTAATTCATTAAAAAAATTATTAACAAAGTTAAGAGATATAGGTTTTTAAAAATTGTATACATTTAAATGGAACGCTTGCAGATGGAACGTGAATAGATTGTTGATTTTGAAAATTTTTAATTAGCTTTCGGCACGAAGGCTGCCGAGGGAGAAAATTAACGCGTCCGTTAATCCGGTCTGCGCCCTCTATTAGTCAAGTATTTAATTTCCGTGTCCCTTCAAGGGGATCCCCTTCCTCATCAGAGAACAGAGATTGTTTTGAAGATAGGTGGGCAGATTGGATGGACGAAGCTTTGAACAATTTGCTGACTACCCAAAATAATCTAATTTATATACGCGATCAAAATGAATGTTTCACAGAATATATATATAACTACGGAATATATTTCATGGTGGATTTTTTCTAAGCTTTGGTGAAATATATTGGTGTTATTTCAAGTTATTTCGAGTAAGGAAATAATTATTTATATTTCGCCGGTGCACAAGAAAAGTGACACTATTCAAAAATCCATACTTTTCAGGAGAACGATCCCTAGTAGCACAATGTTTCAAACTATATAGTAACTATATAATGCCTATATAGATTTCTGAAAAAGTGACATTACTCAAAAATCCATACTTTTCAGGAGAATGATCCTTAGTAGCACAATGTTTCAAACTATATAGTAACTATATAGTGCCTATATAGATTTCGAAAAGTGGCACTACTAAAAATCCATACTTTTCAGGAGAACGATCCCTAGTAGCACAATGCTTCAAACTATAGTAGTCCACTATATAGCCTCTATATAGATTTCGAAAAGTGACACTATACTCAAAAAATCCATACCTCTTCAGGATAACTGATCCCAGGTAGCACAATGTTTGCAAACTATATAGTAACTATATAGTGCTCAAGTGCATAGATTTCGTAAAAGTGACACTACTCAAAAATCCATACTTTTCAGGAGAACGATCCCTAGTAGCACAATGTTTCAAACTATATAGTAACTATATAGTGCCTATATAGATTTCGAAAAGTGACACTACTCAAAAATCCATACTTTTCAGGAGAACGATCCGCTAGTAGCACAATGTTTCAAACTATATAGTAATCAATATAGTGCCTTATAGATTTCAAAAAGTGACATCTACTCAAAAATCCATACTTTTCAGGAGAACGATCGCTAGTAGCACAATGTTTCAAACTATATAGTAACTATATAGTGCCTATATAGATTTCAAAAAGTGACACTACTCAAAAATCCATACTTTTTCAGGAGAACGATCGATAGTAGCACAATGTATCAAACTATATAGTAACTATATAGTGCCTATATAGATTTCGAGAATCTATATAGTCGCTATATAGTTACTATATAGTTTGAAACATTGTGCTACTAGGGATGTTATAATATTGTTTTACATTTTGAAGTTATAAAACAATTCATTTTTTACAATGTTATAATTTTTCTTAATTGTGCTGGTTGATAATACTATGAGATCCAAAAAATTATCATTACCTTAACTAAGTTAAACAAACCACTATTAAAAACCCTTGTTTTGCAACTTGTGACACTTTTCTTGTATAATGTTTTCTTAAATGAAGTGAATAAATCAAGAAAAATGTCACAACTTAAGATAATACAAAGACCAGATAGGTATACATTTAAAATGGACTTGACTTATCAACAAAAATGGCACAACACAATTTCGTTTTTCTTGAAAGAAATCTTGGGACCCTTTATTTATGTAGGTGTAATTCAAAATGTGTCGTTTTTATTTAAAACTATGATATACATAGTGAAAGTGGATAGGCATAGCTAAAATAGTGACATTTTTCCTGATCGAGACTTCAATTCCAGTGCAGCGGTAAAGTGACACATGGTCTCCCCACAGAGTATTTATGAACTATCTTTATGTTAATTTTTCTGATAAAACTAAATATTTTTTTGAACATATTTATATTATTTAACTCAAAAAGGAGAATTTTTGAGATGTGTTACTTTTCTTGTGCACCGACGATATATACTTTTATAGAAATAATTAAACAAAAGTAAAATAAATGAATAGAAGTACAATATAATTATAGTACTAGCTAACACACACTTTGTTGCTTAAAATGTTAAACTTATTTCTGGGTATA
The DNA here is from genome assembly GCA_024734495.1 of Forficula auricularia. NCBI lineage: Eukaryota > Metazoa > Arthropoda > Insecta > Dermaptera > Forficulidae > Forficula > Forficula auricularia. The sequence continues at coordinate 31,067,173 of JALMQS010000030.1, read as the reverse complement.
TTTTACTTGATGATAACAAAAACAGCACTCGTTTTTCTCTTATAAGCTTTTGTTTATGACATTTAGTCAAATCTCTAAAAAAAAGGCAATTTTTTTTCTTTTCTTGAGGCATAGAGTTTCAGCAGTTCAATAGTTAAATTGAATATTTAATTTTATTAATTAAAAATCTTCATATCTATCATTTCCAACTTATTGCGCTTTTTTAGTTCAATATTTACAGTAAAAAAACAAACAAACTAACTAACTAAAACTAACTTTAAATGTTTTTCGCTTTTTCATTAAAATAGAATGAAGTTTTAATTTTTTTACTAAAAATCGAATTCTCATTGACCTCAAAACATGAGCTGAATTGGAAATGATAGATGAATGGTTTTTTATATTTAACAAAAACAATATTTTGATTTAAAATATTTATTGCTGTTCTGAATCTATACGCCACAAAAAATCTCCTTTTTCGGAGATTTGCACAAATTTATCTTTAAAACTACGCCTGATTCGGCCAATCTAAAGCAATTTTCAGAATAATTGGCCCAAACAGCTAGAGAAATGGCAGAAAACCAAGTAAAAATTGTATTTTTGTTGGATATTGTAATATTTATATTATTTTATTTAAAAAAAAATCTTTATGTTTGTTATCTCATTTCTATTACGATATTAGTCTGGAATGAGCGTGTTCCAACTGAAGAACGATTAAAAAAGTCAGATTCGAAATAAATCTTTATTAAATCAGACTCGGTTCTATAAGTTTGTTCCTTAAAAATAAAAATAAAAATAAAAAAGAATAGAATCGGTTAGATTATAGGTTATATACATAATACAGTACACGGCTATGTTGTTGGGTTGCAATGATTTTAAATCAGTGGGATTTAGTTTTGGAGCTCATTGGATTAGAGAGTAATTGAATACCAATTTTGACAGCAATTTTCGTATTCAATAATCACATTTTCAATAGTTTTTAAGGAATTTGGTGTTGGTACTTGGTGAAACATTTTTTTTAAATTATTAGATAAAAAGTTACTTTCTGTTGCTCCTGAAGATGGGTTAGTCTGGTTACATAATACAGGGTGGAGGATAAAGATCTCCCACATTTTTGAAGAGGTATAAAAAATGAAAAAATTTAACTAGAAAAATACTCAATACCTTTTTTAGTCTGATATATATCTAATATAATAATAAAACTTGAGTAAGATACGTATCTTATACGTATCTTATATAATAATAAAACTTGAGTAAGATACGTATCTTACTCAAGTTTTATTATTATATTAAAATGTTTCACCTAGAACCAACACCGAACTCCTTAAAAGTTATTGATATATCTAATGTTTGAAACCCATTTAAAAAAAAATATTTTATGTTCTTTTCAAAAATGTGTTCAGTTTTTTTTTCCAGTTTTTTTTTCATTTTTTATATCTCTTCAAAATTTGGGAGATCTTTATGCCCCACCCTGTATAAGTACAATCTCCACGAGCAACTTCAGGTCTCTGCTTTCCTGACATTCGAAATTTAGTCATCTTTCCAACTAAAGTAATCTCTTGTTGAAAAATATATTTATTATTTTAATATTTAATGTAATTAGGTGTCATCAATGTTTTGGTGACATCTCTAAATGTCAAAAAATTGTTATTAATTAATTAAAATGTATTTTAAAGGTCTTTATTTCAGAATATTTTAGAAAACAATGAAATTCAATATGAATTAGTGTATTCTAAAATCGCAGATTTGCTCTGGTAGTTAAGTTGTTTGCTGGAAGAAAATTTTCCCCTGAAATCACTTGGATATTGTAGATTTTTAACGAGAACTGCTCACAGACAAAAACTTGTCATTCAATTGAAAGTTTTTGTGCCGAGGGGAGCAGAATTTTTATATATTGAAAGAGACAATAAAAGAGTGTGTCTTCTGCTGGAATTATAATAAATAAACGAGACTATAGTTTCGAGGGCTTTGTCCTCTTTATCAGTCTATTACTATTGATTCACAGGAATTAATTCATTAAAATTAATTATAGTCTCGTTATAAATAAAATTTATAATTCCTGCAGAAGACACACTCTTTTATTGTCTCCTTCAACTTGTCATTCAATAAACATAGTTTTAAATGTTTATTTAAATTTATATTTTTAAAGAAAACCAAAAAATCAAACTATTTAATATACATATATTATTTTATAAATTGTTTCTATTATTTGTGAAGTTGTTTTATAATACTTAAGAATAAAAACTATTCCTTTTATCAATAGAGATTTTTAGTACCTACAGATTAATATTATAATAATGAAACTATATAAAGGGCAATGCTAAATTGAATATAGACAAAAGATAAGGACTAACATGAAACGAACAATTGAATCTAATTAACATTTTCGAACTGCAGTTTCTATCACACATTCCTGCATAAAGATTGAGATATACATGAATTATCTTCAGATAGAAAATCTATAGAAGAAAACAAAAGATATTTTTGACATTTGGGAGTATTCGAAGGAAACAATAAAGTAGAAAAGAAAAATTTGTGGAGGGTATAAAGAGAAAAGTAGTAACGTGTGAAAGAATGTGAGGAGTATGGAAAAAGATCGGGGGGAGGGGGGGTAAAGAATTAGTGGGGTAGAGAGGACAAACTGATGTGTGATAAAGACAATAAAGAGATTGAAAGAGTTTTAAAAGAAGAAAAGAACAAATAATAAAAAAAGATAGGGAAAGAATAAATAATATTCAATGATAGCAAAATCTAAAATAACGAATAGGTACAAATTATTCGTTTGTATGTTATTAATTGTAATCTTATAAATTGGTAAATGATTTAGAAGTATTTTCTTGGAAACGAGATCGTAGAAGGAAAAGTTGGTTTTGAAAATAATCTTAAAAATAAATTCTTTTATTTGGAAAATGTTCTTTTCGTTATCTTAGTTGCCTTTTTCATCAAAATCCATTAGTTAATGGAATTCTATAAAATTTATTATTATTTACTAATATATTATCTAGTTATTGGAGGTAATGATATGAATAAATAAATAAATAAATAAGATGGAGGAAAAAGGATAGTTTCCAAATCTTTGTAAATAAACTCCTGGACAAAATTAACATATCACTTGGGATTTTTACAATATTTCAAGAATAAGAAGGATAATAATTATTATTTTTAAACAGGGGCCACCTGGCTCTTATGAATGAAATAACAAGTATAATTAAATAAGTTTATTATGTTTATAATTTCATTATTTTTATGTTTTTATTTCTTGTTAAAAAGTAAAGTTGAACAAGTGTGAGTTAATTTTGTCTGTATTTTGTCTGCCTACGGTTCGAACTAGAAATTTCGGTAATTCTGTTTCTGCTCTAAGAGGTAGCCACCTCTAGAGCATTGTTTTGAATAAATAAATAAATAAATAAATAAATTAGTAAATTAAGATTAGAGGAGTGCTTTAGAAATTATTATTTTAAACATATAGAGAGAATATTCATTTCCTAATTTGTATTTATTGGATATAACGATTTGAACAAAAAATTAATTAATTAAAGTAGAAATGATTTTTTTTTAAGATTCTATTGCCTCTCTGAAAACCTTTGATCTGCAAATGGTTCAAGTAGAAAGTTCAAAAACCGAGTACAAATAATCACAAAGAGAAACAAAGAGGTTGTCCTTTGCTTGATGCAAATAAACATACACACATATATATCGAGATGATATATCTGTATATATATTATTTCTTTGTTTTACAAATTTACAAATAATCAGCCTATTAATACAAACATTTGTGCCAAATTTTGTCTGATTAACTACAACCATTCAAAAGGTCTTAAATGACGAATATATTTTTTTGAATTTGTCATATGAGAAGTTCTTAGCTCGGAAAACTGTTCAGTTATTTTTACTTTACCATACAGGGTATGGTCAAGTATTGTAATCGTGCATGAAAAAAGTGTTTTTTTTCCTTTTTTTTTCAAAATATCTCAAAAACGACTGAAAGTATTTTAGTTAAAAAAATTGAGCGAAACCATGGCATTTCGCTCTACAAAAAAGGCCTAATAAGTGAACATTGAAAAAATTATATTTTTCGAGATAATAATTGTTTTGTCAAATGTCTGTTAGTTAGTTAGTCTGTCTGGTTGTTAGTCTGAGCGTTACCAAATTTTTGTGGACGAGCTAGCTCAAAAACTAGTGTGAAAATTGAAAGCAAATTTCACACGTAGTTTTGGTCCATTGAGATTAAGACCTGATTAGATTTTGGTGCATATCGACGAAGGAGGGGTGGGGGGGTTAAAAATTAAAAATCTAGGCCATTTGAGCAAACTCAACCAAATTTTGTATACATAACCAATGGGACCCCAGAAGTCTAAAAATGCAAAAACTAACCACCCGAAATTGGAGGGGGGGCTCAAAAAATGAAAATAAGGCTCTTGTACCAAACTCAACCAAATTTTGTATACATAATCATTGCCCCCCCCCCCCAGGAGTCTAAATATGCAAAAGCTAACCCCTTCCCCTACAAGATTATAAATAATTTTATTAAATAGTGTAGGGACAAAAAATGAAAATATAGGCTCTTGTACCAAACTCAACCAAATTTTGTATACATAATCAGTGGGCCCCAGGAGTCCAAAAATGCAAAAACTAACCGCCCGAAATTGCAAGGGGGGAGGGGGTCAAAAAATGAAAATATACGCTCTTGTACCAAACTCGACCAAATTTTGTATACATAATCAGTGGGCCCCCAGGAGTCTAAAAATGCAAAAACTAACCCCCTCCCCTACATGATTATAAATAATTTTATTAAATATTAAATATAAGTGAGGGGCCGGGTTGTATGGTAAAGTCAAGTGGATGGCCACATCAGAACACGTCAGCTTATTTGGATTAGAAATACAAACAATTTGGTACCAAAACGAAATTTCTACGACCTCACATTCTTGAGATGAGTCGGGGGCATTGGAACGAAGATATAAGAAAAAATCCCACAGCTTCGGACATTTCTGAAAACACAAATAATTCTAATTTTAGCACAAGAACAATCTTTAAACAAGCTTCGATTCTCGAGCTGTTGTATATAATAATTCAGAGAAAGAAACATACACACAGTGAGAAAAATTATGCCTGAAAATATTTTTCCACCCTGTTTCGTTTTTACGAATAAGCCAAAAAAATATAAAATAATTATAAAATAAATTTTTTCTAATGAATTCAATACTCCATCGCATTGAATATTATAATCTGAAGAATTAATTTCTATTTATGGAGAGTTTATTTGGTGCATATTTTATGTCATTTGGAATTTGTTACACTCGAATTAATCAAATTTCAAAGAGATAGGAATTATTATTATTATTACAGGGGTGTCATGTATTATTGGCATAAATTTTATAGTTCACTGCACTGTCTAAACTTGGAGGTGATAAATGAAAAACAAGGGAAATAATAATTTACTAACATTCATGATAACTATCTTGATATGTGAAAAGTAGCACTTAGCTCAAGTGAAATATTCAAATGATAAATTACAAATTGAGAAAAAACGTAATAAAATTTATATGAGTTTTTTTATCTTTTTTTTTTTGTTAATGAAATTTTAAAATACCAAATTGCATTATAGAAAAAAACGATAAATAAGTTATTAAAAAATCATGGAGGTATAAAATTAAATATGAAATAAACATTAAGGTTATTTGATTAAAATATAATTATATGAGCGGATTTTTCGTTAGTCCTGTATTTTACAAACTTTTTTTTTACTAAATCTTCTTTAAATTTATAAAAATGAGGGTTTCTTTTAAAAACTTTTTATATTGGTCAATATGTTTTTTAGTGTCACAACGTCATAGCTTATAAAATTTACCAGCTATTGGATTGAAATTTCATGAACCTTCTTTAAATATTCAGAATTTCATGTTGCAAGCACTGTTGTTCTTGTTTAGACAGGTATGTATGAACGAAAATTGCCGCCCTTTAAAAATTTATTTTAGAATTATTTTATATTTTTTTGGCTTATTCATAAAAAGGAAACATGGTGAAAAATTATTTTAAGGCACAATTTTTCTCACTGTGTGTATGTTTCTTTCTCTGAATTATCATATATACAACAGCTCGAGAATCGAAGCTTGTTTAAAGATTGTTCTTGTGCTAAAATTAGAATTATTTGTGTTTTCAGAAATGTCCGAAGCTGTGGGATTTTTTCTTATATCTTGGTTCCAATGCCCCCGACTCATCTCAAGAATTTGAGGTCGTAGAAATTTCGTTTTGGTACCAAATTGTTTGTATTTCTAATCCAAATAAGCTGACGTGTTCTGATGTGGCCATCCACTTGACTTTACCATATAACCTGGCCCCTCACTTATATTTAATATTTAATAAAATTATTTATAATCATGTAGGGGGTGCGGTTAGATTTTGCATTTTTAGACTCCTGGGGGCCCACTGATTATGTATACAAAATTTGGTTGAGTTTGGTACAAGAGCGTATATTTTCATTTTTTGACCCCCCCCTTGCAATTTCGGGCGGTTAGTTTTTGCATTTTTTGGACTCCTGTGGGCCCACTGATTATGTATACAAAATTTGGTTGAGTTTGGTACAAGAGCCTATATTTTCATTTTTTGACCCTACACCCCCCATTTTGGAGGGTTAGTTTTTGCATTTTTAGACTTCTGGGGGTCCCACTGATTATGTATAATAATTAGAATAATTTTTTTGTCAAAATGTCTGTTAGTCTGTGCGTTACCAAATTTTGTAGACGAGTTAGCTCGAAAACTGGTGTGAATATCGAAACCAAATTTCACACGTAGTTTTGGTCCAATGAGATTAAGAGCTGATTAGATTTTGGTGCATATAGACTCAAAATTAAGGGGGGTGGAGGGGGGTTAAAAATTAAAAATCTAGGCCATTTGACCAAACTCAACCAAATTTTGTATACACAATCAGTGGGACCCCAGAAATCTAAAAATGGAAAAACTAATCGCCCAAAATGGGGTGGGAGGGGGTGGGGGTAAAGGAGAGTTAAAAATTAAAAATCTAGGCCATTTGACCAAACTCAACCAAATTTTGTATACATAATCAGTGGGACCCCAGAAGTCTAAAAATGCAAAAACTTAACGCCAAAAATGGAGGGGGGGGGGTAAAAATTAAAAATCTAGGCCGTTTGAGCAAACTCATCCAAATTTTGAATACATAATCAGTGGGACCCCAGAAGTCTAAAAATGCAAAAACTAACCGCCCGGAATGGGGGGGGGGGTGCATGGTCAAAAAATTAAAATCTTGGCCATTTCACCAAACTCAACCAAATTTTGTATACATAATCAGTGGGATCTCAGAAGTCTAAAAAGCAAAAACTAACCCCCTCCCCTACATGATTATAAATAATTTTATTAAATATTAAATATAAGTGAGGGGCCAGGTTGTATGGTAAAGTCAAGTGGATGGCCACATCAGAACACGTCAGCTTATTTTCATCCACGATTACAATACTTGACCATACCCAGTATGGTAAAGTAAAAATATTTTATTGAACACTAAAAAAAATTATCCTTGAATTATGAATGATTATATTTATTTTGATAATTATTCATAGAAAAATAATTAATTTAATCTTGATATTTCAAGATAAAAATTATTTGAAGATCAAATGATATACTAATTGATTTATTTCCAGCGCCTGATGATGTTACTCGCAGCACAGAACGTTCTATTTGAATGCATACCCTACAACTAGCAGGCGGCGCTGCGTGTGTTATAACGAAGTTGGTGGCCATTCATCAACTTTTTTCTAGTTTTAGGCTAGACTTTCTAGCATTTTGGTGTCAGTTAAACCTTTTATATTCTTAAAAATTGTAGTTAGCCGTAATTTGTCCCTTTTATCTGCAATTTTATGGATTATACTTAAATATCCAATATTAGAAAAAATTCAGAAATTGTTGAAAATTAATTTCTTCATTGACTTACAATAAAATTAATGGCTTTTATTCTAGTGAAATTTATTCTTATTTTAATTATATTAGTTCTTATAGTTTATTAAATCTAAATAGCATAGTTGTAGTTAATCACATGTTTAAAGATTCATTTTCCACCCTGAATTTAAACTATAAATAAGAGTTATAAATTTAGGGTGAGTCTCGCGTCTTCATTTCCAAGCTATGGAGACTATTTAAATATTAATTATATTAAAAAAAAATTATATTTTCAATATTTTTCTCTTTAAAATTCTTCCAGAACTTAAGTGACTTGATTTAAATTTTTTGTTAAATTGAAGGGTTGTTTTTGTCACAAATATAATAAAACAATAATTTCAATAACTATTTGAATTATTTAATTGATAACTATACAGTTTCGGTCACCACTGGTTGACCATCCTCAGTAGTTCTAAAATTGAAATGAAACATTTTATTTACATTTTTTCTTTTTATAGAGAATTATATAACACAAAAAATATACAATAGTTTGAAATCATACATACATCTCGTTCAAGAAACCGGAATTTGTCATTTCACATGAAACATTCATTCCTAAATCTTCAATACAGATACATCACACAATTCATTACAATCACACACACATATATATATAGCAACAATTTATAAAAACATTTATCACTGAACCAGAAACTATTTTGAATTAATGATTATATTAAATATTATTTTCAATTTTATTTTTTTCCTAATTATCTCGTTGCGTAGTTAATTATTAATCAATTAAAAAACCCATTATAAATAATCTATTCCAGAAATACATTATAAGTTAATTTATTCTTTATTTTTATTTTTTATTTTTTATTAATGAAATATCAAAATATACATCTCCTTATTACATTTTTCTTATAAAATTAATACCTGTTTAATCAACACACTAAATCAAATCAACACTTTCACAACAATGACACAATGAGACTGTAGCATTCTGATATGTTTTCCGAATCCATTTTGAAATTTACACATTCATCGATATCTTTCAATATATAAAGAGATTCTTTTATTTTCCTCTTGGTCCAATTCATCTCATAATCTAGAATCTTTACACCTTCAAAATCGAAACTATGTTAGTTTTCTCTTTAAATATTCTCTCATCAAAGTGTCAATCTTATTGATTTCTCCTTATGAATTAAAAACTCTGCTCATCTTGGTAAATTAAATATTCTCAATTATTAATATTTATGTATTTATTTAAAGGCAGGTTTAAAAAACTATGTAGCAAATTACTATATCTTTTTGTTAGATTTTACGTTTACTTTAATTATATTTTTCAACAAATTTTAATAATATAATATATTTTCTATTATTTTTTTTTTCATTTTAATATTAGTTTATTGTGTAATCGTGATAAGTGGAAGTCCCGAGGTCTAAGCAAGCCACATCAGAATATTTTTTCTAAGGTCAGTATAATGTCTTAGTCAACAATCCGAATCATCAGACTATAAAAACTTTCCCCTATGAAAGTTAATATATCCCTTTCTCCCCGTGAATACAAACGCTTTTCTGCCAAAATGTTTTTTATGGGATGAAAAAAAACTCAAGTTTTCTTCTCTTATATCTCGAAGTAATTTTATTTTCGAGAATTTTTCTCCTTTGAAACACTTTTTTTTAACATTTAATAGGAATTAAATTAAAAAGAAACGAGGAAATGGAACAGCTTAGGCAATTTAAGAAAATATATTTCGAAAACTAGGTAATAGTTTCGAATTGAAGTTGGTTTAATGTGTTTTTAGATAAATTTGTAGGTATATCTTTCTTAAGAGAGTTTGCTCTTAAAAAGAAAAAGATAATAAGAAGAGATTAAACACAACGGAGGTGTGGGATCTGGCAACGGTGCAAATGTTGCTCAGTGTGTGTACATTTGGGGCTGAAGAGACCTAACGTCACAGCTCTTTTAATGGCCGTAGCTCCTTCGGGAAGGCTGATAAGGCAAAAAAGATCCTGTCAAGAAGAGCATGATATTCGCCAGTGATAAACAATGTGAGGACAATGCCGACTAAAGATACGAGCTACTTTGACGATCGAAAGGAGGTCATCAGGAGACCACCGAGTGCCTCCAGCCTCTCAAGCCTCGATACTTTTATTTAGCGCCGGGTCAATTTATGTTATGTTTTTACGGCATGAAGAATACGATCGCGATGAGAAAACATGACCAAGAACAAAATAGTAGTTTAGTCGAAAATCTTTTGTAGAGTTAACAAAATAAAAAAGTTTAAAAATAGATTTAAATCTGGATATGATGAAGTAGCAGGGCGGGGGAATGTAATCACTATTTTCAAAAATGAATCTTTATTTGAGTGACGCTTCAAACTTTTTTTAAAAAAAGTTGCGAGAGTTCTTTCTAAATGTAATCTCCTGTATCAGTATATTTCTCCCTGTGTAATCATAAGATCTAAGAAAGCGAAAAAATTGAAACCTAGGAGTCTCTTAAACTATGAAAAAATGTAGCAGTTCCGAAATGTTGATTAAAAATGAAATTAAATAGTTTTATTGGAAAATAGTGGCTTAACTTTTAAGGCGTTAGGTGTTGGTTGTAGGTGAAGCATTTTAATATAATAATAAAACTTGAGCAAGATGCGAGGAGTAGGTTTCACAAGTTTACTTTGACTCCTGATGATGGGCTCACCCACGAAATATATCGAATTCTAAACTCAATTTTGTTTTATTTCTTTTTTGTGAAACCTACATCGCATCTTGCTCAAGTTTTATTATTATAATAGTGGCTTAAATAACACAAGCTGCTAATCCATCATATCCAGTTTTAGTTACCCTGCTCGTTTTATAGAAAATATTTTTAATTTATATCTGAATATTAAATAAAGAATCGATTTAAAGAGCAGCAAACTAATAAATATAATTACAGTAAAACTTCGTTTATCCGGACCTCCGGATTATCCGGATCGGATTTGTAGACATTTTTATTTTAATAAATGTTCACATAGATAATAATTTTTAACTCTTATAGCAAGAATGTAATTATAATTTCACCAAAGATTCGCTTTAATTTAAATTTAATTAAACAATTCTATGTGATTTTGATATAAACGTGTTTTTTTATAGTAATAAATTCAAATTCGCTTATTTGAAGATTTGTTTTGTTTTTAATACCCATATATCCGGATTATCCGGTTTGTCTTTGGTCCCAGTTAGTCCAGATAAACAAGGTTCTACTGTACTTATTTTTCATTTACATTGTCTTATTTCTATCACAGTATCAGAGTATTGGAAATTATCACCAGCCAACAATTCATTTCGTTTCTCACTGACCCCTCCAATCCACTGAATAATCCCTGGATTATTTTGGATAGTTTTCCATGCTGCAAATGTCCATTTAGTCACCGATCATTCAATCTCTGTTATGTAAACTGCAATTATCAATGGTGTTAGCATTTTCAAAGCAGTGGGGTACCCAAAAGATTATTGAAGTTAAGAAACATGTATCACGGTTTGTTCTGAACCGGGAAATCGTATTAAAATATTGTGTGCTTTTGATATTTTTCAGGGTTACAAAACCCGTTGAGTGCATTTGCAACCCATTAGAATTGATTGGAAAGGCTTAAAGAAAGATAATGGGAAATTAGAACCCCTCGAACTTCGATAAAAAAAACACATACTTCTTAAGACTACATAGCATTGGTAGTATGGACAAAAGCTGGCGAATAATAATGTAATATAAATATATGAGATAATAATGTCTCCATAAATAAATACAGGAGATATAATTCTGGAGACCATGGAGGCCAAGCTTGTGGTCCAGCAGTACCTAACCAACGAATGTATATCAAAGTATAATAAAACGTAGAAAGTGTTCAATTTATAAAAAAATATGTCTTAGAAAATAAATTAGAAATGCTATTCTCAAATCAGTAATTGCCTTAAAAAATGGTACTCTATTTGACCGAATTAGTTACTCCAATAATAACAAAGTTAGCAATAGTGCGCTCTTCAAAATGTATACCTGGCATTTATATTCATTTTGCATCAAGTAAAGGACACCTCTTCTAAAATTCGTATTAGTATTATTGTAGTAAATTAATTTTATTAGGTATTTCTTTTATAGAGTTATTTACAACATATTTGACGTGGTTCGCGAGGTCCCTAGAGGTTTCCTGGTTCTTTGTCACGAAACGACTTGAAACATTTGGGCTCTTATCTCAAGGAAAGAAAAAAAATTACAAACAATCCTTTGCTTAAGCGCTATCAAAGGAAAAAGAGTAAAATGGTTGGCGGAAAAGAGGATTGACAATCTGGATAAAGCGTAAAGAACTACTTAAGCGAAAGTGAAAAATATCAAATGGGCAGATATAGTGAAAGAAAATCAACAAAAAGAATAAACATTTCGTGGAGATAAGCACTTTTCTAAATCATTCACAGAATTCAGCTAGCATCGAGAGTGTTTTTAAAAGCAAAAGCTCGGGGAAAAAGAGATAGGGAATTTTATGTTTGGGAGGTTTTTAAAAAATTATTAATTTCAGATAGAAATCTCATTTTAACCAGAAAGAATGTAAATATTTCCCGGAGTTATTGAGTTACATCTAAATTAATGCGCCCTTTTAGCATGAAAAAAATAATCTATCCCTGACTAGATTATTTAATTTCAAGCAAGCCCTCTCCTGTGTTTGTCTAGATCAGGGATACCCAACCTTTTGGTTAACACGGGCCACATTTGAAGAAAAAAAATTATCTCGGGCCGCGAATAAAATATTATAATTCTATTGGTATTTAATAATGTAGAAATAAGAACTTTATTATTTTTTTAGCTCATTGTGATCTTCTAATTTTACCATTTTTCAGAAATTACATCCCCTACAACTTTGCTCATTATAAAATTTGCCGTAGTGTTAATAGTTTAGGAGTTATTTTATAATTTTCATTCGAGTGCCACCCCAAACCCCCTTTTGGCTCAAAATATTAAAATGTTATATAGCTATAAACGTAAGTTAGAAGACATCTGATTCAAATATGAAATTTCATAATAATCCCTTCAGCCGTTTTTACGTGAATCGTGAGCAACTTTTCGCGGAACCCACGGAAACAGACAGACAGACAGACAGGAATTTTGTTGAGGGTGTTTTCGTTCATAACTTTGCTTGAAACGTGTGCAACCAAAATTTGGGGTGATTTGGACCAATGTACAGACAAAACCTTAATTTTATATATAGAGATTATTTATGTTAATGTGCCAAATATTTTTTGAAATTTGTGTTTCTGATGGTCTTCTTCAATGGTAAGATAGTAAGAAAATTTAGACGAATGTATGGCATGAAGCCTTGAAGAAGTCGGCAAAGTCGACGAAACGTTGGTTGATAAATAAAAAAGTCACCCATAAAAACTTGTCCTTATTTTCCTATCATAAACTTTCAAATTAATACAAATTATGGACGGAAATGATAATAATAATTATCATGTAAATATTTCTCATGTTTTACGTTAAACATAAACGTAGATCATGCGAAAAACATAATAATTAAGATTAGTTAAAACTTCTATTTACCTTCAAGAATTCATTATATAACTGATGAGTTTCAATAAATTTAATTAACTTAAAAGTGAACAAAGCTAATTAATGTATAATGAATACTATACAGGTTATCGCTATAGTAAATGTAACAGTGTCTGATACGTGGGAAGCGTTCCAAGCGCTCTCGCTATTCGGGCAAATTAAGACAAAGCTCAAGCAAATGAGCAAGAATTTGCCAATAACTCCCGTCCAGAAACAACTTGGCCTCTTTCGAAATGTACAAATTCCCTTGCTCGCGTCTTGCAAGCCCTTTAAGCAATTACGTGCGCACCAATTGCAAGACACCCTTAGCAACTTCTGACTGTTTCTGGTTGCTAAGGTTCACGGAACAAAAGCACCTCTTTGGGGCTCATTTGGCAGAATATGGGGTAGGAGGGGTTTGTCTTTCGAACAATAGTGCTAAACTTAAGGAGCTACTTTAGGTTTAAAAGTCCATTTTCAATTATGTGGGCCAACGGATTAAGATCAAAGATCTTGGATCATATCCATTGGCATTAAATTCAATTCTATTTAACGAATTTGTTAAATTTTTCAATATATTAATAAATTCTATGGTGTCATCATAACAGAAATCCACTTACTTCGAATAACTAACAAACAAACATTAATGAAAAACTAAAAATAAATATTAATGGTTAATATAATTAAAATAATAATCATAAATATACTTCCATGCTGATGTAGAAAACATTAAATTTAAATAGAAATCATCTCCTAAATTCGAGGTGTAATGAATATTTTTGTTACAAGTCAGAAGGATTATTTTCACCTCCTCGGGAATCGAACCTAGGTGTCCAAAATAGAAATTCGAGCCAATTGGCTATCCTGTGAGGTGGACCATCTATCTATAAAGGGGCAACAGAATAATTATTTCTGAAATTATATAGAAAAGAAAAAAAAATATTGATTGTTTATGTAAATTAAAAAAAATACAAATCTTTTATAAAAACAATTCAGAACACGTTCATTTTAAAACCAAATGTTCCGGGAGAATTTCTCCTTTGTCAATGGTGAAAAATTTGCAAAAATAGAACTAGTGTTGCTTTCTAAATTTTAGAGAAAGCAACTTTTTTTCAACTTTATTCTTTTTGCAAATTCTTCACCATTGACAAAGGAGAAATTTTCCCGAAACGTTTGGTTTAAAAATACTCGTGTTCTAGATTGTTTTTATAAAAGATTTGTATTTTTTAATATATATATAATGAATATATTCAACAAAAACTTGGGATTGTCAACTTATACTACTTATAATCAAAGAATATAATTTAAAAAAATACCAGAAATATCTGAGTAGTTTCGGTATTTTTTAGAGAGGATCTCAATTATTAGTATTATTAGGTAAAATAAAGTATAAAAAAATATTTATATTGATACTATGATTCTTTTGTACCATGTACCTTTTTGTTAATTTACAAAATAAAAATTATAGAAAAAAAATGCGGATATTTGTTGATCTATATATTCCATATAAGCTTGACATTTTTATTTTCACAAATTCCAACCAAGTCAAAGTATTGGAATGACTGAAAATATGAGTTTTTTCATGTTATGAAAAAAGAGTTAAGCTTGAAAAAATAAAATTTATTAACAATTTTTTATAAGTTTTATTTTTTTCAAATTATGTATCAATAAATTATTTGTTATAATAGAACAAGATGGATAAAAAACATTCGAATTTTAAATGAGAATAAAAATTTTATGTTTTGTCATAAAAATATCTCACCCTATAATCAACGTTTTATGACCTCGTGAGAAGAAAGGAAAGAAAGATAATATCCCAACATACAATCGATAAGTTTACATATCTAGATAATATTACATGAACAGGTAAGCTAGTAAGTAAACATTGTATATTAACGTTATTAAAAGTAATATCGACATAATCTTGAAAACTATTATTTTTATTTTACCATACACAGAATGGGAAAGTATTTTAAATACCATAAATTGTATGCGTTTTTGAAAAAACAATTTAAGCGTTTCGATCTCACTAAAAAACAGACTTTCTCATTTATTATATGTTCTTATATAGAATATGATTATATTTTATTACTATTAATTAATTAATATTAGTTGATAAATTTATATATATTTAGTATAAAAGCAAAGAAGTTTCATTTCTGGCGCTAGTACTAATTTGCAGCAATCTTTTAATGTCTCTGTTCAAATGTAAAAAGGGACCCTATTATTTTTAATTTCTAATGGACGATTATCTAGAAAAACTCAAAATAGATAAAAAGTAATATTAATTGAAATTTACAAGTTATACCTAGATGCGAGGAGTGAACCGCGATTGGAATTAGGTGTACATGTCTTTGGAATTATGTGGAATTATTTTGGAATTCATTAGATAATGCCCCTTCATTTATTGTCTTCTACTTAGAAATGAAAATGGAAGTGGAAGTAGGTGTACACGATATTAGGTCGAGGTTCACGGCTGGCCTATAATGTATTTATTTTACCTGAAATGAAATTTTTTTTCAAATTTTAATCGAATGTTTAATTTGGTGAAGTTCGAATTTTTGGTTGTTTAAATTTTCAAAGATCCCAAACAGTGGGTTCAAAAAAAATTTTTAAGTTGTTTTTCCAAAATTTTGATATCACGGACTATATTTTTCATAAAATACAAACTTTACATTACGAATTATTTAAAACCTGAATTGAAGTTTTTATTATAGATATTATATTATTATATATTATATTATAATATTAATTTATTTCATATCACGAGAGATCACCCTCTTGGAAGTTGAAATCAAGTGGGCAAACTTACATTCCTAGCATTTGTCGATCCCTTTTGGCATGAAATATAACATATCTAATGAGATCTTTAATTGGGGCTTTAAATTTTTCGTAATGTAAAATATCATCATGTGGGAGAAAGATTCACTTAGTAGACTGGAATATTGATCTTGGAGAGTTGAGAGTTGAGAAGCCGTCGAATAAGATTAGAAAGAAGATCATTAAAGTTAACCGAAGTCATGCTTTTTAGTTTAGTCATGAGTACTTGGTCTTGGATTTGGTCTTGGTCTTGGTTTTCTGCAAGACCAAGACCAAACCAATTCTGCTCATCACTAATTCTACCAAAGAATCTGTCTGTCATTATAAATGGCGTAATAATTAATATTAATAAAATATCAATTATTTTAAAATTTATTATATATTATACATAGGTTAAAAATAACTCCATTTTCCGGGTTTAAGCCCCGGGCAATCATTTAGCAGATCATTTTTTTTTTTATTTATTCTCTAATTTAATCAAAGCGCACAGAGTGCTCAGGCCAAGTTCCAGCATTGTTTTGGCTGTACACGCTGTACGCTATTTACACGAACCATTTCGAGCCAATTTCGACCCCCCTGCATCTCGGAATCCATTTGAAATAAAGAACTGAAATTATACACATATAATTATGTAATCCATCTTGAGGAGAGTACCAAATTTCAATAATATAGCTAAAATAGATTCTGAGATATGCACCTGAGAAAATAGCTAATTTTGGCACTTACTCACTCACTGACAAGTCATCAAAACCTTTAGAGTACTTCCAATCATACCAGGACCATGAAATTTCGCCTGCTAATAGAGTTTGGGACACAAACAAAGGAAAAATTCCAAAAATCCAAACATTCTATCTTTCAATCCTATCAAAATGGGTTGGAGTATCAAAAATGAAAATTCTAGCCCGTTGGACCAAACTCCACTAAATTTTGAATACATATTCTGTGGGCTAGGCATGCAAAAACTAATCACTCAAAATGGTGGGGGGGGGGTCAAAAATGAAAATTCTAGCCCGTTGGACCAAACTCAACAAAATTTTGTATACATATTCTCTGGACCCCCAGAAGGCTAGAAATGCAAAAATTAAAAACCAAAAATGGTGGGGGGGGGTCAAAAATAAACATTCTAGCCCTTTGGACCAACGGCCTTATAGCTTACAAAAAGAAGAGAAATCTCAACCAAAACAGTCTAGGATAAAACAGGCCAAGTTCGAAAAAGTGGTGAAATATAGTGTGTGGCCGGAAGTCAAATTCGCAAAGAATATTTATGTTGAGAAAATAGTAGATCTCTCAGCTTAATTATTCTTGGCGAATTTAACTAGGTTACACACTAGATTTCACTACTTTTTCGAACTTTGCCTGTTTTTTCACAGAATGTTTTGGTTTAGATTTAATATTACACGAAGATAAATTGTTCAAAATCCATTCTGTGGCGGGATTTCATGGTAACTATTAGGTTGATGCATAATTATGGAACGTTTTTTAAAAATATTTTTATTCAGCAAAAACAATAATAAAATTTAACAAAAACATGTTTAAATGATTATTCGGGAACGTATTCACCATCTACTTCAATAATTGCTTCCCATTTGCTTGGCAGTCGGTCGATTCCACGGGCGAAGAAGTCACGATTCTTGGAGGCAATCCACACTTTGACATCGGCCACCAAGTCATCCACATCGTCGTAGATCTTAGCCTTTTGCCAGCTTTTCAAAGATCGGTTGATGTGATAGTCCGTCGGTGCTTCGGTCGGTGAGTAGGGCGGTAGAGTAGATCCCAGCCCTTATTGGCGATGAATTCGACGACCCGGCGCTCAACATGTGGACGTGCGTTATCGTCATGGAACACGATGTGCTTCTTTTTGCGCGGTCTTTTTTTTTCTGTCGGAGAGTTCGTGGGGGACCCATCCAGCCAATGTCCATACCTTGACATGCTTTTTGAGGCGTCGAACGATCGTTGATTGGTCGACATTGAAGTCTGCAGCCAGCATTCGTGTTGTAAGGCTTTCATCCTCTTCCACGGCTGTCAGAAGTGCCTGATCATCAAAATCCGATGGCCGACCTCTTCCTTCTTTATCCTCCAAACTAGTGTCACCTGATTTGAAACAGGCAAACCACTTCCGTACTGCACTATCAGTAATTGTTCCTTCGCCAAAAAGTTAGTTGAGATCGTGAAATGACTGTGCTGCCTTCCATCCTTTTCTCGTAGTAGTAGAGCATAATATGACGAATATGAATATGGTTTTCGACACGCATTTTTATCAACTATAAATAGAGAAGATTGTTTTTAACCGACTTCAAAAAAGGAGGAGGTTCTCTATTCGACTGATTTTTTTTTTTTTTTTTTTTGTGCCTATGTTACCTCATATCTCTGCCAATTGTCAACCGATTTTGAAAATTTTTTTGCATTGGGTCCAGTCTAGCTTCCGATTGGTCCCATTTTTTTTCGTTTTTTTCATTGGTATTAGACCTTTTTTATTAGGTTTGTTTAGACCTAACCTCTTTGTTTATGAACCGATTTCGATGGTTCTTTTTTTATCCGAAAGGGGGTGTCTTAGGGATGGTGTCATATTAATTTGGTCAAGTTCTGATGATATGATCACTATTAATAACATCACTAAAAAGAGAAAAATAAAAATGATTTTTAAGAAAAAAATAAAAAACCGACTTCAAAAAATTAAATGCAACAAATAAAATACACTAAAAGGTATAAAATAATTATTATCTTATTTAGTTACAACTAAACGACGAAATATTAACATGAAATTACTTTTTGAAGTTGGTGCCAAACATATACCTTTTATGAATCGCACTCGACGGATCTTATTTAGTACGTTTGGCGGGTACGCTCGCTTATAAGTATAGTTTGTTTGGTACCGACTTCAAAAAGTAATTTCATGTTAATATTTCGTCGTTTAGTTGTAACTAAATAAGATAATAATTATTTTATACCTTTTAGTGTATTTTATTTGTTGCATTTAATTTTTTGAAGTCGGTTTTTATTTTTTTCTTAAAAAATATTTTTATTTTTTATAAAAAATAAACAAAACGCCATTTTTGGCTAAAGAAAAACGCACTAATACAAACGTTCCATAATTATGCATCAACCTAATATTTTTCGCTCTGAAATTGATATCTATAGCAATGTAATATTCAATCCTAATTTCGTATTTCTATCGTCATATTTTGTTTTAATTCCAATGCTACAACAGGAATGTCACGTGCTTTTCTAAATTCAATTGTTTCCGATAATATAGGTATTAGTGGAGGACGAAACGGTTTTCGAAATCATAATGTTCTTACATGAATAATGGCTGATAATTCCATTTGCCCTTCCTAGATCACATACAATAGGCATTAAAAGTATAACACCCCAATATGGTTGGATAATGCCATTATGGCCTTTCCCTTCGCTGAATGAAATCTATATCACAGCAATAAATTATTTCCTTATCACTCGCATCCATCCTCGCAAATCTCTCGCCCTCGGACTTTTTTTCTTCTCTAATTTCCATTGAATGATACGGTTGAGGGTTCACTCTTTCTTTTATTTTTTGAAATTTTTTTTTTCATGAAATGAGAAATTGTTTTATTCTTTTTCTGCAGCGTAAACTGCTTATCCGTGATATTATCATTTATTTTCCTTATATTAATTTACTTTTTATTAAAAGGAATAAATTAAAGAATGCAATTTCTTTTAAATATAAAGATTTTGTATATTTAAAAATGACTTAAATGATTTTTTAATTACGCTGTGTGCAACTGTAAATTAATGTCCTTATTTCTTAATTCATATTTATCCAAATAAACATACACATATCAATCTCGGCAAAAAAATATTTTCAATTTTACAAATTATAGCTGAAATTTTTGTTAAAGAATTGATCCATCAACATCGATTTTATTTTCTATTTAAATATTTGTAGATGATTGAGAAAACTTGAAAATATAGTTGTTTAATATAATTTATTATTGTGCTATGTTCTATTAAGGGTGGGTTTAAGGGGTCGTGCCAGTTGCACCTGAGGTTCCGGAGGGCACCTAAATTAGAAAAAGATGGCTATCGTCACAATAGATAGATATAATTAAAATAAATTTAAAAAATAGATGTAATAAAGAATAAAATGATCACCTGGTTCGTCACTTCTCTAATTTAATCGCGAAAGGGTATTGTGAATCGCGCGCTATACGTAAAGCAGAGTTCGAGGGGAATTATTGATTTTAACTAATAGGAAAACTAATAGGAAAACACATGATATAAAATAGTGAAATCATGGAAATGATTTATAAATCACCTAAATAGTATATTACAAAGATGGAGATAATTTGACATGTTTATATAATTTAGGTTATAGAGGACGTGAGGTTAAAGAAAGCCCAACACTAGACAGAGAATTTGCCTGCATTTTTGATATGAACAATGGAGCGGCCTTTTTATTAACATTAATCCAAGGAGTGACCGCGACCTAATATCGTGTACACCTACTTCCACTTCCACTTTCATTTCCAAGTAGAAGGATCAACTGAAATGTTTTTGTTTTGTCGAGAGTAGCAGAGTTGTTGATTCACAAAGAGAAACAAAGAAGGTTGTCCTCTGCTTGATGCAAATAAACATACACACATATATATACAGATATATAATTTCGATATATATGTGTGTGCGTTTATTTGCATCAAGCAGAGGACAATGAGACTGGCTCCATAAAACAGAAATCCAATCCTGGTTCCATGAATATTGAAATATTACTTCTTGGGAATCGGAAAGTATTTTTTTTTTTAATAAATACTGATAACACGATTATTCTGTGACGTTACGACTCCAAACGGAGCTTCCCCAGGTTCTAGCTAGACAATAAGTATCGAATTCATAGTATAATACAAGCTTTGCATTCATGTATTGTTATCATCCAAATATTAGATATTGCATTGGCCTTTATATGTATTTACTAATAGAATCGATTAGATGCGAAATGTCGCAGAATAAACGTCTTATAAGTATTTATATATAAAAAAATTGGTTCCGGATTCTTATCAAGTAATCTTTCGGTTTATTTTAATAATTTTCTTGAAAATTATCCAGTTTTAAACCATTTTATTATTATTATTATTTTTTTTTGTATATATCTATTGTTTGCAAATAGCTATTTCTTATCTGCCACAAATACATTATATGGTCATGTGACTCAATGAATGAAGGTGTTGAGGTATATGATTATGGGTTCTTGCTAATTGTGGCGTAAGTTTGTTTTTTATAATGATATTGATACAAGAAAAGTTGCACCAAAAAGGTATAACCTATGTAGTCCGCGTTGGACCCTTGCATCGTGAAAATAAGAAGAAATTTATGGATTGGGTAAGAGTCGAAGGTATCTGTGATGCTGGTCTTGAAAGACTGAAGGTTATATGTTGCTGGGAAGACGGTCAGGGGAAGTGAGTTTCAGTCTCTAGAAGTCATGGGGACAAACGAATTGGCGAATGCGTTTGTTCGGTTAGTATCTAATTTAAGCGCGTAAGGGTGTTGAATCTTGCAGAAAAGAAGACATCATAGTAATATGGTTTCATTTTTAGTGCAGGGCAAACGGCGCGGCGGTCAGTGGGTAATTACGGTCAACCAAATAAACTAAAAAAATAATACCTTTAAGAATCTAATTGACCAACTTAAGGGGTGAGAATAGCTGTTAGGTTTAAATGATTGCATGCTCATCTAATTAGCTATAAGAGTCATAGGTGTGTTGTTTGTTTTAATTAGTTTTTAAAAATACAATAAAATGTTGTTTTATTTCAAAAAATATAATAATCCAATTAACCAGCCAAGCTCAAATAAAATTCTTTCTATTTTCATGACCTCATTTCTCCTATTCTGTGTTTTTTTAAGCGACAACTTTCAGCCTCCAAATTGAAAATTAAATTAAATAAATGAAATGTAGTTAGTAGAGTTTAAATTAAATAAATTTTATACATGTATTACGAATGTTATTTCCGTTTATATTTCATAAAGTGTCTTACTTTGGTAATTCCATTGCAAAGCTAGCATTCATTAAAACACTAATTAATAATTTACGTGGACCTCTCCTTTCGTGAGCTCAAGACTTTCTTTCTTTCCCTGGCAATTCATATCCATCTTCTGTCTCGTCGTCTTTATTGAGGGTGATAAAATGTCGAAAATTTGATTCCAGTTTAAAGTAATCAAAGACCTTATTGAGCTGAGGCTTGGGTAGTCTCGTTGTTTTTGGGTGAGAATATCCCGTCAAAAGTTATTATCTTATGTGGTTTCTCTTTAACTTACTATAATTCACGAGGCCGGACTAATTTCTAAGCCTTTTTTTTCATTTTGATCACTCATCATGTAAACAAAATTAGTTGAAGCCAGGGAGGGCGGAACCGTGGGGTCAGGGGGGGTCAGCGGAACTCCTAAAGAAAAAAATTTTACCGTTACTTTACCTAAAAACAACTTTATTTTATTACCTTTTGAACCTAAACTCAAGCATTATAACTACAAACAAAAATTGTAATTCTTTTTTTTCTTTCAGTTTTTAATAAAATCACAGCTACAAACTGCTTAAAAATGGGCTAAATTGTTCCAATTTGCTTAAAAAATTTCTGGGGGTGGGCACCCAGGCTCTCCTTTTCCTGGGGGGTATTCCATACCCCATACACCCCCCGGTAGGCCAACATAACTTTCCAAGTTTTGACCCTCCTGGCCTAAGATCGTTCCGCCGTGCTTGGCTGAAGCAATATGTATATTTTCCGCAGAAACCCGGTAAAATTATCAACAATCTATCAGTCTCAAAATAAATATAATATACTAGTATAGGCGTCTTCTTTTTTACTTTGCCAGAGTATGCTCAAGTATTGTAATCGTGAATGAAAAAGGTGCTTTTTTGCTTCGTTTTTTCAAAATATCTCAAAAACGGCTGAAACTATTTTGATAAAAAAAAATTGAGCAAAATTTCACATGTATCTTTGATGCATTAAGATTAAGAGCTCATTAGATTTTGGTTAAAATTTATAACATTTTCAAATTAAAAAACAAAAAAGCAAAAAAAAATGAAATGTAATATAAAATGAATCTATAATAAAAAAGATAGTTATTATTTTTTCGGGGGCCAAAATTGGGGAGAGGAGTTGAAAAATAGAACTATCAATATAAGAAGTCCTAGAAATTTGGCTATGCACTCTATATGACCCTAAAATATTTCTAATAGTAGAATAGTCTCATAATTTGAGATAGATATTATTAATTGCTTATGGGTCCAAAATTAAGAAGTGGTCAGGTGTATGTTAAAGTCATGTGCGACATCAGCTTATTTCTTTTGTTATTTATAAATTAAAAAATATAATTTAAAACTTTATATAAACGGATTTTTTATATAAGTTGAAATGTTCTGTATCACCAATGACTTTGCGGGTAAACCTCCCAGAAGCCAGAAAAATCGAAAACAGCAGAAGTTTTTTTTTGCAATATTATTATTTGTTTGTGTGACAAAAAACTCTTTAATGTAATATATTAAATATACTACATTTTGTGTGTAGGAGGGGGAAGGCAAAAAATATCCTTGTTTTTCCTTTACCTCTCCTGGATTACAAACGTTCCTACGCTCATGAACAAAAAAAAAAATGATAGCTACTGGCTAAAATAGGCAAAGATCCGAAGATAAAAAAAAAGGGATAAGAGTATTGAAAAATAATAATTACTTCATGCAGCGTAAACGATAAAAATATAATTTATCTCTGCTTCCATATTCAGGCCATTCATTTATTTATTTCAGTTGTAAAAAAAATGTAATTTATTTTTATTTACTAAAAAATGAAAATAAACGCAAGCGAAGTCTGACAGACAGTATTACACCCACTAAATGTGAAAATTTTGCTTATTTAAAAGAATAAGAGAAATCCAATTTAAAAAATAATTTCCTCTCGCAAAACTCACCTCTCTTGTACAATGGAAATTGAGGAAATGATTGATCCCGCATGTTTTTTTTTTCAATTCGAAGACGATCTCTTCAACTCCACCCCCCCCTCCCAAAAAAAATCCATTCTTCTATTACATTGAAAGCTACACAACAAACAACATATCGATCCAAAGCCAGGCCGATTTGCATGTTTACAGCTTTTACGGCTTTAAGTTCCAACTCGGCGACTTGCTGCAATGGATGTTTAAATCTTCACTAGCAATCCCCATTTGCCGGAGGGTAAAGAAAGAGTGCATCACGCCCAGGAAGTATTTCCACGCTAATATACTATATACAGATAAATTAATTTAAATGTTGTTGCAATAAACCCGATAACGGCTACCCGACTGGATATAAAAAGTAAAAAACAAAACTTTCATTTCATTGCCTTCTCTAAAATGGAGATATTATAAATATTCAGCATTGTATTTTTGAAGAATTGACCAATAACGTTTGACAGTGTGAAAGGCATAAATAAATAAATTCAAAAGGAAATCAAGAGGCTGTCCTCTGCTTGATACAAATAAACTTATACTTATACTGCCATGTTAAACACAAAGTAAGTGACCCAATAGTGGATACCTTACAACATACCCCTTAAAGCGGACACTTTCAAAAAATTTTGTTTAAAATAAGGGCAAATAGGCCCCAAATTCTGTCTGCTGCAATTCCATCGTCTTCTGAACAGTATTGAAAAGAACATAAAGAATTTGGAGCCTATTTGCCCTTATTTTAAACACAAATATTTAAAGGTATCCGTGTTAAAGGGTGTGTTTTAAGGTGTCCACTTTTAGTTCACCTACTTTAATTGACTTTATTGTCAAAAATGAGTTTTGAGTCTAGACACTAAATTATACCACCAGTTCGGCTTTAGAAGAAACAGAGGCACCCGAGAAGCAATTCTCTCTTAGACTAATAATAGAAAGGGCTTTTATCAGGGAAGAATCTGTCTACATCGGATTCATAGACCTAGAAAAAGCATTCGATAATGTCAATTGGGAAATTATGTTTAAAATATTAAAACAGGCGGGAATAAAATTCAGAGAGAAGACTAATCTACAATCTATATCAAAACCAGACGGCAATTATAAATATTGGTGATGAACACAGAGAAGCCAAAATAAAAAAGGTGTAAGACAAGGATGTGTGCTGTCACCCATGATTTTCAACTTATACATAGAAGAAGCGATTAAAGAATTCAAAGACAAAATTGATACAGGTATAGAAATCCAAGGTCAAAAGATCGCTATGTTAAGATTTGCCGATGACATTGCCCTTCTAGGAAGCAATAAAAAAGAATTAGAGGACGCCTTGAATGGAATTAACCAAATCCTAATAGAAGAAATCAAAATGAAAATAAACAAGAATAAAACCAAGGTCCTAGTATGTACAAAAAAAGAACAAACGAGACAGGAATGCATCAAAATTAACCAAGAAAACCTAGAAGGAGTTAAGGAATTCCGCTACCTAGGAAGTAAAATAACATGGGATGGGAGGAGCAAAAACGAAATTAAATCAAGAATTGCCCAAGCAAAAATGGGGTTTAATACAAAACAAAAACTACTATGCTCCTCCTCAATCAGCTTAGCAAACAGGAAGTTGCTATTGAAGACATATGTATGGAGCATAGCCATGTACGGGTGTGAAACCTGGACAATTAGAGAAGAGGAGAGAAAGAGATTAGAGGCTTTCGAAATGTGGTGCTACAGAAGAATGATGAATATCAAATGGATGGATAAAATTACAAATGAAGAAGTTCTTGGAAGAATCGGAGAAAGAAAGAACCTTGTGGAAGAGTCTGAAGAAGAGAAGAGGTCAGATGATGGGGCACACACTGAGACATGGGGGACTGCTTAGGGATATCTTGGAGGGGGAGGTGGGAAAGAAAAGGGGAAGGGAAGAACCAGATTAGAATATTTCAACCAAATAATTGGGGATATGGGATGCCAGACATTTAGAGAGGTTAAACAGCTGGCGGGGGACAGAGTCGAATGGAGACGGATTGTTGCATCAAACCAGTCTTAGGACTGTATACTCAATGATGATGACTAAATTATAAAATCTCTAACATTTTTACTTTATAATTAAGTAAAATAAGTAAGTACTTAATTAAAAATAACCTTATGAAAATAGACGTATCTTAAGTAAGTAAGTGAGTTTGCAAATCTTAAATTTGTCGAAATTATATTTGTGACAGTTACGCCATTTGTGCTTAACACGGCAGTATATACCTACCTATAAATCAATATATTGAAAAGAAAAATTAATTATTGATTGTTTTTAATTTAATGAAAAAATACAAATCTTTATAAAACAATCTTGGAATGTTTATTTTGAAACTAGAATTTTCGGTAGAAATTCTGACTTTACAAATAGAAATTTTTTAAAATTTCGAAAAAAAGAAAAACAAAGTTAAATAAAATAGTTGTTTTCAAAACATTAGCAAAACTTTCTTTTTTCGAATTTTTAAAAAATTTCTATTGATAAAGGGAGAATTTCTCCCTAAGCGTCTAGTTTCAAAATAAACGTTCCAAGATTGTTTTATAAGATTGTATTTTTTCATTAAATCAATATATATACGTATTTGTTAGAGGCTATATAGTTTCAAAGGCTTAGGATTCATCTTCAGTCTTTTTTGTTAAACATTTTTTTATCTGTTCTTTCTCATAAGCTCAAGTACCCGATTAAATAGAAATTCGATTATTTATCATTAAGTTTGTTCAGCTTCAAAGAAATAATAAATTTAAAATAGTAATCTAATAGTGAAGGAACTAACATTTTGCAACGTATTTTTGAAGAGTTAAAATTAATTTTCTCCACGTTTCAGAAATTTTTAAAAATTAATAAGCAAAAAAAATAAATAAATAAAATAAAATAAAATTGATTTTGTAAACTCAGCTCGACCGGCAGTTTATTTAAAAAATCATTTTTAACTTGGTTTATAGAAAATCAGTATGTGCTGCTGCAATGCTCTGACAGAAGGACAGACGTAATTTTAATTTTGTACAAAACTTTGAAAGTTGAAAAAAAATCTTAAGATGTCGTGTTTGTATTAAAACTTGGATAACGATCTAGATGAGTTATTTTATCTTTTTCTATCGTAGGCGGGTGCTTGTGTCAAACCAGTCTTAGGACTATGTGTCCGATGATGTTGATGATCGGAGGGGAAATTTTTGTTAAAATCCATACTTAGGTTTACCCAATCATGCAGGATTCGCCTGTATCCCGAGTGTACAGAGTAATAAAGTCCAAGACTGTTACAGAATGTGTGCCGAACGCAGCTCGAGAGCCCAAGTTGACCCATGTTTGGTATGTACGTACAAGTATAAATTAATTTAAATGTTGTTGCAATAAGCCTGATAAAGCGTCTCCTCTTGTGAGTATAAAATGTGGGAAATAAAACCCGCATAGTGGCGTTGTCCATTTTACAACGGGGATATTAATTTACATTTTTTGCCTTTTCTCTCCAAATACAAAAATATATTAATACATTTTAAAAGGATAAATATTCGCATATAAATCGGCTTTTTAAAGAATTCCAATCTTTGAAACGATGGTTTTGGTTTTATTGGAAAAAAAATTCCGATGGCACTGAATGTTATTTCAATGATTTGAACTCTGAGTTTAAAAATAAAAAAAAAGTAAAATAAAATAAAATAAAAAAACTGTGAACAAAAAAATTATAGGAATTTAATAAAACATTTTGGGAAAAAGTGATAATATGGACCCCAATCTGGTTTCACGTGTTAAAAATAGTAATTTGCATATTGAGAAAAGGGGATCTTTAAAACACACACTTTCATTGTCCCCGGAAGTTCTTTTGCTCCGTACACTAGGGAGGTGGAGAAGCTTGACTGCCTGGTGGTACTAGGTACTATTATTTATTTAATATAGTTATTGTATATATAGAATTAGTCTAATTCAATACAAGGATTGAGAATAAAATAAATTTGTTAACATTTATTAATATTATAAAAAGCAAGCATCCCTTACATATTCTTTCCTCTCCTCCCTAAATCATATCATATTATTAAATGAGCAATTCTTATATATATATAAGGCTCTAACGATTTTGCTAAAAATTGGTGTACTTATCAAGTCTCATGAGTTATTAGTCGTGTATAAATTTTAATCCGATTAAAAAAAAGGAAGGGGGGGGGGGGGGGTGGTAAATTAGTCATGTGGCAAAATAAATATTTTAATCGTACATATCTCGTCTTCGGTAAGTCCCAGAGCCTTGAAATTTGAAATTTAAGCTATCTAGAGCCTACAAGAAGTACCTACCAGAAGATTTTAGCAAAAATATAAGTACCAGAAGTTGATGTTTTACGTACCCCCCTGCGTTTCGCAATCATAAATCTCAGAGCTACGAAATTCGAAACTTAAGCTCGATATAGGCTAGAAGGAATACAGCAAGTTTTTGCTTGAAATCAGAACACCAGAATTTGACATTTACATGAAAGATTTTTTTTTTTTCTCAAAAACCGCAGTAACGATTTTATTTTTTTTAATTGGTGTACTTATCAAGTGTCATGAGTTATTATACTGTATTTAGAGGCAAAAAATTACCGAGCATCGCTCGGTGCTCCAGGCACTTTATAATAAATGAACGAAGACGCAAAGCACCTCCAATAAAATCATATAAATTTTTCAACTTCTTCATGCTCAAAGGTCTTAAAATGTCCCAAAAAGCTTCAGCATTCTCGATAGAATCCCTCAATGCATTGTACTTTGGACAGATATTCAATATATGAAATAGATCTTCATTTTCCTATTTATTACAAATGAAGCACATCATCTCAGTGTTTATTTATCCTGTGCCCAGACCCAATCAGCCAAAAATACAGAGTTTTTATATTGCCCATTCTAGCGTGATGAAGAATTCTCATCATCCAAATGGGGGCCCTCATTGCTAGAATTCCTCCCTGACCAAAATCGATCAATCTATATAGAGGGATAAAGGAGGAATTTACCATTCGGTTATAGTATTGACCGACTGAATTTTTTTTGCTCATTGGGTATAAAAATATCTGAAACATGGATAAAAGTCATTTTTCAATTATTTTTTTTTCTTATATTTTTAT
The DNA here is from genome assembly GCA_024734495.1 of Forficula auricularia. Classification (NCBI taxonomy): domain Eukaryota; kingdom Metazoa; phylum Arthropoda; class Insecta; order Dermaptera; family Forficulidae; genus Forficula; species Forficula auricularia. The sequence continues at coordinate 31,037,892 of JALMQS010000030.1, read as the reverse complement.
GCCGTATTTCTGTCTGTCTGTGCGTCCGGATTTTGATGATTAAGAAAGAAAAGTCTTAGAAAATTCATGCTAATGTTAAAATGTAAGTATTTTCAATGGGGAGAGCTGATTGGATTTTGAACTTTATAGCTCAAGAATTTCCAATTCAAAAATGGAGAATAGTATAATTTTTTAGAATATTTTTTTACAATCAAGAATAATTAATTAAACATACAAATAAAGACAAAAATATTATTCAAACATCTATTTAAAATAATAAAATGATTTATATAAAAAAATTTCATGTCTTTTTGTATTTATTTTCACTAAATAGCTCGAAGATCGAATAAAAGCTATAGCTACTTTTGAATGCAAATAAAAAATTTCAAAGTTTCTGAGATTTTTTAAAAAAAGTGAAAGTTACTTGGGTACTATGAAGCAAACTGAGCTTTGCCGAACTATTTAGAAAAAAAAACTACTCTAGTAGGTACTTTACAATTTGTTCAAGCATCAGTACTTAAACTAAAATAACATGAATATCAAAAGGCAGGAATTGAAAAGGTGTACTTTTTGCTTGTTTAAAATTTATTCGGATTTCTTGGTGTATTGGTTTTTGAGCAACTTAGACCACTGTGTGTAAAACAGACTGCCTGATGAAATTAGGTATTTTTTCGTGATCTACTTTGCGATATTATAATATGATAATTATAGGAAACAGTAAAAACTTTTTTAAGACTTGGTACATTTCTATATATTTAAGTGATTTGACAATTTTCGGGCAGAGAACGATTTGAGAAAGTCGAATCTTGACAGATAGAGGCAGTTATGAACATAAACATACGATATATAAAACTTAGGGAACGCGTTGTTGGTTTATATGCTGAAACTCAGCTCAATAATTAAAACCATTCGATAGCTCCCCATATAACGTTTTTCTCCCGGAAGTTATGAAGCTAGAAAGCCCAAAATCTTTATTTTATGACAGAAGAACCAACTTTCTACGACATTCAGCTATTGGGGGATAGCAAGTACTATATCCAGACTGAAAAATAACATGTTTGAAAATGATTTTTCTTTCTTCTTCAAGTAATAAAACTTTAATAAAAGTTAATTTTGCTGACAGTTTCTCTGCAAAATCACGATAGTGTCTTCTACGAAATCCGAGTTGTTATGTATAATTTTTATTATTATATACCAAAGGGTTATATACACCCCCTTTCTAACATATAATAAAAATATTATCCATAACAACTCCGATTTAGTAGAAGATCCCGACGTGATTTTACAAAGTAAGTTTGACATTTAAACTGGATAAGTTTGTCTGAGAAAAACGATGAAGAAGAAGACACTGCTGATATATATGAAAATTTAAATCAAAATACATTTTATAAAAGAGAAAAAAATATAAATATGTGTGTGTTTATTTATATCAAGGAGAGGACAACCTCCTTGTTTCTTTTTATGATTCAACAACTCTGCTAGTCTTGGCAAAATAAAATCTTTTCACTAAATTGAAAGTTTTTGTGCCGAGGGTAGCAGAATTTTTATAGATTGAAGGAGACAATAAAAGAGTGTGTCTTCTGCTGGAATTATAAATTTTATTTATAACGAGACTATAGTTAATACATTAATTCCTGTGAATCATTTGTAATAGAGTGATGAAGAGGACAAGGCCCTCGAAACTATAGCCTCGTTATAAATAAAATTTATAATTCCAGCAGAAGACACAGTCTTTTATTGTCTCCTTCAATATAAAATCTTTTCTATCAAATTACATATATTTTCACAATTATCCACACGCAATCCATCTCAAATATTTGAAATCGTCGATATGTAATTAAAGTATGAAAATCAAAATTCATTTGATTCAGACAATGTTTGTTAATTATTTCAAATCGCCAACTCTTTTATCCCTATGACCCCCGGAGGCTGGAACTCGCTCCCAGCCACCGTCTTTCCCGCGAATTATAACCTTCAGCTGTTTAAGACCCGTATCTACAGATACCTTTGACCCCCGCCCACCCTATAAAAAGGCCTCTTCTTCTTTTCATGATGGAGGACCCAACCCAGGCCTTTAGGGGATGCACCTTTTTGATGTATCCCCTTCTCACATCAATATCATTAATAAAAAAAAAAAAAGAAATAAAACGTTGCATATTATCAAGAAAAATTTTTAATTATCTAAAATGCAGAATAACTTCAAATGCAAAGTAAAGTCCATACTAAATGATTCCCCTCACTCTATGAAAATAATTTTAGTTCATTTAATTAATTAAATCCAGTTTCGTTATTAAAAATAAAAAAAAAATAACAACAACAACGACAAAGTTTAGATTGGATTATTTTTACTTCTTCTGTTGATTAAATATCATTATATTTATATAGAGAGCAGCCGCACACTTTGAACACCCCAAAGCAGGCGTTTTTAATGAAAAAAAGTGTACTTAAAAAATTATAATATGCATTATTTAATAATCTTAATGTTGCCAAGGTGTTGTTGCGTGATTATGAATTCATGTTTAAAATAACTTGCTTGTAAACAACAAGTTTTTGCATAAGAGATAAGATGTTGAGGAGATGGCATTTCTGGCAAACAATAGGCGACTGACAACCACCCCTTGTCTCGTTATTTCCCAATTTATCACGGCTTGACTTGTTTTCTCTTCCGCCCGTCTAATAATTTACCATTTATATTTTCATCCTCAACGATGATCCTAAATCCATTTACAATTCGAAAATTAAAATAAATGAAAAAAAAATTTTGAACAGCAATTCAATATTAATTTATGATAGCAATTGATTTTCATATTGATATCATAAAAAAGCGGCGTTAATTCCAATCTAGGGAATTTAATTTAATATACAGTTCAAATGATTGAAAATATATAGTAGGGGATTTTTCAGTATTCATACAAGTGTAGAATCATGGATTTTGTTTAATAGTAAATAGTGCATAACTAAAGCCTAGTTTACACGAGCTTAGTACTAACGACTCGCACTAATTCTGTGTCGTGTAAACACACAATATAAGTGATTAGTATTAGTAGAGTGGCAAGTGCGAGTGAATAGAAATGGTTTCTATTTACTAATGGTAAGTAGCTTTCCCTACCACATATATTGACAAGTCGAATTGCCATCTTGAAGCTTTCACTATACACTAATTACAGTAGATATAATAGACGTGTGTGCCACTACTAATCAGTTAGTCTGCTAAGTGCTTAGTAAATGGAATAGTACTAATGGCAAGTACTAAGTCCGTGTAAACTAGGCTTAAGCTAAACAAATTAGTGTAACTGATAATCAATTAAAAAAATTGAACATTAACAAGTCAACGTTTTTAAGAAAATCAATCAAGGCATGGCTTATATAAATAATATTAAAGCAAAGTTTTGGGACCACTAATTCAGACAAGTACCCAAAAACTTTTTCGGGGACTCTTAAATTAAAAAATAAATAAATAAATATTGAATTTGATGAAAATATTGTATGTATTTATTAAATTAATACAAATATTTAATAAAAAAAATATATTCAAGCCCTTATTAAAATCCCAAACGTTTCGGTAGAAGTTCTCCCTTTATCAATGGAATTTATTTATTTTATTTTTTTTTCAAAAGATAAACGTTGCTTTATGAATTATATACATATAAAGCAGTGGCGTGCGGTCCATGGATTTTGTGGATGCGGCGCATCCCAAAAATTTCAAATATTTAGAGTATTTTCATAAATACATATATAAGGTCAATTTCAAAATTTCAGAAGGATCTTTAAATTTTCAAATTATTTTACGTTATTTCAAATACTTCTATAAAAAACATTTTTTGTTTTGTAAAGTAGATATACCTATTGCTTCTCGAAATGAAATAAAATAGTTGAATAGTTTCAAGGGGCGATTAAAATGATTTTTTTTTCTGAAAAGGGTTTCGATAGAAGGTTTGAAGTCCCTGCCTCGTAGATCTTCCAGTTCAAGCATGTCAAAGACAAGTCTAGACGAGTTTTGGTCGAATAAAAATTGTTCTAGGTGAGGACTATTATTACAAAAACTATTATTATAAAAAAGAGAATCTTTAGACTAATCGATTTGTAAGAATTCTCAATATATAAGATCGGAAATAACCAAGAATGCAATAGACAATAAGTCGTAGCTTGTTATAACTAATTTCTGACTCCTACCCTCCATCCATTTGGGCCGAAGGTCTAAAAATATATTTTTTAAAAATCTAATTTGAAATTTGAAAAATAACGAAAATGATGCCGTATTCGATGAAAAAAAAGCAAAAATTAAAATAAAATTTCAAAAAATAAAGGTAGTTTTTTGGACAGCATCCCCTGGTTGAAAAGACACCAACCGCCACTGATATAAAGCAACTAAGAAACACTAAACAAATAAAATATTTTGAAAAATTGACAATGAAACATTGTCTTAGTGATGAAATTACCTAGAAAAAATAGTTACGATTTTTTTTTAATGTTTTAAATTGGTATATTAGAAAAATAGTCCATATCTGACCTTTTCATAAGGCAACTGTTTTTCTTTTTTGAAATTTGTTTTTTTTAATACCATTGATAAAGGGATAAATTATCACGAAACGTTTGGAATTTTAATAAAAATTTGAAGGTTGTTTTTTTTCTAAGATTTGTATTTAACTCTAGAAAGAAAAAATTGTAACATTATTTATAAAGAAGATTTAAAAAAAGAAAATATTTTCAATGTGTTTAATGACTGGCCTGATATGTTTGCTAAGAAGGAATATTGATAAAATGGCAAATATGCAATTAAATTTATTTATTTGAGCCCTGAGGAAGTCAACAATGTTGACGAAACTTTGGCGAAAAATAAAAATTATTATGTTATTATAAATGTAAACTTACGAAAAACTATCGTAATATAAATTATCTTTTAAATTTTATTTAACAACTTTTATTCCAATATTTTTATAATAATAATTACCCACATTAATTATATAAAAATTTTATTTTTTTCAAAAAATTTTGGACACCCTTAAAAAAAATTTGATAATGTTCTTGATAAACGTACCTAGCCAATTTAAGTTCTGAAGATTGTGATGCTAGTAAATGCTTATCATCTTGGGTGTTTTTTATTAATATATTCATAATTATCTATTAATAGTTTGACATGAAATCCCAATACAAAGATAAACAGCTCCCTTTGGGTTGGAAATTTCATTATGCCCTAAAATTCAATTTAGTATCGTAATTAATTGATAGATAATGTCACTAATTACATAACATATTTTACTCAATTAAAAAGCTATTAAGGCTTCTAAATAACTTTGTTGTTTTTAAATCATCATCCTTGGAGCAAGGGCGTAACTAGGGTGGGGCAACCGGGGGTAAAAACCCCTAGGTAAGGGGTCCACAAGACAGGGGGTAAAAAATAAAGCGTGGGAGGCTCCAGAAAAATATATTTCATTTTTTGCCCAGAGGGTACAGAAAAATTTGGTAACGTACTAAGTAACTTACTAACATATATTTTGTCAAAATAATTAATATCTCGAAAAATTTGATTTTTTAGATGTTCTCTCATTAGAGCTATTTTGTAGGCCGAAACTTTTCTCTCAATTTTTTTTATCAAAATAAATTAGTGTCAGCCCTTTTTCAGATATTTCGGAAAAACGAAGCAAAAAACAACAAACACTTTTTTTCATTAACGATTAAATACTTGACAATACATATTATATACCATGTATGTTAAAGTATAAAGATAATCACAAAGTTGACTGAAATATAGGAAACATCGTTAGATTAGAACATTATAATTAGATTATTATAGCTCACAAGGTATGTGCTATAATCGAATCGGCTACAAGCCATGAAATTAAATTTCCTATCTGGCCCGCCAAAAATGTGTTTTCTTCGAAAAAATTTAGGGGCTTTATTAATGTTAAATTAACAAATTTCTAAATTCATACATTCATTATTTTTAATAGTGTTTTTAAAGTTATGAGTAAATTTAAATTTTACGTAGATTGAAACTTCTCTCAAAGGTCGTATGAAGTCACCATTGTATACAAAGTAAATTCATTTTTTATATAATGTTAGAGAAGTAAATTGGTGCTATTATATAAATATTTGGTTTGAGTCTGTCTAGAAGCGTCATCGTTTGGTAAAACGTATAAAATTGGAACGTCACAACTAGTAGGACCTTTCTGTTATGCTTAAAAGGTGATAGAGCCATTGAATTTTTAGTTTGAAAAGGAATTCCTGGGAATCAATTGTAATAGACTGATAAAGAGGGCAAAGCTCTCGAAATTATAGTCTCGTTATAAATAAATTAAAAATTTATAATTCTAGCAAAAAGCACACTCTTTTATTGTCTCCTTCAATTTATAAAAATTCTGCTACTCTCGGCAAATAGCAACTTTCAATTTAATTTTTTTATTTTATTTTACCTGGTAAAATAATGTATGAAACAAATAAATATACCATATATTATACTCTAGAAATTATAGAATCGATCTAACGCATAAAAATTGCGCAAAACCATATTATCTATTTGAATAAAATAGAATTAGGCTTATCTGGATTATTTTATCATAATCTAAGCCGCATCTATCATTGTAATTTAATCGAAATTGCCACTTTGAATCTTCCATTATAACTGGATGTGTAAAATAAACGAGTTACATATGATCCAAGTTTATAATTTCAAAACTCCCGAGGGACAATCATAAAACAATGTTCTACGATTTAATCAACCCATTAATTTTTTTAATGTATATAAATAATAATTATAATCTAAAGAAATAAAATTGTTAATAGAAATACTATGCAAATGTTGACGTTGTGCAATAAAAAAATGAAGAAAGAAAGAACTGCGAAGGATTTAATTTACAAAAAAAAAACAACAAAAAAAACAACAAAAAAAAACTCAACATGCAAAAGACCTAGTGGAGATTCTACTAGAGAAAATTTTACGGGCGAGGGGTGGAATAATAATTAAAAAAAAAAACAAATGGAAATTTTCGTATTGGTTTTGAAAAATATGAAATTATTTTTGAATTGTAGGTCTTAATATATGTATTTGGACAGACTCACAGAAGTCGATTCAGTTTCACGCCAATGGAGTTGATGCTTAAAGATGATCTTACCTGAAACAAAAATTTTATATGAGAATATAGAAAGAATTTTAACACTATATTAATTTGAGATATATAAAAAGATTAGTAATTTGGTAAGCCAGTCCAAGAATGTAGTCAATGAGGGGTAAGGATTCAATGTCCCCTCTATTGAAAAATCAACAACAACATTTAATTCTACCACCAACGGATATTTTTTATTTATTAGAAATGGTTTGTAGTGAAACATATGTCAAATTAAGAGGTATAATTAAGTCTCTTTAAATGTATTTTTCTGGTTGCTTGACTGGCTTCTGAGACCCAGGCTTTTGTGCTGTGTTTGTATGGATATTAGGGTGGTCCTTATTTTGGGTATTTTCGCATTTTTACAATGACAGAGGCTCATATGGTGCGAAATAAATAAAATAAAATATTAGGGTTGTCCTTATTTTGGGTATTTTTGAATTTTTACGCTGACAGAGGTTAGATATGGTTCGAAATAAATAATAAAAAAAATGTCTTTCAAGTTTCAAATCTCTATCTCAATTATAACCTGAGCCCCACAACGATGCAAGTTCCCATCTAAATAACATGGGGTTTTGGCATTAACGGTCAATTTTTTATTTCGGCAAAAGTAATAATTCAAAAAATTTGAAACTCTGTAGACTATATCCTTATAATAGTAGATATCCTTCAGAATTTTTACAGATTTTTAGCTACTATAATTTTGGAGTTACAGCTAGATAAAATACTGGTATATCTTAGTGTTAGTAAGTTATATACTCCAAAATTATAATAGCTAAAAATCTGTAAAAATTCTGAGGGATAGCTGCTATTATAAGGATAAAGTCTAGAGTTTCAAATTTTTTGAAAAAAAAAATATCAGGTAAAATTGTATCCATGTATGGTATGTATCTATGTTTTCCAGTAATTACAAAAATCTCAAGTGAATAATTTTATGCTGGGCCGAATGTTGAACATCCCTGCTTTATAGTGTCGATATAAATATAAAATTTCATTTTGATGCCTTCTTTGGTATCACACACACTAACAGACATTTTTAGAAATTGATTAATACCTATCTCTTAAAATATAAATTTTTAGATATTCACTATACATGGTGTTATAGTAGAAAATAAAAATCAATGTTTAATAGTATTTTATTTAAATTAATTAGTAGGATAGCTCTAGCTGGATTTACAGAGAGTCTGTGAAAAATTTAAAACTATTATTCCAATTTATTTTATGAAAGGGGACTTATATTTCACAATTATTTAGCAAAAGTATGTATTGTAATAATTTTCTCTTTTTAAGGTAGTTGTTTCGCGACAATAGTAGCAAAAAGTTAATGCTAGAGTATATAGTACAGACAATAAGGATTCATAATTCATAAGCCCATAACTTTTTGCTGTTTATGTACCACTACTAGCCAATCCCATACTCGTTTGACAAATCTGGAAACACTGTCCGAGCTTGTATATATTTCATCATAGAAATTTCAGATAAAGTACAATATAAAGAGAGATTTATAAAACAAAAAGTTCTTAGTAAGCGATTAAAAGCTGGTCCGACAATGGCTGAAGCAAAAAAACGTAAAAAAAAGTACTAAACTCAACCCTATTTTTAGGTTAAATAAATGCGTTGTTGTCAGCTTGTTTTAGTGTAAATTTTTCATTATTTATTCATTATTATCTCAGAAACTGTGTTGTATCTATGAATTAAAATTTTCTTAAAAAATGTATTAGTTATTGTTTAATGTTGGTTTAGTTTTTTATAACAATGGTAAGAAGAGTTTATTAATTATAATTAAATATGTATGTAAACTTTCCGGTATCCCGTATAGTGCAATGTGAAAAATTCTATCTTTGGAATTTAATATCTCCGGAACTATATTGTTCATAAATTTCATTTTTCCACCAATCGATGCAGAAGTATTTAAATAATAATCAATCTAAATTTCAAAAAAATCCTAAGAAAACTATGGTGAAACAACTACTTTAATTATATTGCACTATTAATATATTATGTAGATATGATGTGAATTTTTATTTTATGAATCACTAAATTATCCGAAAGATTTTAAAAGTAGTATTTAAATATTTACCTTGTCTGTACTCTGTTCATGAAGGTTTAAACAATTATCCCCAATGCAGTTGTCAACAAAAAGCACAAACCGCGACAACAGAAAACACAACTATTACGCACTTGATAACCCGCTGGCTGCTCGACTCGAAATGAAATAAATGCATTTCAATTGCCAAAACAAGAGCAAAGGGAAAAGAATCCCGTTACTCGATTAGATATCAGAAAAGAAAATAATTGCAGATAAAATAAAAACATATTCAAGACATGCCCATTTGATTTGAGATTATTTTTTAATAAAAACTAGCGTGTGCGTCAAGCGATTTTCACTTAACTTTTCATTACTTTTCATTACTTTTCATTAATTAAAAATCAATATTTTAGAGGAATAATCATTTAAATAAATATTTAATAAATAAAATAACAAATAATAATCTAATCGTAATAAATTCCATCACAAATTTACAAAATCAAATAATCTACAGGTGTTATGACCACCTATTACTAGTTAAAAATCTACACTACCGAACCACAAAATCACTAACAGGCATTTTGACAAAATACAGTCGACTCTCGATAATTCGAACTCTTCAGCTGTTAAATTCGGTAAATCGAAGAAATTCTGTGTATTTTGATAGGCTCGATAACTCGAAATCCTTTTGGTAACAAGCGGGGGAGAAAACGTTCTATAATTCGAAATAGGTCACTTCCCCTCTTTATAATTCTAATTTTCCCTAGCAAAAAACTATTCTTAATTTTTTTAATTAGATATGTTATTATTATTGCAATGTTAATACATACCTATGTCATTTTTTTGTTCTTTTTTGTCGATTTCATTATTTTTGCTTTTTTACTTGAGGCTATATATAAAATCTATGTAAGCTCATACATATTTTCAAAAATATAATAAAATCTCTTAATAATTCGAATATTTTTTCTTTCCTCTTGCTAATTCAAAGTCGAATATTTCTTGTAGTCCCATGGATTTCGAATTATCGAGAGTCGACTGTAATTAATTTTTTAAAGGAGGATGAACGAAATTCAATTGCTTTTACCAGTAATTTTTACTTTATCCAATGCGAAGCATGGGTAAAGTATTGTAATTGGTCTGGCGGCAAGCGCGACTTCAAAGGGTCCTCAGGTAAAGACTACGGAACCCATGGACTCAATTAAGGTCACAAATTGTAGTATTCAATTAGATTGAATTTTAGCACGTGACGATTTTGACAAAAATTACTTGGGGTTTCGTCGAGAGGCCAAAAAGTGCCATTTTTTTGGATAGATGGATGTATGTTATCGTTTTTTTCGTCCACGATTTTTTCCACACCGTTGCACCAATTGAAATGAAAATGAAAACCTAACATTATTTTAACAAAATGAAGCGCTGATTAGTTTTTGGTACATATCGGCCCACAAACATTAGTACTTTATTTCGGTACTTTTTTAGTTTTTTACTTTATTCTAAATTTCTTGAAAATGACTTAACCAATTTTGATCAAATTTAATATTGTAATTGAGTACCCTGAGGACCACAAAAATGGTCATATAAAATTTTTTGTAAAATTATATTTTAAAGTACTTTATCCTAGACTACGATAGTTCATTGGATAAATTTTAGCAACGATCCGTTGCAGTTTATTTATTAATTCAAGTGGTTTATCTAAATATTTCGAGTGCACTACGCCATATCTTCCTCAGTGGAAACCACCCTTTCACCAATAAACCAACCCCATCAGTTTAAAGCTTTTTTCGTTGATTTGTGTAAGCTGATGGGGTCGGTTTATTGGTGAAAGGGTGGTTTCCACTGAGGAAGATATGCCGTAGTGGACTCGAAATATTTGGATAAACCACTTGAATTAATAAAAAATTACTGGAAAAAAGCAATTGAATTTCATTCATCCTCTTTTAAAAAATTAACATATCCAGTACGCACCAAGTCATTTAAATTTCTTATTAAAATAATTAATATCTTTGAAAATATAAATGTTCACTATTCGAGGTTATATTGTAGACTGAAACCATGCGCGGATCCAGGGGCGGGGGGGCGATGGGGGCGACCGCCCCCCTCTCCCCCAAAGCATTGGAGATCAACATTTTTTAAATGTTTATTTAATTTTTTTTTTTTTATAACATTAAATTTTTAAATTGAAGAAAATAAAGTTCTATGTGGGGGGGAGGTGCGGCGTTTCTACCCCCCCCCCCCCGCTTAGGCAATTCGATCGCGACACACTTCCGAGATCAAAAGTAGATCTTATATACCGGCGACCGCCCCCCTCCCCCCAAATCAGAGGTCTGGATCCGCGCCTGACTGAAACGCAGTAAATTCGTTCAATTTTTTTATAATCAAAATGTTAGAATAATTAGACGTTTGTGAGATATTTTGAAAACAAGAAGCAAAAAAAGCTCTAAATCAGTGGTGCATTACACAATTTGAAGAAAAAAAAATGGCTACAGATAAAATATACTAATTCTACCAATTTTGTTAATCAAAAAAGAAGTTAATAATATTCTATATCCATTAAGACAAAGAATCAAAATTGACATAGCATAATAATTTTTGATTTGTTCAGAATTTTTGTTTTAAATCTTAATGATGAAACATCAAGAACTTTTAATTACTGAAATAATAAATGTTTTAGAAAATGGTAATATGGATGAAGATTGGTATATAAAAAATAAGAACTTTATCTTTTTTTTGCTCATAGTGAGCTTCTAATTTTACTTTTCGAAAACTTTTATAACTTAAAACTTATAAGGCAAATAATTAAAATATTCATTCCATCTAGTATCTAGTAGATGACATCTCGTTATTTTCTTAAAAATTTCCTCCGCTGCTATAGAAAATTCGAACTATTATATTCAATTTCGGATTGCACTTCCATTTTTGAAGAAATTCCAGACTCAACCAGCTTTATTTAAGCTACATGCCATGGCTATGTGTTTAAATTTAGAATCACTAGACAGTGAAATTTTATAAATGAAAATTAAATCTTTGAGTGAAATATTTGGCGCGATACATACTCGTATATCAGAGATGTTCGCCGAACAGGGTAGCCCGGACTGCTATTTTGGGTACTCACGTTCGATTCTCAAGAGGGTGAACAGAACCCTTCAGATATATAATTAAAATATCCATTTATCTAGTATTTAGTATTAGACATCCTCTTGAGATTTCATTAGAAATAGATTTAATTTTAATTAAAACCTATAGTCGATTATGTGATGAATTTACGTGTTTTTCTGTGTCTATGTTCTAAGCCAGTATTTCTCAACCTTTTGAAGAGCGAGGAACCCTAGAGCACTTATATTTATTTCTGAGGAATCCCCTAGAACTAAAATATGAGATAATTAATTTTTCGTCAAAATATCAACATCATGCTACTTTTATAGCTTCCAAATATAGCATACCGCCGCCAATAACGGTGTTGCCATATTTTAAAAATTTGCTGGATTTTGGGGAAATTGGGTACAAAAAACGTGCATTTAAAATTACAATACCTAACATTTTTATTTTCATGAATAATATTATTTTTTAAATTTTTTTGGTAATCTCAAACCATTTGGCCCTTTCGGTTTTTTCTTTTTACATTTTCAAGGTACCATAACTCATAAATAATATTCTCTTCTATTTGAAAAGTAATATTATTTCAAACGTCATTAATAAGAATTTAAATGATGTTTTCATTGTGTTACTAATGTAACATAATCGTTGTATTGTAAGAAAGTTAAGGAACTTTAGAGCATCAAAAATGCTATCAGTGAAACAATAATAGTTATGTTCATCGTATTCTTAAGTATCAATGGTTTTATTTGACTATAAGATAATACTTAGACTCTGAATTTAGTATTTTTTCTTTACATGACAAATATTTTGAAGGGTGATACTATTAACTACTTTTTGTTTTTCTATTCAATTTCAGTATCGGAGAAAAATATAAAAAAAACAAGTAGGCAATATCAACAAGAGTATCGACAAAGAATAAAAGAAAAAAATACAAAAGATCCAAGGTATGGTATGAAAATTATATACATTTTTAATAAATTTATTATTACCATTAATAACTGTAATTAATTTTAGTACTTACTACTATCGATGCTGTTTTCTCGAGATATTTGGCAAAAATCGAATCACAAATATATATATCTTATTTTAGTTACCATAAAGCTATAGTTTCTATGATAGAACATAATTAGGCTTAATTATTATTATTCATATAAATACCTGTTTCTTTTTGTATATTATTATTATTATATATTATATATTTTTATAAATCATTGCTAAATAAAATATAAGGTGTTAAGATAATTTTATAAAGTAGTTTCTTTGCTTTTTATCGATAAAAAAATCATAATAAAAAATGTATACCCGAATAATTATTTTTCTTTATACCTGGAATAGAACTTAAAATTAATATTTTTATAATAAGGAACTTCGTTCCTATCCGGTGTCCTACGACACAGATCGACTTTTTTCTTTTATTGACCTCTAGGCGCGGAGAAACCCAAACCTCCCTTTGTGGAACCCAGGTTGAGAATCACTGTTCTAAACAAATAAAACAATTAAATCTCGCTTTTAAATTGAAGTTAGGGTGGAATGTCAAAGTCGTTGTTGGTAATTTTGACTTCACTTTGTCTCATTACGCCTGACCTATAACTGCTGCTAATTAATATAAATGTCTGGGGTTAAGGAGGGGGCGGCCGCAAGAGCAACTTTGTCAATGACTCGCAATTGCGTCTCTAGGCAAATGACGCTTTTTCCATGAATAAGCTACAATCAATTCAAGAGGAAACCATCTGGGCGTGATCATAACAAAGGGGAATGTTCTCAACAAAGTACACTTTAACGTTGAACTATTTCAAGGAGAGGCATACTTTAGCTTCATAGAATTCTTGGTAAATTAATTAATTTAATTTTCACATATGAAATAATTATAAATTTATTAGTATTCTTATAAAATATAGTTTGTAAAATAGACATTACAAAGTTATGTGATCCGAAAAGATACTTACAGGTATAATATAATAAATCGCATTTAAAATGAAAATAATTATATGGTGTGATTCATGTCCAACCATTTTAAATCTGGCTTTGTATTTGCAGGTTGGACATAAATGCAAACAAAGACAAACTTTCGTTGGGACTTGTCCAAACTATTAAATTGAGCAATCTATATATATAAAATTAAGGTTTTGTCTGTACATTGCTCCAAATCACGGCAAATTTTGGTTGCACACGTTTCAAGCAAAGTTATGAACGAAAACACCCTCAACAAAATTCCTGTCTGTATGTTTCCGTCGTTTCCGAAAAGTTGCTCTCGATTCACGTAAACACGGCTGAAGGGATTATTATGAAATTTCATATTTACACCAGATGTCTTCTAACTTACGTTTTTAGCTATATAACGTTTTGATATTTTGACCCCAAAAGGGGTTTGGGGGTGGGGGGGGGGCGCACGAATGAAAATTATCAAATAACTCCTAAACTACTAACTCTACGGCAGATTTTATTATGAGCAAAGTTAGTAGGGGATGTGATTTCTGACAACTTTTGTTTAAAAAAAACACCCAAAAAGGAGGGAGGGTCAAAATATGAAAATTCTTGCTCTTTGAGTAAACTCAACCAAATTTTGTATACATAATATGTGTGTCACTAGAAGGCTAGAAATGCAAAAACTAACCACACAAAATGGGGGGGAGAGGATCAAAAATGAATATTCTTACTCTTAGAGCCAACTTAACCAAATTTTGTATACATAATCTGTGGGTCACTAGAAGGCTAGAAATGAAAAATACTGGGTGCGGGGGTGGGGTCCGGGGGGTGCAGGGTGGAGTGGAGGGTTTAGGTGAGGGTCCAGAGGCGTAGTGGGGTGGTGCAGTGAGGAGTGAGGGTTCGGGTGAGGATCCAGAGGCGTAGTGGGGTGGTACGGGGGCTGGGGTGCGGGGTGGTAGGGTGGGGGCGGTGTTTGGGCACGGGTGCATGGTGCGGGGGGTGGGAGGTGCTGGGTGGGGTTCGGGGGGTGTGGTGGGTGAGAGTTGGGTATGAGGGTGGGGTTAGTGGGTTGGGGTCCAGGGGGCGTGCCCCCTGGCTAACAAGAGGGCCGCCGAAGGCGGGCCTTGCAGCTAGTATAATGATAAGATTAGAGTGAAATTATAAATTTAAGAGTTCGATAAAATCACAATTAAATATACATAGAAGAAACGTTTCAATTAAATTAATTTATAAATTGTGGTGTTTTTTGAGGCTCTTGAAAACCTTGAAAACAGATGTAATGTCTTCGTTAGGAAAAAGGAAATAAAATTTCTTTATATTCTAACAAATTTATTTTAATTTATAATTATAATATTATAATTTTAAAACATTATAGTACCATATCTAAGTAAATTAATTTAGTTTTTGATTTTACTCAAGTTAAAATTCCTACGAATTCTTAGTTAGTTCTTAGATAAAGTGACCAGACATCTCGCATTTAAGTTGAGCTACAAAATGCTCTGACGGATAAACGCACAGACAGACGACAGATTACATGTCATCGACACTAATAGGTTTCCATTTTATTCTTAAATGAAATCTTATTCATTTTAAGATTGGCCATGTTGGTTTAGTCCAGGGGTGTCCAACCTTTTGGATTACGCTGGCCACATTTGAACAAAAACAAATGTTTCGGGACGTGGATAAAATAATATAATTCTATTGATATTTGTTCTTCAAAAAAGATAGTTAATAATGTAATAGAAATAAGAACTCAATCAGAAAGTTTGCAAGTAGAAAATTTATTTTGAATGAAAATAGAGTCGAAAATAGTCCAAAATGATGATTATTTTTTCGGAAATTTTTAAATCTGGTTCCAGATTCAAAATTTTAAAATTAGCACTTTTATTTTTCAAAAAATTATCAGCCCAAATTGTTATGTGTTTTCCAGTAGCTACATATAAATCTCAATGTTTTAAAAAATTTTAGCCTTTATATTGGGCCACGGGTTGGACAGCCCTGGTTTAAATCTAATGGGATTAAAGAAGGAAATGAGGAATGATAATTTATTTTTTAAAAGGTCACGGATATAATAATCTCTGAGTATCCATTATCTATCGACATGTAAGAACGTGCAAAGATCTAAAAGACAAGTCCTGACAAGTTTTAGTCGAGGAGAGAAATTATCAATTAATTGTGATTGTTCTAGAAAACCCGAATTCCTTGTCTCCTTGTACTATAGAACAATAACTATATACTTGCTTAGTGTCGTAGCATATAAATTACTGAAATAATAAATGTTTTAGAAAATCAAAATATGAGAAGAAGAATTTTTAAATATTCGAAACTTCATTATTTTTTTATTTATAGTTAAACTTATAATTTTGCTTTTAGTAAATTTTATTCTTGAAAAAAGCTTCACCTATTGTATAAATGTACATTATTCATATTTCAAAAAAGGAAATAAATATGTCTCTACATATAAATCTCAATGTTTTAAGGAAGTTTATGATTTTATGTTGGGCCACTCTCATTGCAGTGCTGGGCCGCATACGGACCGCGGTTGGACAGCCCTGGTTTAGTCAATAATAAGAGCGCACGAGTTAAGGATTTTCATCTATAAAATATTATTATTAAATGAATTTAACTTTAAAGGACTTCATAGATATTAGAGAAATATTTTTACATTGCATATCAGCATTAGGAATCGAACCCAGCGCTAACTAAGCTTGCCAGGCCAGTAGCCAAACCCTTAAGACCATAAGAGGTTTGGCTACTGGCCCGGTAAGCTTAGTTAGCGCTTGGGTTCGATTCCTAAGGGGACGAACCTCTCTGATATGCAATGTAAAAATATTTCTCTAATATCTATGAAGTCCTTTAAAGCTTAAATTCATTTAATAATATTATATACTGGGTTGATTTTTGAAATAATTTCCATCTTTTTTCAAAAAAAGACACCCAAAAAGATACTTAAATCTTTGTTTTCACTATAAAATATTATGTAATTTAATTTAAGTTTGTATTTTTAAGAAAACTTTGTTTTAGACGTATCACAAATATTATTGACGTAATCATCCATATCTTAAAGTTTTCTTTTTTTAATGACTTTGTGTTATGGCTTAAGTTTCGAATAAAGTACTTAATAAGTTAAAAAAAATTATGTTGAAAAAACGTGCCAACGATGGCCTGCACTAGAATCAACTTTATTACTAGAATAGCAATGGTTGAATCCAATTAGATGCAGGCAATTTAATTTTTAAATTTATTCACTGCGAAAGATTATTTATTTTATTATATAATATGGTAATATCCGTCGATTCTTCATCGGACCCTTAAATACTTTTACTTTTCCCAGGTCATAACTTCTTTATAGAGTAATAGCAGCAAGCATTAAATCTTTTCTAAAGGTATAAAAACTTTTGTCTTTTGAAATATAGACGCTATCTCATTTTTGAAAAATTGACCAATTCTTAAGCTATCACCAGAGGATTATAACCTGAAAAATATGTGGATATTTTTTATTATAAAGCGCTTTTTCAAAAGTGAATCATAAAATTCCGTAGCTTTTAATTTAACAATAGAAGTGGAAAAATTTATTTATCCTAACCTTTGATTTTTATATAAAATTGGGAGATTTATAGCGGTTTTTTCAAGAACACATTAATTTTCAGCTATTGAAAAGTATGACAAAATGTTTCTGTACGAGAAAAAAGAGATACATTGTTCCTTGAATAGCTTTAAAGTACATGGATGTAGATAGAGGGGAGTATATCCCAGTAATTCACTCTAGAGTGATAAAATCATTACTGCTATTATTAACATTTTTGTAGTCAGCTATTTTTTATACATTCCTATTAAATTTATACATACATTAACACGATTTGAAGCATTATATGGTATAATTAAATTATCGTTATCAAGAATGAGTACAGGGGTGTAGCCACGGTGGGGGGTGGGTTCTGACCCCTCAATGACAGGACTCATGGGATGAGTAACGGCAACGACAAACCGTTTCTTATGTCAAACTAACCATAATTAAATATATTTCATATGTTTAATCAAGAATTACGTTATTTTTAAATTTCTTGAAGTACCTATTTGTTTTAATAAAATAAAATTTCTCACTAAATGTTTTGCTTTGTGGATTGACTTCCCCCCTCAAGAAAATTTTTCTGGCCTCACCACTGCACCTTAAAGAACGGCTTATTTTCAAAAAGAATTTAGAAAGTTCAAAATGGTAGTTAGGTATATATCCAAGGCAGTTGCCAGAAAAAATTTCGGACGAGGGAGGGGGGTTAGCTAGCCATCGTGGGGTTAGGGGAGAATGGGTATGCTCCTAGGAGAAGGAGATATGACCTTGCTGATGTCCAGATTGTTTTTTTATTATCAGAGTATAATTTTTATTAAATTTTTATTGAACGCCTTGTAAAATTTCGATGTTTACCTAAACATTTCGAGGAGAAGGGTTAATACCATTTAACATATATGTACCTATATCTAAAAGGAGACTCTATTATTCTTCGCGCGATGTCTAACTGTATGTCTGCCCTGTCAGAGTAATATAGCTCGTAGACAAAATAAATTATATTTAAAAAAAAAATACTTGTTTCTAAAAAGTACAAAATAATGTGATACTTATCAAAGTGTGGGGCGCAGAAACACCGTACTTTTAATTAATTTCGACAAAGTGCCCCACTCTTTTTGATTAAATATTACATTATTTTGTACTTTTTAGAAATGTGTTTTTTAGATTTTTTAAATATAATTTATTTTTTTACTTTTTAGTCTTAAATATTTTTATAGAGAAAAGTTTGAATTTGTCAGAACAAAAGTCACCTTGATAGACACATATAGGTGAAGCTAATATGAAGCATGTAATAAGATTCAGGCTGGAAATTTACAAATAATAATATGTTTTAATTTTATTCGAAATCAATGAAGGCATTGAAATAATCTATTGAATTTGTTATGTGTGAGGTAGGTAGATTTTGTGTGGGGACGAACATTAAAAAATATTCTAATCCAGGGGATGGTAACATTGTAAAGAGCTCATTATTTAGAAGAAGGGTGATTTTTTTAAGTGTACACCACCAAATTTCTCTTGGTAGGGTGAGTTGTTGTTGTTGAATGGAACAAAAATAAAGAGAGAAAGAGACAGAACGCGTGTTGCCCACCATCCAGATATGCAATGTGTGGGCGTAGTATATTCTCTCTCTAGACTCCCAAGGACTAGTTTGATTTTCCCCTGGGGCTTTGATTTCCAACTCAAGCGATTTAAACATTTTTTATTTTGTCAATTTGATAATTTCTCAGAAAAGAGAAAAGAGTCTGCGTAGGGCTCTGACGTCACGTCATTGATATGACTTCAAAACACATTATTTTATCATTATTACCGCACCTTTAAAGTTTATATTTGTTTATTAATTTATTTTAATTGCTAAGGGGAATTGGAATAATTATCGGAAAAGAGGTTTTTTATTTAATTAGTTTTTTCCTCTTATTAAAAACAAGGGGGTTAAAAATTAAAAATCTAGGCGATTTGACCAAACTCAACCAAATTTTTTATACATAATCAGTGGACCCCAGAAGTCTAAAAATGCAAAAACTAACCGCCCAAAATGAAGGGAGGGGGGTCAAAAAATGAAAATCTTGGACATTTACCAAACTCAACCAAATTTTGTATACATAATCCGTGGGCCCCTAGAAGTCTAAAAATGCAAAAACTAATCCCCCTACATGATTATAAATAATTTTATTAAATATTAAATATAAGTGAGGGGCCAGGTTGTATGGTAAAGTCAATTAAATGGCCACATCAGAACATGTCAGTTCATTTACTTTCCCATTTCTATTTTAAATTAAAATAGGTAAGATTAAGTTTGAAAAAAATACTTAGGTATATTTTTTAATTTTTAACGTTGACTGAATTTTTCTTTTATCAAAATCGTTAATGCCATTTTGGAGAAATTTCGAAAAGATAAGTGACTAGGATAAAATACTCAAAAAATTAATTAATTAATTAATTAAAAATCAAAGGGCATCAGTTTTTTTAGAAATTAGTCATCACTTCTAAATTCAAAATTTAATCATTATTGGTTCAACGGTCTAGCAAGCATTTCGGTTACATATATACTATATAACAGGTACAGACACATTTTCTAAAAATAACTTTTACGACTCGGGTTGACACCCACAAAGATCTGTATAAATTTCAACTTGAATTTTTTTTACGAAAACAAGATTTCCATAATACTAATACAATAACCAATTCTATTTTTGACTAATGGAAATAAAATGAAATATACCCTTTGTCAAAATAAATACAATCAGGGTAAGAGGAATATTAATTATCCAGCTGTAAAGAACGCCTTCGGCGGTCATCTTGCTACCCACAGGGCGTAATCCTCTGGACTCCGTTCTCCCCCACCCCCGGTACGCCATTGGTATAATAAAATAATTTTCATTTTATTTGAAAATTTTAGATTTTAAATTATTTTTAATTTCCACGTATTAATTTAAATTAACGGCCAATCAGAGAGATCACGTCGTCTTCGTCGCGAAAACCAATTATTATATTTTGTTAAGGGATAATGGTGTAGGTGTAGGTTCTTGGTTAAACATATTTTAATAAAGTAATGAAAATTTAAAAAAAAATTTAAATTTAAAAATTCTAGGTAGTTTTCACAAAAATAACAAAAAAATAAGCTGACGTGTTCTGATGTGGCCAACCACTTGACTTTACGATACAACCTGGCCCCTAAAATTATTTATAATCATGTAGGGGGGGTTAGTTTTTGCATTTTTATACTTCTGGA
Source organism: Forficula auricularia (assembly GCA_024734495.1). Lineage (NCBI taxonomy): Eukaryota > Metazoa > Arthropoda > Insecta > Dermaptera > Forficulidae > Forficula > Forficula auricularia. The sequence goes on along the minus strand of JALMQS010000030.1, from coordinate 31,016,968 downwards.
GTCCCACTGATTATGTATACAAAATTTGGTTTAGTTTGAAAATGGCCAAGATTTTCATTTTTGACCCCCCTCCCCTCCTTAATTTTGGGTCGATATGCACCAAAATCTAATCAGCTCTTAATCTCAATGGACCAAAACTACGTGTGAAATTTAGTTTCGATATTCAAACTAGTTTTTGAACTAGCTCGTCCACAAAATTTGGTAAAGCACAGACTAACGGACAACTGACAACAGACAGACTAACAGACATTTTGATAAAACAATTATTATCTCGAAAAATATAATTTTTCGATGTTCACTTATTAAGAGCTTTTTTGTAGAGCGAAATGCTATGGTTTCGCTCAATTTTTTTAATCAAAATAGTTTCAGCCGTTTTTGAGGAATATTTCGAAAAAAGAAGGAAAAAACACTTTTTTCATGCACGATTACAACATTTGACCATACCCTGTATGGTAAAGTAATAAAAGATCTTTTATTTTTGTGAAACCTACCTAGAATTTTTATGTTTAAATTTTTTTTATCTTATAATAGATTTTTAAAGAAATTGAAAAGTGAATCCTATGACTATTTCTCCCCCTAAAAAGATAATGTATTATTATTGGAATTAATATTATGAAATGTTTAACAGCATAGAGAGGAGGTATTGCGATGAATTATTTACAGCTTTATATTTATAGAATATACAATATACATACATATATAAGGACAAACATGTTCAAGTTAATGTATATAATAAATCTGAGTTCAAAACACCCTCCCTAATAATAGAGGAATAAATGAGAATTGAGGGTCGCGTAGATGGGGCGGTTGCCTTTGATTTTCTCGTGGTATAAACTTTGCAAAGTGGTTGTATTTCCATTGGAATGAAATTTGCATAAGTGCTTAATAGTGAACAAGACAAGTCTATTTGGCAAAGAGAAATTTACCTCAAACGACCAGCATTTGAAGGAAGAGGTAAAAATCGGTGGCTGGCACTTTTGGTTCGAGCCGGAAGTGTCAGGATTTATTATAACGTCTATTCGGCGATATCTTAATGAAATCAGGAGAAATGGTGACGACCAGGTTGTCAAGTGAGAATAAGGGTGGGATCATGGATGGGAGAGGGAAGACCCTGAAAGAGCGCACTTGGGGGGAAAAAAGGGCGGCTAGCGGCAAATTGAACCCGCGAAGTTGGCACAGAGCGACACTGCGCCAGGGGTGGAATTTGGCGAGAAGTCATGAAAGGACCCACCCTCGTGTTCACCCCCAGGACGAAAACTTACCCTCCATTGACCCCTCTTCCACGGATTCTCATTATCGATCTACCCAGATGCCAAAAGGAAACTTGGCGCATAATATGTCAATTAGTTAAGATAGAAAACTTTATACGATTTCCGAACTAGGAAAAAAAATGGTATAAAAATCGTATTAATCCTCTATTAAAATCAACAACAAAAAACAAACAGTTCTTCAACGAAAGGTTTCCTTTTTTGTTAAGGGAGAATGGTGTAGGTTCTTGGTGAAACATATTTAATAAAGTAAAGAAATTTTTTTCATTTTTGGAACTTTTTAAAAAAATTTTTAAATATAAAATACTAATAAAGTTTAAGGAAAGCGGTGTTGGTTTATAGTGAAACATATTAAACACAGGAATTATTTAACGGATTATAGTGGTGTTTCACAAAGTGGAAATAAAATTTAAAAAAAATTAAAAAATCTTTTAAATTATTTTTGGAGATTTTTCTATTTATCTCTACTACATATTTCGGCTATGAACCCTTCATCAGGAGGTTTAACAAAAAACTGAATATTTAGTTACACCCTATGTATAGAATAAATAAAAAATCTCCAAAAAACTTAAAAGTTTTTTAATTTTTTTAATTTTATCTTCCACTTTGTGAAATACCACTATAATCATTGAAATAGTTCCTGTATAAAATACTAGGTAGGTTTCACATAAATAAAAGATCAGATGCTTGTTTAGCACGACTCAATATATATTTCGGGGTATAAGCCTATCTTCAGGAGTTTATAAAGGACACTGAATGCAAAAATACAAAAATATTTTAGAAGTAAATTTCTTAATTTTAACAATAAAGGAAGGGGAAGATATATTATAGGGAAATATTTGGAAGTACTTGGAAATATTTGTAAGTACAAGTGGAAGTAGGAGTACAGCATATTAGGTCGCGGTTCACCCCTCGTTTTTATTATTTGTGATGGCTATTTTAATTTCTGATGATTCTAGTTAATCTAAACGTTGTCCCTTTAATTCAAAGAAAGGTTTCCTTAAACATCCTTAGATTTAGAAAGTTGATGTTTTATTTAGTTTCGTGAGAGGGGTGAACCGAGATTGGAATTAGGTGAACACTTCTTTGGAATTATGTGGAATTGTTTTGGAATTCATTAGATAATGCCCCTTCATCTATTGTCTTCTACTTGGAAATGAAAGTGGAAGTGGAAGTAGGTGTACACACGATATTTGGTGGCGGTTCACCCCTCCGTTTCGTCTAAGGAGTAAACGTTAAAAAATTGAGAAATTGAGTTATGCTGAGATAAAACAAAACGATTAGAGCTTTGTTTTAATTTGATAGTATATTCTTTAACTCGAAAAAACTGACTACACATTTAATTGTTTTTAGAAAAAAAATAAATAAAATAAAAAATTTGCAATTTATACTTTTTTTTTCTTTACCAAAATCTCAAAAAATTTATACTTTTTGAATAATTTTGTATTTTTTAACAGGAAGACCTGGAGTTAGAAAGCCCAAAGTCAAATCAGTTTGGAAATACAAATATTTTGAAATAAGAACGAACTTTCTATGACTTTTGGTTCTTATTGTGAGTATCAGACATACATACAGACACACATCAGAAAAAAAATTATCGTTGAAAATGATTGATATATAGTAGAAATTTCTATATGCATGCAGCCCGAGATACATAGCAAACTTCCATAATACATAGAGTTTTTGTAATCCTTTTTTATTAAAACATTATTTATATTATTTATCATAGTGGATATCATTATTGTAGATTATTGACTATCTTACACCCCTGGATTAGAGATTCTTAGCCGGAGATGAGCAAGTTACAATTTTTGAAGAAATAAATAAAAATCTAATTACATGAATAATGGTTATTCAAATACAAGATTCGGAATACATTAAAATAAAATATATCAAGGCAGTACGGCAGAAATGAATAGATTTTCGAAATATGTTTTTTATATATTTTTGAAAATATATTAAAAATATAAAATTTTTGTGTTAAATTTATATAAAGTTTATGTTTTCTATATATTCTGAAAATAAAATTATTTTTATGTCGCTCTAGTATAAATTTTATATAAATTTAACACAAAATTTTTATATTTTTATTATTTATTATTTGTTGCGTTTGGACCCTTGGGATCACGCAAAGCTTGATGTCTCTTTCTGGTTGGAACTTCCACGCCTCTATCTTTTTTCCGGAACGGTTATCGAGTTCCATGGTCAGGTTATGTAATTTTCCTGGCCGGATGAGTGTGTTGAGGTTAAATGTGCCCAGGTATGTATGTAATTTTGGCGTTATTCTTCCATTTTTCTTCCTTGACTTCGTGATGGTCCGGGTCCCCCAGAATCTGAATGCCCGGTTGCCACTCGAGGGTGGGTTGATTGGTTTCCACCTGGGGTAATCTTGTTTTTGCCGCTCACGATTCATGGTTGCTTGTTACGAAATTTTGTCCTGCTCATGCGCGAGGTTTTGTAGAACCAGAGATTGTCAGTTTCTGCAGCCGAGGGGCCGGTTTTTTTATAATTTTCAAATAAATTCACTTTGCTTCTTGTTGTGATCGAACTGATGAAGTCTAGGTTGATGTTCTCCTAATCGGGTTAGAAAATTTGGTGATTTAACCGATTACGCTACCGATATAATATATTTTCAAAAAATTTATAAAAAAACATATTTCGAAAATCTATTTATTTCCATACGGGGTGTCAAAGATCTTATTAGATAGGTTTGATATAATGTCAAAAGAGATTTCAATCCCTCTGGAATCTGAGTAAAATGCTAAATCGCTAATCGGGCTAATGATTATCTTTTGAGAAAAAGCTCTTTTGATATATAGGTATAATATCTACTAAAAAATAACATTTTATTAATATCTTTGAGAAGGCCTTTGTATTCTATTTTATAAATTGAAAATTGTAGATTTAATGAGCATATAAGCCACCGCCTTCGGCGGGCATCTTGCTGTCCAGAGGCTACGCCCCCTAATATTAATGGGTTTTAAAATTAACAAATTTAAATATAATGGTTGAAAAGTTTTTGAGGTGTTTCTTAATTTTTTGTTTGCTGGATGTGAAGATTGTAGGATTGAATAAATAAAGAATTCAATTTTATGTGTTTCGAAACTGAACATAATATATATATAATGTTTCGGTGCTTTTTGACCTTCATTAGCAGCTGAAATACAAAAAATTAACAATTGTGAGGACCGAAACATTATATATATATATATATATATACTCGTATATGAGTGGCGGTTGGTGACTTTTCATCCATGACATGGTTTCCCTAAAAGTATCCTTCCTTTTTTGAAATTTTATTTTAATCTTCGCTTTTTTTTGCAAATTTCAGCGAATACGGCATCATTTTCGTTATAAAAAAATCTTAAATTTTCCTAATTCATTTTCTATAAGCAAGCTTATGACTTTAAAGATAAGAGTAAATAAATATTATATTTAATATTCATTTACTATGAGTTAAGGATTCTTGGTTACTTGTTTCACATTAAAATTAAAAAATGTAAAGATGTAAAATTTTTTCAATATATATATATTTCGGGCTATCAACCCATCTTCAGGAAGTACAGAAAATAACTAATTTAACTTATTGAATGCTAGGTTATATATATGTTTAGTGAACAGAGGGAAAAAATGTTTAAATTATTTTAAAGGACAATTTCTCTTAGGCTATTGTTAAGTGAAAATTTCGGGTTGGGTAGGGTTTATTGACATAGGTGTGGATAAATAAAAGAAAGTTAGAAGTTCATTGACTTATGTCTCTAAGCTGGGAATAAATTTTTTGGGCTTTGTTATTAATAGGTCAATTATTATGTTTTGCTTTACATCAAGTTGATTATTGATAATATTTTCATCGTTCGACAGGGCATATTTTATTTCCATGGATTCAAGAAGATCCAATCTTAATCCTTTTCTTTCGAAATGAATAGGGGTGGGATTAGTGGGTGAAGGTGAGTGATCTAAAGAATATAGATGATTAGCAAATGCGGAAGTGGAATCTGGATTTGTGGGTTGATTTCTTATTAATTGTCTAAGGGAAGCTACGTGTTCTTTATGCCGTTTTTTGAAAGATCGTCCAGTTTGTCCAATATAAATTGCATCACAATCATTGCAATTTAATTTGTATACACCAGATTTATTCATTCTATCAATTTTGTCTAGTGTGCTGAAAATTTAGTATTTGTCGAATGGTTAGAAGAAAAGGGGATAATCGTGTCAGTGAAGGTGGGTTTTCTAAAAATGTTGAATTCTAATTTTTGGTTGGTGATGGTTATTGTTAAATCTAAAAATGAAATAGTTTTATTACCTATTTCTGATGTGAATTTAATGTTTTTGTGGATTTGGTTTAGATAATTACTAAGTGACTGAAACCACCCGACCAAACAACGAAAATATCATCAACATATCTTCTCCAGAATTTGATATAATTTTGTGAGGGGTTAAAAGGAGTCATTACCATTTTTTCAAAATTTGACATATATATTTCTGCGAGTAGGGGACTTAACGGGCTGCCCATCGGTAAACCGGTGTTCTGTTTATAATAAACATTGTTAAAGACATAATAATTTTGATTGAGGCATAGGTCAATTAATTTTAAGATTTGTGTACGTTGAATAGGATCTTGAATATTGTCATGAATGATTTGATTTATTATTAACTTGAGTTCTGGGATAGGAATTTAAGGGAAGAGATTTTCACTTAACAATAGCCTAAGGGAAATTGTCCTTTAAAATAATTTAAACATTTTTTCCCTCTGTTCACTAAACATATATATAACCTAGCATTCAATAAGTTAAATTAGTTATTTTCTGTACTTCCTGAAGATGGGTTGATAGCCCGAAATATATATATATATATATATATATATATATATATATATATATATATATATATTGAAAAAAAATTTACATCTTTTTAATTTTTTAATTTTAATGTGAAACAAGTGACCAAGAATCCTTAACTCATAGTAAATGAATATTAAATATAATATTTATTTACTCTTATCTTTATTAAAGATGTTTCACCTTGCACCAACACCACAATCTCTACTAATTATAAGCCATGACTTGTCTATAGCACACTTAGTTATTTCCGATCTTATATATTGAGAGTTCTTAGAAATGGATTAGTCCAAAAATTCCCGAATCATCTTTATTTATTCCGTTTTTGTATTATTTCTATTTTAAAAGTTTCTCAGCGAGAACAATTTTTATTCGACTAAAACTTGTCTGAACTTGTCTTTGACATGCTTGAACTGGAAGATACGCAAGGCAGGGACTTCAAACCTTCTATACGCACCCTTTACAGAAAAATAATTTATTTTAATTGCCCCTTGAAACTATGCAACAATTTTATTTCATTTTGAGAACCAATATACTTTTCAAAACAAAAAATGTTTTTTATACAATAGAAATATTTGAAATAACGGATAAAAATTTGAAAATTTAAAGACCTGAAATTTTGAAAACTATATTTATGAAAATACTCTAAATGTTTGGAATTTTAGGGATGCGCAGCATTCCATGGACCGCACGCCACTGATATATATATATATATATATATATATGTTCACCTTCGAAAGACATAAAATTGAATTCTTTTATTCAAGTCTATTATTACTACTTCGCATCCATTAAACAAAAAAATTCGAAACACTTCAAAAACTTTCCAACCATTATATTATAAATTCTACAGAAGTATCAACGTTAAGTCACAGTGCATTGGCAATCCAATACATATTCCTAGTCATGAATTATTAGTGGGTTTTAAAATTAAAAAAATCTTGTCGGCGTCGTCGCGCAAGCCGATTATAATAAATATAGATATAGATATTAGAATTTTGAATAAATATTCTTATTGGTCATGCATACTCAAAATCCAAATCAAATAGGTAATTTTTTCATGTACGCGTCAAATTAGCCAATATCCGCAAATATGGAGAGGTCTAATTATTTAGAATCGAAATTGAAAGCTTGGGCCCTGAATCCACATAATTCTCTTCAAACGAAGGTTCAGGGCCGCGCTAAGCCATTCGGCCGCCCGTGTGCAAACTATAATTTTTCGCCCTCCTCTAAAATTGTAACTAAAATTTAACACATAAAAAAATTATCACCCCTTACCCCTTCTAGCTAAAAAATGATACATAGGTACATATAATAAATAAAATTGAAATAAATTCTAATAATTATATTTAATATTGACATTATACATATACATTCACAAAGGGGGGGAGTTGAAAAATTTTCCTGAGGGGGGCAGCAGCTTTAAAAAGGTTGAGAATCACTCGGTTAGACGCTAGCTAGAGAGACGGTTAGTCAAGTGTCAGTCTAGCTGTTTTGCCGCCCTTTGAATTGGCCGCCCATGTGTTTTGCACACATTCGCCATATAGTCGGCTCGGCCCTGCGAAGGTTAAGTTATACACAGCGCAAAATCTACTTCAAAGTAAGAAATTAAGGAAGAAGTTTACCTGGCTAGATTAAGTATGAGCAGCCGAAAATTCACTAACTCTCTCGAGATTAATATGTAATGTAATATCTAAAATGTAATTTTATCTTGTTTGGTAATTGACATACCGCAATTAGAGAAATCCAAATATACACACGCGTGTTCGTTATCCAACCAGCCAGACTCATTCATATATTGAATTAAAAATTATTATATTAATATATTTTAATATATAATTTACAAATTCACAGTCAATACAGGTTGCTGGGTTGTTCTTCCCTTATATATTATTTTATAATTTTCCTGGAGAGAATTAGAAGGCCTTGGGGAACTTTTGAAGATGTAATCAATATACATAACACTAATTGGGAATTAGTATTTTGTTATGTCAGGTCTCAATTAAAAGGTAGCTCCAACTTTTTGTTTTTGATTGTTAATTTCTTATACATATGCATGTAATTTATATTTGACTTCTAAATTATATTTTCAAAATTGATTATTTTTTGCCGCTTTTCGGTGAAACAAATTTGTACAAATTGTCCACCTAAAAATACCGCTGACATAATAAAATACTAATTCACAATTAGTGATCACATATTGATTACATCTTCAAAAGTTCCCCAAGGCCTCCTAATTATCTCCAGAAAAATTATGAAATTAATATATTCTGAAGGAGACAATAAAAGAGTGTGACTTCTGCTGGAATTATTTACATTAAATTGAAAGTTTTGTGCCGAGGGTAGCAGAATTGTTATATACTGAAGGAGACAATAAAATAGGGTGTCTTCTGCTGGAATTATTCCAGCAGAAGACACACTATTTTATTGTCTCCTTCAATATATAAAAATTCTGCTACCCTCGGCACACAAACTTTCAATTTAATATATTTTATTTGATTAATTATTCATTTATTACAACTTTTTAAGTACTTATTAAATATGGTCATTTCATGGGCACTCTAACGTGAAAATTATTTATTTATCGAAAGAAACCATTTCGAGTGAAAATTTTGAATGAGAAAATCTTTTTTTTTTTTTTTTTTTTTTTAATGCAATCGAATGCAAGAAGGGGTGCACCAGTAAAGATGTAGCCCCTATGGATCTCGAAAGACCCTTGCATTACCGAAGAGAAGGGAAAGTTGATTAAGTGAGAGGGTGTAGACGTAGGTGTCTATGCACCCTGGTTTTGAAGGTTTGAAGATCATAGGTGCTGGGAAAGATAGGGGCTGGGAGAGAGTTCCAGTTCCTTGAAGTCATGGGGATATATGTATTCGCGAATGAAGTGGTCCGGCACTTTTCCAATTTGACCGCAAAAGAGTGTTGGGAGTCGGCAAAACGTGTGCTGCGTGCAAAGCATGCTTTGGGGGGAATTATTGATTTTATCTCATCAGAGCACCTGCCGTGATAGTATCTATAGAAAAGGGAAAGGGCAGAGACATCTCTTCGATGAGCCAGCGAGTCGAGGGAGTCGGTGAGGGTAGAATCGTCAATTAGCCTGACGGCTCGTTTCTGAATTGCATCAAGGGTAGCAAGAGAATATTTTGAGGCTCCTCTCCACAGATGAGAGCCGTATTCGAGACAGGGGCGGATTTGGGCCTTGTAGATGGTGAGAAGTTGTGGGGTTTGTAAAATCGCTTGGACCTGAATAAGAAGCCAATCTTCCTTGCTGCAGATTTCGCCACAGAGGAGATGTGTTCATTCCAAGACAGGTCAGATGCGACAGAGACGCCCAACATGGATAGGCTGTCACACATTTTCAGGGTATTTAGGGGGTTTGAGCCAAGAGTTTACTTTCGATGAATATTCAACGAACAAAGAATCAAATCTGCAAAGTAAAATTATATTATAAAAATATATTAATGGGTAAAAAAATGACAATAATTTGTTCAAGACTTTTAACTGCTGAATCAAATGCATGATGCTTTTACGAGGATTTAATTCCCAGTACTAAAATATTATGAAAGTAAATTGAATTCTTCTTTTATTACCATAGAGTAGAATCAAATAACAAAAGCAGAACATCCGAGATTCATAGCAAGGGCCAAAGGGGTTCGCAGTCAGAAATTATGAGAAAAGCATTTAAAAACTACTCGTTACTTTCTTTGTTAAACATCTATAAAGTTGCCCCATCATTTCTAATAGAATATACGAGGCAAGTAAGAGAAACAAAGTTGAGCATCTCAATGGGATTAGTTTTTGAATTATGAGGTTTATACTTGTATCCTCAAACAAAAACAACGATAACGAAGAGGGAATTGTTGAAGGAGAAAAGGGTAAGTGGAGGAAAAAGACAAACAGATATATTGAGGGGGGAAATTATTAAGCTTTTATTTTCAATAAAAATACAAAATATGTTAAGTAAAAAAAAAAAAAAATTTAATTATAAGAAATTTTCTCTTCCGAGAGAAACGGACTGGTAGAAATTTTAATTGAGATGGAAAGTGATGGAAAGGCAGCCCAAGGATAGTGAAAACAATTCTATCCAATAAATTTTTTTTATTATGAATTTTATACCCTGTAGAAGGAGGAAAATCCTCAAAAACTTGGTTTTTGAGCAAAAGAAAAAAATGAATTTTCAATAAATCTATTTTTTTCGAGAGAATTTTTTTCACTATCCTTGGGTTGCCTTTCCATCACTTTTCAATTAAAAAATTAAATCATTTTAAAAAACGCGCTTTCATGTAAAAATTTACTAAAAAGGTGAAAATATGAAAATGAAATGAAAGAGTGTTTTTTTAATACATTTTGCACCACTAAATCAAAGAATATTAAATTTAGCTTTTTACTAATAATTATAGAAATTCAAGAAATATTGTATTGTTATCGAAAAAAACGGGTACCGATTAATTGCAACTTTAATATTTTTAACATTTTCAAGTACACTATTACAAAAATTAACCGGGAATAATCTGCATCATATAACTTGTTACACACAATACACTGGAACTGTTGAAAACGAGAAATAATTTAAATGCAAAAACTCCCAATAGAAGGTGGAAATATAATACGCTTGGGTTAAAATTTCAGTTCGGAAGTCCCTGGCTAGCGAAAAAGGTTTCTAGCGCCTGAAGATGCAACATGCGGCTCAAAGCGTTCTATTTGAATGCATACCCTACGACTAACAGGCATTGCCGTCAAGGGAATAAATATGCCAATAGCACACATCGTTTTTTTTCTGAAAAAATGTCCTCACAAGTCCCTTTATATACTTCAACATTAATTTTGTTTTCTATTAATTTGTTAATCATTTTTTCTCCTATGTAGTGATTTTAATTCACTGTCGTTTTTAATTCGGAAACGGGCCAATCAACTCAGGATAAAAAGGCCGCCAAAAAGTTTATAAATATAAATTATATTAAAAAAAAACTAAAATACACGCTTCGAAAAAGTACAAAATAATGTAATACTTAATCAAAAAGTGTGTGGCGCAGAAAAATGTACTTTTAATTAATTTCGACAAAGTGCTCTCACGCTTATTGATTAAGTATTCAATTATTTTGTACTTTTTAGAAGCGTTTTTTTTAAGCTTTTTTAAAATATAATTTATTATTAAACCAATTATTTTACATGAATTTATGCATACATTGTTTTTGAGCTTCGGAGATTACTTCTCCACCTACGAGTGTCCTTGATCATCTTTTTAGTCCTTGTTTTTAAAAAGAGAAAAAAACTAATTAAATAAAAAAGCCTCTTTTCCGATAATTATTTCAATTCCATTCTATTCTCTCTCAGTCCAATTCAATATAATTTATTTATTTTTTTTTTTTTTAATTTTATTAAACCAATTATTTTACATGAATCAATGTATACATTGTATTTCAGCTTCGACTCCGGAGATTACTTCTCCACCATCGAGTGTCCATGATCATCTTTTGAGTCCTTGATTTTAGTAAGAGGAAAAAACTTATTAAAGAAAAAACCTCTTTTCCGATAATTATTTCAATTCCATATTGAAAATCCAATCCCCTCTCCAATATAATTTTTTTTTTACTTTTTACTCATAATTATTTTTATAGAGAAAAGTTTGTAGAATTTAAGAGATTTTTTTTGGCTTTTCGGCCTTTCTAGCCATAAGCCAATTTACGATACTAATTATTTTTATTTTAAATTTGTCTCTACCCCCGGGGTCAAATTTAACAGATTGAAATGTTTTTATTTTTTTTATTTTTATATAATTTCATTTAAATTGAGTAGGTAAACTATTATTTTTATAGAGAAATGTTTGCGGAATTTAACAGAACAAAAGTCACATTGATACATTCATAGATAAATACATAGATACATACAAACAGGCGAAACTAATATAAAGCGTGTAAAAAAATAATATGTATATAATATATATTGTGTATAAATTTGAATTGATAAGTAACGTGTGTTGCCCTCTAAGGGAATATTTTGTAAACTGGCTGGGAGCTGGGCTCGCCAGCCAGCCAGTGAGTTGGTTTATGACTGAGCTTGCAGATTGATTTTTGATAGATTTGAGAGAGTTGATATATTGTTGAGTAAAAACGCTCGTTAGCCATTGAGAAGTTATTTTATTTGATTTAAATTGTTTGGTGCTTAAATCTCAATTGTTTATTATTTAATTTGATTTAAACAACTAAATTGAGAATTGTGGATTGGTTAAAAGTAATTTTAACCTTTTATTGAATTTGGAGAAGAAACCAAACTTGAATACATTATCATATCATCGGAGAAAAAATTCTAGTGAACCGAATAGCCACAAAGAAGTCTGCATTCGATCACAGCCATCGCCATTTGTATAATATCTCATTTTCGTATGTACAAAATCAGCATTATTTTCTCTCATTAAAACCATTGTTAATATTCATATCACAAATCTTTGCCTTTTATTTATTGAAGAAGAAGAAATACACCTTCCTTTTATTCTTAATTTAAGATATACAGTCCACACCCTTAAATAAACCCGGATCTTCAAGCCAGAGCTTTCCAGCCCAGCAAGAAGATTATTTTGGAATTTATCCTTTGGTCATTCTCATTTGATCAGGAAATTTCAAAATTATACATATTGGTTATGATAAAAAATTATTTTTTCATATTTCGATATATTTTTAAGGTGTGTTATATATATTTCTATATATTAGTGAAAGCCCGCTTAATTGATTTATAACGTGAACTACCAATTATGGTCGCAATTCTTTAATATAACTATCCGGCCAGTAATTTTATGGAATGTCTTCATATTTTTTTTTTTATTTATTTAATGTCACGGAGAACAAAGCCCATTTAGACAGCACATAAATAAAGTGTTAGCAGGGTTAGTGAGAGAGCCGAGTTTTCAGCCGGTAGAAATTTTTATTTGCCAGCTAGGATCGAACCCCGGCCTCCCCATCGTCATAATCGATCGATGCCGAAGCGAGCGCAATGCGTTAGCTGAGTGAGCCAACCCGACTCCCCCTTCATAATTTTAATTTAAGCCATTTTTAAACGCCTACAGATAATACAAATAATTCCTAAAGAGAAATCAATGTGGATGTCCTCAGTCTGATACAAATATATATATATAATCTTATATATAATCTATTTGATTGAGACTAAATAGTTTCTCTTTATGAATCAAAAACTCAAATATTCTCGGAAAAATAAAAGCTCTTCAATTAAAAAATATATACTTTTCAGCTTTTCTTCAAGAGATTCTTCTATTGTATTCACTTTTCTTTAATTTTATTTAGAACGGTTGTGCCCAATGCCAATAAATAATAAAAAAAAAATATTAGAACTTACTCGTTTTTAATTCGCACAGAGATACATACAAAAAACAAAAAATTTGCTTATTTACAACTCTAGGAATGTAAAGTTATTAATTAACCTCGAGTCATGATAACAAGTGATGTCATAAAATCAATCTACCCCTTTTAAATCACATATATTGAGTTATATACTTGAAGAGTACCGACAAAGGTGCTTTTATTAGATCATAACAAAGGATATAAAATCTTAATTAAAATAAAATTATAATAAGATTCTCATTAAATTATCAATTAATAGATAAGAAACTTATCAAAGAAAAATTAATGAGTCAAGAAAATATTTTAAGGTAGATGAGAATTCTTTATTAAAAAAATTAAGTATATGAAGAAGAAAAAAACTTTTTCCTCCGAGAAGAAAAGAAGAAAGAATATCCGACCGTAAAGTCAAATCAAATTTATAAATTATTGTAATAAGTTGGATCGAAATTTTTTCGTCTGGAAATGGTATGATAATTTATTTTTATTCGATTCCGATTTTCGTCGACAACCTGTAACACCGACCGGCTGGATTATCTTTTTCAATAATAAATTTCATTGGCGGGTGTGGTGGGCGGAGGGGGAGTTTTTTATTCAACCACGTCTATTAGATGGTCCAAGGGTTAAATTAATATTCTAAAAGAAGGAAATTATAGAAAATTCAATTTGACACATTGAGCCGAAGGAAGAGCTGGCGACGCAGTTTCCTTCCCCTTGAAATATTTATGGATTTAAAGCACGAATGAATGGCGTTCGAGTCAAGGGTGGGGGACGGGTGGGATCACGGTTTAAAAAAATGCACCCCGAAAGAAATCGGATTTGGCATTCTGAGGGCGGAATGAAATATTTATGAGAACAAGAAAATTAATTGTTAAAAAAAATTCATTAAAGTGTAAAATATTTCTATAAAAGGGTGTAAATTTCCACTTTTCTATCTCCGTCTGTTTTTGACATGAAATTTTTTTAAGTAATTATTTATAAAATAAAAAAAATGTGAGTAACAGGAATAGAGTGTCGAAATTTTAATGTAACATTTTAATAAATCATGCTATTAAAAACTGCATGGTTTAGAAAAAGGGTTGGACTTCATAAAGGGCTGAGGGTTTTTTTTGTTGTTTATAAATGGGAATCTAGAGTATATAAAGTTTAAAAAATATTCTCGAGAGCTCTCATAATTTATAAAGGCAGATGTTTTTCAAAATATTGCCCACTTGCCAAAAGGAATGGATCCATTTTAAGGGAATTTTTCAAAAAAAAAAAAACGAGCTCTTTTTTTACCCCCATTCTGATTGTCCTGGTCGAAATGATTAAACGAGGTCGTGTCATCTTTATGGATTTCGTTTTGCGAGATGATTTTAAAACATAACCAAAGATTGAGAGTTTCTAACTCTTTTTTTACTTTTACCTATATAGGATAAGTATTGGAATGACATTTCCGGAAATGGATTTTTTGAAATCTTTCAACCTTAGTATTTTTAATGTGACATTTAATATTTGAATTATAGTTAAAATTCTAGCATAGCTTTTATAGTTGCAGAATAAATTTTCAACGAAAAATCTCATTTTTTGATCTTAATTAGTCTTATTGTCTGTAGTAGCGATAACTCGAAAACGATATATTTCCTAGAGGAAAATTAAAATTAAAACATAAGTAAATTTTCAAGTTAAGAACACAACAAGTTTTTGGTTAAAATAAGCCAAATGGACGCACCCATTTAATTTCTGTGTTTTTAGGAATTTTGTCACTAAAATAATAATAATAATAATAATAATAATAATTGAGCCAAGACCACGACAGAAATGCGTCAAACTATTGGCTGACTCATGGAGATCTATTCCCGGAGACTGAGGGCTTCGTGATTGCAATCCAAGACCAGGTCATAGCCACAAAAAATTACTTTAAATACATCATTAAGGATCCGAATGTGACCGATGACAGATGCAGAATGTGAAGCGGTATATCCGAAACTATTCAACATGTCACTTCGACCTGCCGAGTCTTCGCCAGTAAGTTATCAATAAAATTTAGGGAACGCGGTGTTGGTTTATAGTGAAACATTGTTAAATCTCCAACCTAATTTAATTTCGCCAGTAAGGATTATACTCATAGGAACAATCAGTTGGCAAAAGTTATCCATCAAGAACTTGCTCTTCACTATGAACTAATAAACACCAGAGTTCCGTACTATGAGTATACTCCGAAAAGTGTACTTGAAAATAATGGCTGTAGACTATATTGGGACCAATCCGTGCTGACAGTCAGGACTATACTTGCGAATAGACCTGATATTGTACTCACCATAAAGAATAGTAAAATGGCATACGTTAATGACATCACCATTCCAAATACGCATAATCTCCAACAAGCCTATGGAGAAAAATTAAATCAGTATCTTGAGTTGCAGAAGAAATTAAGAAAATGTGGAGACAAGATAGAGTTGTGTTAATGGTGCCCCTTGTCATGTCTGCGACTGGTGTCGTCCCAAAGATGCTCCCTAAGAACTTAATGGAGCTGGGTATTTTTGGAGGAGTGTTATCACGACGGTGTTATCATTACAGGCTGTACTGCTGGAACTCTCATTTTTGATGATTGATATACCATATATAGTGTAGTATTGGAATTTCCAGAAATAGACTATGTGAAGTCTAGTATGGTAATCTCATTATTTTCAAATTCTAGTTAGAATTTCTGAACTAAAACGAACTTGATGTCAATTAAAAAACTGATATTAAAGAAAAAGACAACATTAATATAGTTTCAAATAAAAGACACACATCCAAGCTTGTACTTAAAATCTCTCGGGTACCACTAGCGTAATTGTAAATCATCATGATGAAAAAAATAAAAATAATGATATTACTTTTTTTAATCCCAAGGGTTTCTTTTACTGGATCCGAGTTGTTATGATAGTTTTTTACATGTCAGACCCCTTTGGCAAATGAACTCAATTTCATGGTTATGTTATTTTAAATTTAAACATATACATCCGAACCATGTAGTTTAAATAGAAAATGGTAAGGAATTCGAATTTTGAAAATTTCTAAAACACCAAGGGAAATAGAAACATTCTTCTAGAAATGAAATTAAAAAATTGTTTTGTCGATAGAATAGTAGAATTTAATTTATTGTAAAAATCCTGAGGGTGTCGTTTACTGAATCGGAGTTGTTATGGTTAATTTTTATTAAATGTCAGAAGGATTCTTAACCCTCTTAAGAATTGAACACATGTGATGAAAAACAGTCTGAACCAATGGCTGCCCTTCGAATACCACTCTTCTGATATGTAATAAAAATTATGCATAACAACCGAGATTCATTAAATGACACTCTCGGGATTTTCCCATTGAAATTAAACAATACTACTATTAATAAAACTTAAGGAATGTGGTGTGGGCTTATAGTGAAACATTTTTGATGTAAAAAAAATTTTGAAAAATTTAAGAAACTTAAAAATGTTAAATACTAGGTAGGTTTTACAAAAATAAAAGATAAGATGCTTGTTTAGCACGACTCTATATATATTTCGGGGTATAAGCCCATCTTCAGGAGTTCCCAGAGGAAACTCACCTAGTATTGTATATTTTAAATTTTATAAAGTTTCTTAAATTTTTCAAATTTCTCTTTACTTTATTTAAAACTAGCTGCAAGGTCCGCCTTCGGCGGCCCTCTTGCTAGCCAGGGGGCACGCCCCCGGGACCCCCACTCCCACCGCACCCCCCCCCCCACACCACCAACCCAACACTCCATTCCGCACACTAACCCACTAACCCCCTAAACCCCACCCCCCGCACCATGCCCAACCACCGCCCTCACACCACCACCACAACACTCCATATCGCACCCTAACCCACTAACCCCCCTCACCCCCACCCCAAAACCCTTCCAGCACCCCTGCACGATGCACCCGTTCCTAATCCCCGCCCACACCCCACCCACCTCGGACCCTGCACCCTATCCACTCCGAATCCCATCCCGTGCCCTCCAACCGTGCGCACCACACCTCCGCTATGCCCCCTGGAGTCCACCTCGCACCACCCTCTGCACCCCACCCTACTCCGCCTCACTCCTCACCCCACCCCCATTCCACCCCCGCACCCAGGTTTTGCATTTCTAGCCTTCTAGTGACCCACAGATAATGTATAGAAAATTTGGTTGAGTTTGGCCCAAGAGAAAGAATTTTCATTTTTTGACCCCCCACCCCCCATTTTGGGTAGTTAGTTTTTGCATTTCTATCTCTCTAGAGGCCCAGAGATTATGTACACAAAATTTGGTTGTTTGCTCCAAGGGCAAGAATTTACATTTTTTCACCCTCCCCCCTTTTTGGGTGGTTTTTGGGGAAATTTTTTTAAAAAAAAGTTGTCAGAAATCACATCCCCTACAACTTTGTTTATTATAAAATTTGCCGTAGAGTTCATAGTTTACGAGTTATTTGATAATTTTCATTCGTGCGCCCCCCCCCCCCCCCCCAAACCCCTTTCTGGGGTCAAAATATCAAAACGTTATATAGCTAAAAACGTAAGTTAGAAGTCATCTGATGTAAATATGTAATTTCATAATAATCCCTTCAGCCGTTTTTACGTGAATCGTGAGCAACTTTTCGGAAACCACTGAAACAGACAGACATACATACAGACACACAGACAGACAGGCATGACTTTTGTTGAGGGTGTTTTCGTTCATAACTTTGCTTGAAACGTGTGCAACCAAAATTTGGCGTGATTTGGACCAATGTACAGACAAAACCTTAATTTTATATATATAGATGTTTCATCAAGAACCCACACCATTCTCCTTAACGAAACATTTTAAAATTATAATAGCGTATTTCACAGTGAGGAAAAATAAAAGTTTCTGTATAAACTCCTGATGATAGCCTAATTCAACCGAATTATATCGAGAATTTAAAAACTAAACTCATATTATTTTGTTATTCCTCACTGTGAAACACCACTAACTCCAACTATTATAATATTCTACTATCGGCTAAATAAACTTTTAATTATTTGATTTTAATGTTTGTTTGTTATTAATTATCCCAGTCAGGGAAAGCCATGTGATGTGCACTAAACACGCCAGAATATTTTTTACTTGACGTCCAATTGATAGTCCTGCTCGAAATGATTAAGCGATGTCGTGTCATCTTTATGGATTTTGTTTTGGGAGACGATTTTAAAACATAAGCTCATGTTCGGACAAGGATTGAAAGTTTTAACCATTTTTTTCATTTTTTTATTATCGGTTGCCTTTCGCCAGGCCAGAGCCGTTCCACTGGAATGGAATAACTTTGCCGGCATTTTTGAGTGGCACTTTAGAGCAACGCTGGCCACTTGCATCTCGAGTGACCATTGCTATTAAATTTGTCATTTCATTACTCGTCGAAAGATAAATAGCAAATCGATGCTATTCCGAAATACTATATGCGATTCCATCCAGCCCTGAAAAGTCAACATGAATATTTAATCATACCTTCAATAAATGGTATTAAATGATAGAAGAGAAATTATCAAAGTTGTTCAATTGGTAGGAATAGTCAACTTTCTAATTAATATTATAAGCTGAAGTGAATTATGTACATATTAGATCGATTTCTTAAACCAATAGGAAACCTTCTATAAATATAAAAGTTCAAATTACTGATAAAAAAAGGCTTTAAATTTATTAAGAAATCACAAGAGAATGTCATCAACTAAATCGACTTGTCATGCGTAATTTTTATCACATGTCAGAAGGGTTTTGTTCACTCCCTCCGAAATCGAAACCCGAGTACAAAAATATCAATCAGGGTCAATTAGTTTTCCTGAGAGGCGGGCCCACCTGATGATATATATCATATACAGGGTGATTCATGGTCGATGGTAGGTTAGACTTTCATGGAAAACGGAACGCAGGATTTTTCTGAAAATTTACCACCTTACATTTTATTACCTGTTCTATCGATCTAAAATATTTTGAGTGTTGCGGCGTTTCCGCATCCATCGAAAAGTCCTAGGAACTTTATTTTTTCAAATGGAACACCCCGGATATTAACTTTATTTACTTTTGATCTCTTTTATAAATAACGAAAATAATAGTAATTTTGGCACCCCCTATATGATCATCATCATCATCATTGAGTATACAGTCCTAAGACTGGTTTGATGCAACAATCCGTCTCCACTCGACTCTATCCCCCGCCAGCTGTTTGACCTCTCTAAATGTCTGGCATCCCATATCCCCAATTATTTGGTTGAAATATTCTAATCTGGGTCTTCCCCTTCCCCTTTTCTTTCCCACCTCCTCCAAGATATCCCTAAGCAGTCCCCCATGTCTCAGTGTGTGCCCCATCATCTGACCTCTTCTCTTCTTCAGACTCTTCCACAAGGTTCTTCTTTCTCCGATTCTTCCAAGAACTTCTTCATTTGTAATTTTATCCATCCATTTGATATTCATCATTCTTCTGTAGCACCACATTTCGAAATCCTCTAATCTCTTTCTCTCCGCTTTTCTAATTGTCCAGGTTTCACACCTGTACATGGCTATGCTCCATACATATGTCTTCAATAGCAACTTCCTGTTTTCTAAGCTGATTGAGGAGGAGCATAGTATTTTTTGTTTTGAATTAAACCCCATTTTTGCTTGGGCAATTCTTGATTTAATCTCGTTTTTGCTCCTCCCATCCCATGTTATTTTACTTCCTAGGTAGCGGAATTCCTTAACTCCTTCTAGGTTTTCTTGGTTAATTTTGATGCATTCCTGTCTCGTTTGTTCTTTTTTTGTACAAACTAGGACCTTGGTATACCTATATGATATGGAGTCGATTTCTCAGCGTAAATTAAATACTTCGGGTCTGTCTAAACTACCACCAAAATATCAACTTTTCATGAATTAAGAGCACTAATTTATTTAAGTTTATTTATTTCTGGCCTTGTTTTGGACCATATTTAACACAAATTAATTTTTTACCTCGAAAACAGGTAGAGATACGTATAGGACAATATTAACAAAACATTATTATAATATAAGGGCGGTTCTAAAAACGAGTTAATATTTAATTATTTATTTATTTAATATTATTAATGATGATCTGAGTCGATTCGCCTCATAGAGCAAATTACAAAAGTTTACTTATTAAGATATATAGGTATAGAGTACAACTTAAAATATAACCCTAGCAAATTTGAAGTAAAATAAACCTTATAATATATAATACACACAGTAATACAAGGAAAAACAAAATATGTCCAATTGACAGTCCTCTATCGACCCCCACCATCAAGACCAGAACCATATACGGGATGTTCCATTTAAAAAAATAAAGTTGCTACGACTTTTCGATGGAAGTGGAATCGTAGCAATGCTGAAAATATTTTAGATCGATAGAACAGGTAAGAAAATATAAGGTGATAAATTTTCAGTTCCGTTTCCATAAACGTCTAACCTACCATCGACCGTGAATCACCCTGTATATCCGTTGGGCATGTCTCATATGCAATAGGGTAAGAATGCAATTTTTGACACAAGGATATAGAGATATAATAATTAGTGGATTCACAATTCGTATCTAATTTAAGAGAATAAAGATATATTTTCTTTTACAATTTGGTATTTGGTGATAATGAAATTTTTGTGATTTTGTGAAAAAATTAATTAAATTAATTAAATCACAAAAAGAACTTTCAATGAAGATTTTTAAATAAAATTAATTATAATATTTTATTTATTTAATTAAGCATTTTTTTGTTAAAAATGTACATAGAAATTAAATCCAGATTCAATTAGATTCATTGAATAGTATGCGAGTTATTCATCTCCCATATGCGTTTTTTACTTTACCATACAGAGTATGGTCAAGTATTGGAATCGTGCATGAAAAAAAGTGTTTTTTTTTATTTCTTTTTTTCAAAATACCTCAAAAACGGCTGAAACTATTTTGATTAAAAAAATTGAGCGAAACCAAGGCATTTTGCTCTACAAAAAAGCTCTAATAAGTGAACATGGAAAAAATCATTTTTTCGAGATAATAATTGTTTTGTCCAAATGTGGGTTAGTTTGTTAGTCCGTGCGTTACCAAACTTGTGGACGAGCCAGCTCAAAAACTAGTGGGAATATCGAAACCAAATTTCACACGTAGTTTTGGTCCATTGAGATTAAGAGCTAATTAGATTTTGGTGCATATTGACCAAAAATTAAGGTAGGATGGAGGGGGGTTAAAAATTAAAAATCTAGGCTGTTTGAGCAAACTCAACCAAATTTTGTATACATAATCAGTGGACCCCATGAAGTATAAAAATACAAAAACTAACCGCCCAAAATGGGGGGGGGGGTCAAAAAATGAAAATCTTGGCCAATTACCAAACTCAACCAAATTTTATATACATAATCAGTGGGACACCAGAAGTATAAAAATGCAAAAACTAATCCCTCCCTACATGATTATAAATAATTTTAGAGGCCAGGTTGTATGGTAAAGTCAAGTGGATGGCCACATCAGAACACGTCTGCTTATTTTATATACAGCTACATAGATATATTTAATAAATCTTAAAAAAAATTTAAACTGACGTTATGGCAAAAATTGAATAAAGAATAAATAGATTAAAATTTTAATACAACTGATTAACAAAATCATAAACGTCGCTCCTAGGGAAGAAAGAAGAAAATAAATGAATACTATATAGTATAGTACCTCTATCAAAACCTACACATTTTCTTTTCCGGCTCCAAAAGTCCATTCTATATATAAATGTGACCACTACATTTCTAATAGAAATCTCTTTATATCACATTTTCTAAAGAAAAGGCTATGTCTTATCACTTTTGCCTCTTTTCATAAAAAAGTCCTATTTAATATTAATAATAACAAAAAATTACTTATAACAGAATTAGATTCTCCAAATGCTGCTGTGAACCAAACCTGGGCTGAATTATGAAACGACTTTTCAAAAAATTTAACAAATGAAAATAAACCTAAAATAATAAATATACAATTTACCTGTTCTCGTCAGTAATTATTTTTTATTTATTTAAAATTATCTTTTCCTGTCCCTCGATTTTTTCATTTTGCTCTTTCCCTCCATTTCTATTCATATATGTATTTGTGAAAGGGAAAAACGGTGAAGTTAAATAAAAACATTTTTAATGGAATAATTTTTTTTTTTATATTCATAATATGCTGGTTATTTTTATGAAATACGCGAGTTTGTCATAACAACTTTTCAATTCACTTCGAACCTATCCATAAATGAGATGGAAAAAATATAACAAAACTTTTTTGTTTTATTAAAAAAAAAAAAAAAAAAATATCTTGCAAATTCGATTAGACTTTTGTCAGATGGTACTTTCATAAAACAAAACAAAAACAAAAACAAAAAAAAAACACTTCTACGCACGACCCTCATTTATGGATATTTTGCGTTTACAATAGGCTTCTTGGATACAGAATAAACTCAATTCAGATAAAACAATTACGTAGTATAATAAGTGAATAATAATAATATTAATAATATAATAATAATGAAAGAAAAAAAAGCAACTTTGGCAATTCTTTTGATGCTAACCAATGCCTTCGGTCTCTTTAATAAATAGAAAAGATTAACTGGAATATGCTTGTGTTGAAATTTTTGCAATGTGATAAAATATTAATTTTACAAGATGAGGAAACTTTAATCTACCGAGAGCTATTTTCAAATTTATACCAAAAATCTTTGAATTTTAAAAATAAGTGATGGAACCATCTCATGATTTTACCATATACCTGCCCCTCCCCGGTCATTTTAGAATTATGATTTTTGCAATGATAGTTCCCTAAGGCCTTAAAAGCTAACTGTGCAAAATTTAGTCCAAATCAGACAAAGGGCTCAAATTTTTAAAAACCCTCCCCCTCTAAATTTTGGTTTGATTTCAAAAAATCTAATGAGCCCTCAACTCAATAAAAAACAACTACTTAGATATAAAAGTTTGTTTTGATGCTTTCATTGGTTTTTGAGCTAGAATGTAGACAAAATTTGGTATCACGATCTCACTAAGATATATTTTGACAAATAATCTGACGTGTACTGATGTGGCCATCCATTTGAATTTACCATACAACCTGGCCCCTAAAATTATTTATAATCATGTAGGGGGGTTAGTTTTTGCATTTTTAGACTTCTGGGGTCCCACTGATTATGTATACAAAATTTGGTTTAGTTTGGTAAATGGCCAAGATTTTCATTTTTTGACCCTACACCACCCCTCGCCCTCATTTTTGACGGTTAGTTTTTGCATTTTTAGACTTCTGGGGGTCCACTCATTATGTATACAAAATTTGGTTGGGTTTGCTGAAACAGCCTAGATTTTTAATTTTTAACCTCCCCTCCACCCCCTTAATTCTAGGTCGATATGCACCAAAATCTAATCAGCTCTTAATCTTAATGAACCAAAACTACGGGTGAAATTTGGTTCAGATATTCCCACTAGTTTTTGAGCTAGCTCGTCCACAAAAATTTGGTAACGCACAGACTAACTAACAAATAAACCAGACTAACAAATATTTTGACAAAACAATTATTATCTCGAAAAATATAACTTTTTCTATGTTCACTTATTAGAGCCCTTTCATAGAGCGAAATGCCATGGTTTCGCTCAATTTTTTTAATCAAAATAGTTTGAGCCGTTTTTGAGATATTTCAAAAAAAAAAACACTTTTTTCATTCACGATTACAATACTTGACCACTCTGTATGGTAAAGTAAAAAATTAATATCTTTTAGAATAAAAATTTTTGATGTCCAATAGATAAGGTTTTTTTATTTTAGAACGAAATTTCATTAATCCGCTCAATTTTCGTTTATGAAAGTAGTTTTAGCCGTCACTGAGATATTTAGAAAATATCAATCACAAAAACAGTTTTTTCATGCTCAATTACAATGCTTCACCATGCATTGCGTATGGTGAAGTAAAAATAGTATTTAAATATAAATCAAATTTAGGGAACGCGGTGTTGGTTTATAGAGAAACATTGTTAAAATTAAATTAGGTTGGAGTTGGTGGTGTTTCACAAGGAGAAAAATTAAAATACAAAGATTTTTTTAGTTTACTCTATATATTTCGAGCTCTTAACTCATCGTCAGGAGAACATTGATTGAAGATAACATAAAATAATGAACAGAATTTATTTTAATATGATGGACAGTTATTTATGACTTAGTGTAAATATGAAAGAATTATCAGGGGATGGGATGGCCTTAGAGCCGAAAGAACAGATGGAGCGGACAGAGGGCTAAACTGGGAATAAAGAAAAGATATTTTAACTTGGAAATTGCCGAAAATTATGTATGTGCCATAAAGGAGGGCAATAAACTATGGAATGTGATGAGGTTGCATAGTGAAAATTTCCATCTCTTATTTTCTATTTAAAAATAAAAAATAAAAATAAACCCACCATACATTCTCATCACATTCCAATTCAAATTAAATATCATTGATTAAGATGTCAATTATTGGTGAAGTTTTGATGTCTGTTTGATTGTTCAAGATGTTTTGATTAAGGTGTATGGCCTTTTTAATTTCAGCTGACTCAAACAAATCCAACTTCCTGCTTTTTGAAATGAAATGTAAAGGGAGGGGGTTGGTCGATGAAGGTGAATGGTTGTGGTCAAACAAATGATCTGTGTATTTTAATTTTTCTCCTTGTGAAACACCACCAACTCCAACCTAATTTAATTTAAATATAATATCAAATAAAACCACCTTTAAAAAATCGGTTCCATTCATTTCAACTCAATTATTCAAAGAGAATCGAATTTGTTTGTAGTAAATTTAAAGTTTGTATTTTATTCAGTTTACCTACAATGCTCTGACAGACAGAGAGTCATACAATCAGACCAATTGAACCAAGATTAATTTAATTATGATAAACTAAAATCATATTTTTAGAAGTTCATAAGCATGAAAAGGTGGAAATCAAATCCTTTTTTTTTTAAATACCACCAAAATGAACTTTCTACGAATCTTTCTTTGTTCTCGAGTTATCATGAAAAATAAAATCCAGAGAGACATAAAAAATCATGCTTGAAAATTGTTTTCAAGTTTCAGAGATTTCTAAAAACGAATAAGCGTAACAAAAAAAAATGATTTAAAATTCAGGTCGTAGGGCGATTGCTTAAAAAATCATTTTTACTTTATTTATTGAAGGTGTTTTAATTTTATATAATTTTTTTTTTTTTTTTTTTTTGCGAATTGTTATCATCTAACGGATGTGGATTGAAGTCGGTAATTTAATATAATTATAATGAAATTCATGAAAATCAAACCGAGTCTTGAAAAAGTTTTCAAATTTTCCTCCAATATTATTTATAAAAAAAAATTAAATTCTTTCTATTATTTATAAATTTAAATAAATTATTTTCTAAATATTTAATATTTAGACAGTGTATAAAGGTCAAGGGCAAATAATTATTATAATATATTGATTCTATTTAAATAAAGAGTATCGCGCTGTAGTCCAAGTCCAATTAAGAATAATTTTTAATCGGCTAAATCAAGTAATGACTTGTATTTTTGGGATAATAGAATTATTATATCCGTGTTCTAAATAAATTCTTAAAAGGACCACGGATATAATATTTCTGTTACCTGTTAATGTGTAATAAGGCGCAAGAACTAAAAATACAAGTCGTTACTTGTTTTAGCCGATTTCTGTTATTCTAAAAAGACCAAAACTTGGACCACAGTGCGATTCTTTTTATATAAAGAGAATCAATATATAATAATTACTTCCCCTTAACTTATACACTGTCTAAATATAAATATTTAGAAAACAATTTTCTTTAAATTTACAAATAATATTGGAGGAAAAATTGAAAACTTTTTCAAGACTTGGTATGATTTTCATAAATTTCAGATTTACCAGTTTTTCGTCATCAAGCGGTTTGAGTTAGAAAAGTAAAATTTATCAGAAAAATTAAGTTTATTAATACACTGAATTGCAGCTGATACCCATTGCTGTTATAGCGTTTTATTTCTATATAATCGGAAGTTGTAAATCTAGAAATCACAGAATTTAATAAATTGCTATATATATGTTTATTTCTATCAAACAGAGGATACCCTCATTGATTTTCTCTTGAAAATATTAAGTATAGGTATGTAAAATATGAACTTGTATATATTTCTAAATAAATCAATGTTGTTAAGCTGTAGTCTTCAAGGGAAGTAAATAAGACTTTTGTTCATATATAGTCTTTTCTTTAAAATGCCCCCCCCCCCCCAAAAAAAAAAAAAAAAATCAAAAACAAATTTACACGTGCGCTCTGTATATAAAATGTAATTCTTAGAGACTATAGTATCGAAAGATGGGGCTTCATCTTCAGTCTTTTTTTTAATAAAATATGTATATATTTTATCTTTTATTCCCGTATGTAAATAAATAGATTTTCGAAATATGTTTTTATATATTTTTTGAAAATATATTAAAAATATAAAAATTTTGTGTTAAATTTATATAAAATTTATACTAGAGTGACATAAAAATAGTTTAAATTTTAAGAATATATGAAAACATAAACTTTATATAAATTTAACACAAAAATTTTATATTTTTAATATATTTTCAAAAAATATATAAAAATACATATTTCGAAAATCGATTTATTTCCATACGGGTTATTTTTATTATTACGCGAAAAAGGTTTCTAGCTCCTGAAGTTGCAACACGCGGTACAGAGAGTTCTATTTGAATGCATACCCTAAGAATAGCAGGCGTTGCCGTCAAGGGAAACTATTCAATGAGGCGTAAATGTGCCAATAGTACACATAATTTCTTTCTGAAATATGTCCTCAGAAGTCCTCTTATATTCTTCAACATTAATTTTATTTTCTATTAATTTGTTAAGTATTTTTTTGGCTCGGTAATGAGTTTATTTCACTGTTGTCGGAAACGGGCCGATCAACCCAAGGCTAAAAGGCCGCCCTCCAAAAAGTTTATAAATAAAAAAATCTATATATATATATATATATTGATTATGATAAAAAATTATTATTTTTTCATATTTCGATTTATTTTTAAGTTTTAATTTAATATATATATTTGTTTAATATATTAGTGAAAGCGTGGGTTAAAATTTCCGGTCGGGCCGATCCTGGCTCCTCTGGAAATGTTTTTTGGCCATTTATAATTGATTTAATAACGTGAACTACCAATTATGATCGTAATTCTTTAATTTACCTATCCGGCCAGTAATTTTATGGAATGTCTTCATAATTTTAATTTAAGCCATTTCTAATCGCCTACAGACTTATGTTCATATATATTCTATTTTTTGAACCACCCCCACCCTCCCCAACAATTTCACAACGTTTTTTACACTCTTTGTAAATCGCCCTATATATAAAATGTAATTCTTAGAGACTATAGTTTCGAAAGATTGGGCATAATCTTCAGTTGTTTTTTTAATAAAATATATGTTTTATATTTTATTTCTCATGGGCTCAAGAATCCAATTAAATAGAAATTAAAAATTAGAGTTGAAGTTGCAGAGAGAAGTAGACTTTAAATTGCTAAGGAAATAACAAGAGGTTCTCATCTATACTATATAGATCCTAGATGATTTTTTTTTAATGCAATCGAATGCAAGAAGAGACGCACCAGTAAAGATGGAGGCCCTATGGATCTCGAAAGACCCTTGCATTACCGAAGAGAAGGGAAATTTGATTAAGTGAGAGGGTGGAGACGTAGGTGTTTATGCACTCGGGTCTTGAGGGTTTGAAGATTATAAGTGTTGGGGAAGATGGAGGCTGGGAGAAAGTCCCAGTTCCTTGAAGTCATGGGGATATACGTATTGGCGAATGAAGTGGTCCGGCACTTTTCTAATTTTACCGCAAAAGAGAGTTGGGAGCCGGCAAAACGCGTGCTACGACTTAAGACTCAGCAGACTCCAATAGCTTCAGCCAGCAGGAGTCTCGCGATATATATGTTGTTTAAAAAGCGCGATCAAAAACAATTCTCGTTTATGTGTTAATTATTCTTTGATATATTAATGAGAAAATTAACTTCACTATTTCAAGTTAGAAATATATAAATTCGGATATTATTTTCACTTAATATTTGAAAAAAATCAGCTGCATTCGATTCGCGATCGAATCAAATACAGGAAACTTATGATTAATTAATGGCAAACACCTAACACACGTGTTAACAGATCGGACGGTCTGGACTGGGAGATTGAATATATAACATCTCAGATTTCAAATTCATTTGGTGATCCATATCAGTGTTTGATATAAAAAGTGTCATGCGGGCCAATCACTAAATGATGTTGGATTATAGTCAAATGGATCACATCTTTTTCATTCTCTCTTGGTCCAGACTGAGAAGACTCCAATAGCTTCAACCAGCAGTAGTCTCGCGATATATATCTTGTTTAAAAATCGCGATCAAAAATAATTCTCGTTAATGTATTAATCATTCTCTGATATATTAATGAGAAAATTAACTTCACTATTTTAATCATTTGTTGGCGGTAGCGATCTGTATTAACTGTTTCGCCAGGTTTCAGCAGGAATTCGGTGTCTTCAAACTATTTCGGTCGATTTTCACGTTTTTTTGTCACTGACATTGAAATCACCGCTTCTGAATCGTTTAAACCACTGTTCACAAGTGTTGACACCGTATCTACACCGTATGTTTCCACAAGTATTCGATGTACTTCTGCTTCCTTTTTCTTCTGAATGAATAAGAAAATCAGCAGGTGCCGCAAATACTCTTTGTTTGCCTCAAATCTCGATATGTTTACCTCAGGAAAAAATATGCTACTAACTCTTAAACGTTTAAACAAATATGACGTTTTGAAGCTTGTTGTCATGGCTACAAAACGACTTATTTGTTATGGCGCCAGAATCTATAGGCTTTGTGGGCCATCTATTGGAAAAAACCCGCATTTAAAAGTTACACACCTGGTAAATGATTAAATTAATATAGATGTATATTAGTTAACATTAGGCAGAGGAGAGTCTCATTGAAATGTCTCTTAAAATTATTTTTTTACTAATTTTTAAACACAATTAAGCAAAAAATAAATAAATAAATAAAAGAGTGAGTATCTATAGATTACTAGAACCAATTCCTTCTTCCGCGGTTATTCATTAAATTAAAAAAAATAAAACCCTTAGTGGTATTCGTTGAATAGAACTTGTTACAAAATGTGTATAGAAGTAGTAATAGTAAGAGAAGTGTAAATGAGGTTAAATAATATATAGTAAATATTTCTTTGAAACTATTTGAAATATTATTCACGTTTGTAAAGAATTTTTAATTTGACTATATAGTACACGCCAGGCAGTAAATAAGAAGAAAGAGTGGAAACTTGGCTCACAAATAGAGGCAACATGATAAACTTTTATTCACGGAGTTGTTGACCTATTTCCTGTATCTCCATGAGAAATGCGAATTTTCACACAAATGAAAGAATATACCGAATCTGACGGTTATAATTAATTGGATGTATGCAATTATTTTTATATAGATTGAAATGAATATCCATGAATAGATATTGAGTTTGCAAGTCTAGTGATCATTCTGTGTGTTTTTCAACCAATAGTGGTATCGTATTTCCTTTTTTTATGAGTTTTCGCCGGCAAATTTATTTTTTATTAGAAAAATGAGAGTACTGTTATAATGCTCGTATATAAAAAAGAGATAATTTATTCATCAAGTTACATATAAAAAAAAAGTTAGATAAATAATGACCCGGGAATCAACCTTTATGGCTGTTATTCCTTTATGTGTGATAGATCCATATTTTAATCATTTTGGTTACGAAGGAATGTTGATGAATAAACGAACATGCCCCAAGGAAATAAACCTAGCAGCATTCAATTTATAATACGTATTTTTGATAACCGCGCAATATCGATGGTAACCAACCAAAACCCTGGGGCCTCTTTGTCCCAGGGCGTGCAAATGAATTGCGCTTCCATAAGCTTGGCTAGTGAAAAATGAGCAGGAACAGCTCCCTCGGAACATAAGCCTTGCTGAATAATTGACAAAACAGATTCTGCGCTTTATTACTTAAATGAAAAGCTCAGAGAATGAGATAATGATGTTGAAGTTGCAAAGAAAGTTGAATGCGACGACTGAATGATAAGGTCTTGTTGATTAATTAGTACCATTTACATACACGACATTTCAAGCCTTAATTTTGAATCCGTTGAAAAATATATTCTTTTACGATTGCTAAAAGTGCGGAATACTGACTATATGATGAAGTACAGTAGTTATAATTTCAGGGCTATCCAACCAGCGGCCCAGCACAGCAATTAATGCGGTCCGATAAAAAATTATAAATTTCCTTAAAATATTGAGATTTTTATGTTACTGGAGATGATAGATATCTGATTTAATTTGACCTGATATTTTTTTTCTCTAAAATAATAAGAAATTAGAAAATCTCCCCAAAAGGTTTCGAAGAATAAAAGGCATATTTTCAATTTTGAATGTGAAAAAATTTATCGAAATTTCCAAAAAATAATCACAATTTTTGGCATATTTCGAATAATTTTTATTAGATTTAAATATTTTACCTGCAAACTTTCTGAATGTAAGGCACTCCAATCAAATATTTGTAATAATGTCTCTTTATTAAAATTTCATAAAAATTATCTACCCAGAAACAAATATTCCTCCTGGCTTCATAATAATTATTCACTTTCAAGAAATATGAATTTACATACTACCTACCTAAAGCTATTTTCGAGAATAAAATTCTCAGCCAACTATCGGTGGGGAAAATAATCAAGCTTAGAATAATTAAAAATTATTTTTTCATCTCATATATTTTTAAATATTTATTATTTCAATAATTAAGAATAATTAATCTAGAAAAATGACTAAAAAGCGCCCTGATAGGAAGTGAGTTCTCTTTTTTATAGAAGCTAAGGCAATTCAAATACAAGACCAGACCAGTTTTAGACTAGTAGAAGTTAATTCTGCTTAATTTCTATATTAGTCTAGGAATGGACATAAGACTATTGCGCTTGGACTAATTCGATACTCGCAAGATATACATACTAGTATATAGAGAGAACATTCAATTAATTCAATAATTTGGAAATGTTAAGAAATAATTAAACTCGATAATTATATGCTCGGTAACTTTTTTCTTCAAAGTTAAAAGCTTTATTTTAATATTATTTTTAATTTAAAGTTCTGATAAAAAGGTCGATTTTTATTTGAGAGCCGTTTTCAAATTAAAAAAAAATACAAATATATATAGTACCGAGCGAAAAATGAAAAAATTAAATCAAAAGTTTAAATTAATCCGTGAATTAGTCTCAACTCTTTTGACTAGATGAAAAACATCATTGGGTGTCAAATCGGATTCTTAAAGCAAATTTATCATCATTTTAAATAAATTGCAAATTTATATGGTCCGTTTCGCGAAGTCTTTGAATTATGTGCGTACTATGCGGAATTCATTGTTTTAATTTTTATTTATTAATTTAATTAATTTCATCCAGACACATTTGCGTGGATTGGATTGAAAACAATTTTCTCAAAATACTGAATGGCTTTTGTTTTAATTACTATTTCTTTTATTCACTAAAGAAATTTAATCTTTTTCTAATTTTATCGTGGAATTCAACTGAAATTCTAATCTTGAACATTTCCCGGTAAACTTTATTTCGACTAAGAGGTGGAGTAATTTCGTTTCTGTTCTCCTACACAATAAGTCCATCGGATAATCAGAAATTCTTTTCGAAGCCTCAAGAGGCAGCAAAGAAATCGAACTTTTTCCTTGAGGTGGAGGTGAGTTGATTTTCTATTGATTTCTTTTTGCAACGGTATTGAATTCTTTCGATATTGTAATGGAAATGACCAGTACATTTGGAAAACAAATTGGAAAACTTTAGAATTCTGTCTCAATGGACAGAGACAATCAAATTGAAAATAGGTAAAAAGGAAAAATATACAAATGGTGTAAATAAAAAATAAATACACAACAATATAACTTTAAAATATATTAGTGAACAAACCAAGCAATTTTCACCATGAATTTGAATTTACAATTCAACATTTTATTAAATTAAATATTTTTTCAAATGATTATAGGTGGGTAAATATATATAGTCGACTATTGAAAATTCGAAATCAAAGGGACTAGAAGAAAAATTCGAATTATCAAGAGGAAAGAAAAAAATTTCGAATTATTATGAGTTTTTATTATATTTTTGAAAATATATATGAGTTTACATAGATTTTATATATAGCCTCAAGTAAAAAAAGTAAAAATAATGAAAACGACAAAAAATAACAAAAAAATTTCCGATGTATTAACATTGCAATAGATAACAAACATTACGCGAAAATGAGGAGTAAACATTGAATTATAAAGAGTGGTCTCCCGTATATCACAGAGACCAAAATAAAACCCAAATGCAACCTTTGTGAATGGTTGAATTATAGTCTTTATATAGTTCTAATTAGGCTGAATTACGGTTTCTAAACGGTAGTTATGTCTCGTTTTGCAACTGTTGTATTATCGTTAAATTATAACCGATTTGAAACTGTTTATTTATAATGTTATATTTCTTTGATTTGATTAATATAATGAATAATATATATATATATATATATATATATATATATATATATATATATATAATGTTGATTATTGTTTTTATTAAAAATTCTGTAATTATTCATTAAATTAATCAAATCAAAGAAATATAAAATTATAAATAAACAGTTGCAAATCGGTGACATAAATGTTGGCAGATCAACCTTTTTGTAACGGTTGCATTATAATCTTTGAGACTATAATTTAACGATAATACAACAGTTTCAAAACGGAAAAAAACGAGACATAACTACCGTTTAGAAACCGTAATTCAACCTAATTAAAACTATATATAGAAAATAATTCAGCCATTCAAAAAGTTGCATTTGGGTTTTATTTTGGTCTCTGTGCTATACGGGCTAGTTCGAATTATAGAACGTTCTCTCCTCTTCTTGTTACGAAAAGGATTTCAAGATATCGAGTGTGTCAAAATACACAGCATTTTTTTCGAATTATCGAAAAATTCCCATTATGAAGGTTCGAATTATCGAGAGTCGACTATATATATATATAATAAGAAATTATACCAAGATAATTCAGGTTAATAAAACAATGTGCATTTACAAAGAACTAATGCGATAAATCCTAATAAAACTCCTATATTTTATACACTTTTTTCTAATGTGTTTTTAATTACCAGTATTTATCTTGATAAATCAGGATAATTTTTATTGAAAAAATTTAAAACGTTTTAATGTCATTCAACAGAGGTAAATAAATTTTTGGTTGCTATACAAGCTTCTTTAATTTTCAGATTTCTTAATTCTTTCACTGAGAAATCGTTGGCCTTTACTGAATCACTCACTATTTATTTAAAGGCATATGACGTAGTGACATTTCATTCTATCCATAAATTTGACGTTTTCTTCATTTTTTCTAGTTTTACTTTTTAAGCTAGGTAATTTTGTTGCTGTAACATTTGAACAATTCTGAACAGACTTTTATTTTTCTGATTGATTAATTGCGTATTCGACGTGCATTTAATCAGAGCTCGGTCGTACTGAGCATGCGCACTTGGAATTTTTATTGCAGAATTTCAAATGCGCATGCTCAGTACGTTCGAGTGAGGTATGAGTGCATTAAGTATGGTTTTTAAAGTTTTCAACGCTAATTCTAAAAAATGTGCCATGTCGAATTTTCCTTTACACTCAAATTGAAATTTAATTTATTTACTAAAGTAATTGCTTTTTTCCTCGATTCTAACATTTTATCTAAATGAGTAGAAAAACAAATTATCAGCTGATTTTGTCATATCGAGGCTTCGATACCAGAGGTGACGTTAAACGAGATATGGCTGTATTTTATAATAGAAACAGATAACTCGAAGTAATAATTCTCTTGAATCTATTCACTGGTCCATAAAGAGAATAATCCTTGGCCTATGTTATGTCATTAACACGTCTTCCCTAAGAATTGATTTTGTAATCGATTTCTTCTGCCTCATCGCCCACCATCTTTCTCTGTGAAATGAATGGGCTACCAAGTTCTTTTAGTTTTTGAAAAGAGTTTTATTATCAAAACAAATCTCTATAAAATGATTTATGTCGATTTTATTGTAATAAACAAATGAATAAATAAATAAATTCTATTAAAAAGAAACCAAGTGTCTTGGTTTATAATGTATTTCGAAATATATTTTAAAAACGAAGTTTTATGAAAAGTTCATGATTAATAATAACAGTTTTAGCGTAACGTGAAACGTCAAATGGGAGGGTGTATCTATTTCATCGAAAATATATTTTCTCTAATAGCATTTACAGTTGAATTATGTTCGCAATTCTAATGTAGCTGTCGCTTTTCCATATTATGAATATATATCATCGTTTCATTGTACGAAGTAAAAATGGCAAAATACAAATGAAATAAATAGCCATAATTACAATAATTAAAAATATATATATCTCAATTTCATTTTAGAAAAAATAATATTTTTTTATTAAATTTCGATAGGTTTGTTTTAAAATAAAACTGGAGTGACTGTGAACACTCCATGATTTTAATTAACTGCGATTTTTTTTTAATTTCATATATATTCTCTATATATCAGTGGTTCTAAACCTTTTTAAGACCGCGACCCAAATTTGAGAAAATGTTCATGTTGCGACCCCCCCCTCCTCCAAAATACAAAATTTTTTATTTACTTTTTGTAGATCATACTTAAGCAATTTTCTTCAATTTTAAAACGATGACCTTTTTTTAACTCATATATTATTACATATATATATATATTTATATATTTTAATTAAGATAAACAAGGGTACTTTTCGATCCAAGGAAAATTTAATGAAAAAGTATGTGCTTTTAAAATTTTCATTTTTAATTGTATTGAATAAATCAAAATATATTTTTAAACTTATTGAAAATAAATATTTGTTTAGCGACACTGCGCGACCCAAAGAAATACTTTGCGACCCAAAATTGGGTCGCTACCCATAAGTTAAGAACCTCAGCTCTTTAGCATGTGATGATATAAGACAGGGGTCTTTTCAAACTTTTTCAAGATCAGTTCACCAAATTTTCAGTGAAAGTTCCGCAGTGCATATCTCTCAACACAGAAAATAACAACTTCAGTATATTTACAAATTACATAATACATGTAATACTGTTTAATTACCTAATCATTAGATTAGATTGTAATGATTTTTTTTATATAGCTTTTTTTATTTATATATTTTGAAGATGCAACATTTTTTTTAGTATAGTAACCACATCGTCGAGTCGTAGTATGAAGACCCCTGATATAGGATATATTGGGAAGATTTGCGATTGCCTGCCTGGGCCCTGACACTTTGAGCTTCTATCTCCAAGTTGGAAAAAAGTTTATTTCACTTTGTGACTTCTAGGAGGAAGGAATTCGATGATTTTCATAGTTTGACAGCGGATTTAGAAATTAATGTGAAAGTCGTGTGGTGACCACACCAGTTGATTTTAAATTAATACATTAAATTAAAATTAAATTTTAATAAATAGATATAATTTGCTAAAGTATTATTTAATATATATTTTTCTAAAACACTTCTTCATGTGCCATACTGGGTTCGAAGCGTTGGTGATTTCTATAGTGATTATAGTAATTTTCCTAAGAAAAGTATTCTCAAGTGTGTTTTCCTATTGCCTTCTACTGTATTTTCTAGTGACTTGACTTAAACGGAATTTGATCCTTAATCAAAGCGAAGGAAACTCGATCTCTCTAAACATTACTAGCGATGCCCCTATTAAAACGCCTGTTAGATAAAAACAAATGCTGTTCCAGAAATCAAACACAAGCCTTTCTGGGTTCTTCATTTTTTAAAACAAAAATATTTATACATTTCTTCTCAATTAATATTAGACCTCTAGGTAGGTTTCATAAACCATATGTGAAACCTCCCTAAATTCGATCGATATTCAAATTATACCTTTAAATATAATTTCACTTAGTATTAAAAAAAAATTATTATTATAGTTTATACTATATGTTTTATACTAGCTTATTTTGACTATGACAGTTATAATTTTTATCTTTTTTTTTTTGTTATAGAGGAAATTCAATTTTAAAGTTTTCATTTGACGATTGGGTTTTTCCTATCAATTTAAAAACAAAAGTTTAAATACAAATGCGGTACAGAATTCAAAAATTCATTATATTGATTCATCATTTAATCGATACTTTCTTCTGGGAATATTATGATAATATAGAAAAGAGTGCAAAACTAAAAATTAGAGAAACGTGGTTTCATTTTAAGAGATCATGATTTCCTCGGAAATACTTTGAAGTAGAAATTCGGTATGAAGGTTAATTTCAAAACATAAATGCTTGTTAAGAAAGTTTTTTTTTATTTAAATAAAGGGATCAGATAAGAAAAAACTTCTAAAATCACTTTTTCATCCGGGGTCATCATTATTTCTTCGAATTATTGGGGTTAAAAACCTGATAAAGGTTACTTACTTTAAAGACATAAAGTTCAATAAATCTCAAAAAATTTTGTTGAAGTAATTAATAAAAAGAACAAATTTTAAAATTAATATGTTTTTTAGTTTTCTGGCTTTAAATATGTGAAATAAAGGCAATAATACTTTAACTTGGCCCCACCCGAGTAGAGCACCCGGAGCTAGGGATGCAAGGGATACATCGATGTTTCAGTAGTAAAACATCGATGTTTACCATCGATGTTCACTATTACAAACCATCGATGCATCGATGTTTTTTACATCGAAGTTGCAAGGTTCCAAATAGATGACACTACTTTTTTTAAGGCTGGAGCAACAATAACGCAACAAAGAAACCGTTTGACAGTGAAACGGCTTCCAAAACTATTATATTTAAATTCAGTTACTAAATAAATTGCTCTGGTTTTGAAAAGAAGTCTATTATGAGAGTCACATGATTATTGTATAACCTTGTAATAAAAAATTAACAACTTAAATCGTATTTTATTTTATACAAAAAAAACCTATCGATGATATGATACATCGATGTTTTCTGGGCGATGTATCTATACGTGAATGTTTTTTTTATATATCGATGTATCGATACATCGATGTTTATTTATGATGTTTCCATCCCTACCCGGAGCATCGATACCCTTGCGCTACGGCACTGCACTTTTTTGTCAAGTTTCAACTTTCAAGCCCAAGCCGTTTGCATATGCCAAATTTTGCCGAATCTTGAAATATGTTTTCATTTTCCCTTAAGGTAGTTGTTTCGCGACAATACTAGCAAAAAGTTAATGCTAGAGTATATAGAACAGACAATAAAAATTCATGATTCATAAACCCAAAACTTTTTGCTGTTTATGTACCATTACTAGCCAATCCCGTACCCGTTTGACAAATCTGGCAGCAATGTCCGAGCTTGTATATATTTTATCATAGAAATGTCAGATAAAGTACATTATAAAGGGAGATTTATAAAACAAAAAGTTCTTAATAAGCGATTGAAAGCTGTTGCGACAATGGCTGTAGAGAAAAAATGACAAAAAATTTCTAAAGTTAACCCACTTTTTAGGTTAAATAAATGCGTTGTTGCCAGATTGTTTTTAGTGTAAATTTTTCATTATATATTTTTCATTATTTCTTCATTATTATCTCAGAAACTGTGTTGTAACTATGAATTAAAATTTTCGTAAAAAATGTATTAGTTATTGTTTAAAGTTGGTTTAGTTTTTTATAACAAAGGTAAGAAAAGTTTTTTTTTTTTTTTTTGGCTTTTCGGCCCTTCCAGCCATAAGCCTAATTACGATACTAGTTATATTTTTTTTTTTAATTTGTCTCTACCCCCGGGGTCAGATTTTAGCTGGATGCCTCGAGTCGGATTCGAACCCGGGTCCCCTGGTTAGCTCGCTGTCATGCTACCGCCTAGCCTATCTGACCCCCCAAGAAAAGTTTCTTAATTATAATTAAATATGTAAGTAAACTTTCCGAAATCCCGTAATGCAATGTATAAGAGTCTGAAAAACTCTATCTTTGAAATTTAATATCTCCGGAACCATATTGTTCATAAATTTGGTTTTGCCACCAATCGATGCAGAAGTATTTAAATAATAATCTGTCTAAATTTAAAAAATATCCTAAGAAAACCCATATGGTGAAACAACTACCTTAATTATTAAGTATTATTTTTTAGCTACTTAAATTTTTTGGATATACCTACCATTTCAAATTTAACCTTTCGATTTACATTGTTGACTAGAATGTGCATCTTTAAATAATACTGTGAAAATTCGCCAAGTTTTATTTCATTTTTATATATACACTAATTTTCATGTTGATTTTATTTTTTGTTTGTTATATAATTCAGCTATTCACTGTTCATGGATAGTCCAATTAGACTTCAACTGGGCTGTACGAAATTCGCAAAATTAGTTTGCATGAATGCATGTACTCCCCCGAATGGGACTGATCCCTAATAATTATTTATACCCATGAGTGTATAACAATGGCGAGCATAGGGCAAGCGCCGGAATGGGCGCAAATAGCTTCATTAGTGAGAAGCTCACTTTGACAAACAGCTCATTCCATGCATGGTCTTCCTCCCTGCGTTCCTCCTCCGACCCTACAATGTTCTGCACAAACGCTGAGGAAGCATAAAAACATATTCATTTCTTACACAAATCGTAATTAATATAGTTCATTATAGAACTCAATTATTTCCAAACAAAATATTTTGACTCTAATAAAACAAAAGAATCATATTCATTCTCTCTCTCTTTTTATGTCCATTGCTATTAGAGATATGTTTTTTACTTTATCCAATGCGAAGCATGGGGAAAGTATTGTAATCGGTCTCGCTTGAGTTGTTTGCCATAAAAGAATTTAGTCTTTTTGATTTTAAGTCGATTCTACGACGTTTTCAGTAGAGGTTGCCATTAATAGTCAAAACATCAAAAATGGAATGCAATAAGGTTATTCCTCTAGTATTAGATAAGAATCGATCGTTATTTTTGATTTTAAGTCGATTCCTCCATGTCTTCAGCAATGGTTACCATTAATAACCGAAATGTCAAAAATCCAATTAGGAATGGTTATTCCTCGAGTATTAAATGAGAATCGATCATTATTTTTGAATTAATGTCAACATGAGCTGCAAATCGCAATTGATATCTGATTAATAATAAAGGAATAAACATATTAATATTTCAAATGAATTTGGATAAAGTAATTAGCAAACGATCAGTTGCAGTTTATTTAATATTTGTAAAAAAAATTTATGATGCTTAAGGTAGTTCTTTCACAAATGCTAAAAATTCAAGAAGTCTTTGAAACTTGGAATATAAGTCATTAAAAGCATAATACACACACTGTTAAAATTTGAAGACGATTTACCACACCATACATGAAATAATTGCAATTAAAAATTACATTTTTTACATAGGGTAGATAGGGAAAGGGTGGGGATATGACCATTATTTTTTTTTTCATTGAAGGACTTTCACCATCTTGATGAAAAAGTAATATTTGTTAGAATAATATATTCGGAGTAACTTAAAAAAAAAATTGAAATTATTTATCATGTAGTTTTGATAAAAAAACAAAAAAAAAACATATTTAGGCGATTATTTTTAGTTGAGGGGATATAAGCACAATGGCTTGGAAACGATCCGGCTAGTATGCGTGTTTTATATATGTTATATATTTTTATTCAAACAAATATATTTTATAAACCATAAATAAATTAAATAAAAATAATATATAATATATACCGGGTGTCCCA
The DNA here is from genome assembly GCA_024734495.1 of Forficula auricularia. Taxonomy (NCBI): domain Eukaryota; kingdom Metazoa; phylum Arthropoda; class Insecta; order Dermaptera; family Forficulidae; genus Forficula; species Forficula auricularia. The sequence continues at coordinate 30,976,747 of JALMQS010000030.1, read as the reverse complement.
AAAGTCAAGGATCAAACGTGAACACGAGATAGGTGAGTTCAGGATTGTCCAAAATAAAAAAAAATTTTTAATAAAACTCTCTTAGTTTTTCGAGTTATGGGCATTTTTTGAAAACCGTGAAAATCGCTACCCAGCTCTAAATAGTTGAATGCTGTGGCTACGAATTTTCATACTTTATAATTCTAATTTTTGTTACGGAATCCTGAATAATACTGCCATCGATCACAAAACAGAAAATAACTAAGAGTATTATACTTTTGAGAAAAAAAATATTTTTGTCAGATTCATGTGTCAAAAAATGTTAATCAGCTAACTTTGACTCTTGATATCTTAAAAAAAAACTGTATCAAACAATAATGGCAAATTATCTAAAAAATTGACACATTTAATCAAGATTTCAAAATGGTATAAAACATTCCACTTTTTTAAAAAACAAAAACTAATATTTGCATTTTTATGCGAAAGGAACTAATTTCAAAACACAATTCGTAATTGGCTAAAGTATAATACTCTTAGTTATTTTCTGTTTTGTGATCGATAGCAGTATTATTCAGGATTCCGTAACAAAAATTAGAATTATAAAATATGAAAATTCGTAGCCACAGCATTCAACTATTTAGAGCAGGGTAGCGATTTTCACGGTTTTCAAAAAAATGCCCATAACTCGAAAACTAAGAGAGTTTTATTAAAAAAATTTTTTTATTTTGGACAATCCTGAACTCACCCATCTCGTGTTCACGTTTGATCCTTGACTTTTGGGACACCCTGTATATATAATAAAAGTTTATTTATCATTGTGGTATTAATGTTTCTGTCACAGATCAGATGGATCTGAAATGTATTGCTTTTAGCTCAAAGCTGTCAAAAACATAGCCTTACTTTTTGCCTTCTTGGTTAAAGATGCCATGTTTTTTCATTAAATAGCGTTAAAATTTTAAATGCACTCTCGGACATGGCTTTAATTTTTAATACTTTTGGCTAAATATTAATGCTTTAGAAATTTTAGGTAAGGAGCTGTTAAAATGAATTAACGCTGAATTCGGATGTTAAAAGTTGACGTTTTTGCTTAGAGAAAGACCTGTTTAATCGTTAATTCTCAATTACTATACGAAAAAAGACGTAATTTTTTTTTACTCCTCTGTTTTTCTTTAAATTCAATAGTCAATGTTGAATTCAAATAAAATGTTTCATGCGTTTTTTTACATCCTATCAATAAAAAAACAGCCTGATAACCAAACATTATTAACATATAACGAATTCAAATAACGGAGGTAAATTTTGATAAACGAATAAAAAAAAATTTAGATCAAGGAGAAAATATTATAACGAAAGGAAATAATAGCAATGTTTTCGACTAATAAAAAAAAAAATCCCCATGTAGAAAGAAAAAATAATTTTTTCGGTGGGCAATAAAAAAATATTATTATTTTTTTGACCAAATAATTTCTAATCTAAATCAATGTTTCCAGCCTGGACAGTGTGAGTAAAATGTACGTGAGTCTTGTTATTTTGTGAGGCCTAGCAAATAACATACTTTTTATAGTATACACAAAAAATTTTATCCTCTATTAAAATATTACTATAAAATATATTTTATAAAATAAATAATATTTTGAATTAAAGTGAATTCAAAAAATACTCAAATAAATTGATTAATACATTATGTCACTTTTTACTTTTCAATAACAGATTTTTATTTATTTTATTTATTTAACAAAGTATACAAACATAGGATCTTAGGTCCCAGCTAGTGTTTATACATAATTTAGCAACAATATTTTACAAATTTGGCAAAAGAGTTGACCAATACACAAATTTTATGGGGAAGAAGAGAGAAAAAAAAAAGTAGAGAAAGATTAGAAGACATAAAGGAAATAAGTGTAAGGAGTATCAGTTATTGGGTGGGATCCATAAAGAACGAAGATCTGAGAGCACCAAGAGTCGGGTTTGCCTGAAATTTGGATGAAAGTTCAGATAAGGATAAAATGTTATTAGATTATTACCTACTAAAGAAAAATAAAAAAAAAAGCTGAATAACGTTGTTATTGTATGTGATAAAAACAAATTGAAATGGAAATGTATCTATATAATTAGCTTTTATTGATATTGATGAAAATCAGCACCCGTGATGCTCTAGCCAATGATGAGTAAGTAACAAACATATTCTTATGGGAAGACATATTGTTTTTCACCTATAGTCTGCCAATTGATGTAGAGGGGATGATTCACAATGGATTTGCCTTTCTCACTTCTATTTTATATCTTGAATAGATGTCACTTCTATTGTGATTTTCACCAATTAAATCTATATATATATATATATATATATATATATATATATATAAAATTAAGGTTTTGTCTGTACATTGGTCCAAATCACGCCAAATTTTGGTTGCACAGGTTTCAAGCAAAGTTATGAACGAAAACACCCTCAACAAAATTCCTGTCTGTCTGTATGTCTGTATGTTTCCGTGGGTTCCGCGAAAAGTTGCTCACGATTCACGTAAAAACGGCTGAAGGGATTATTATGAAATTTCATATTTACATCAGATGTCTTCTAACTTACGTTTTTAGCTACATAACGTTTTGATATTTTGACCTCAAAAGGGGGTTTGGGGGGGGGGGACGAATGAAAATTATCAAATAACTCCTAAACTATTAACTCTACGGCAAATTTTATAATGAGCAAAGTTGTAGAAGATGTGATTTCTGACAACTTTTGTTTAAAAAATTTCCCAAAAAACCACCCAAAAAGGGGGGGGGGGGGTCAAAATATGAAAATTCTTACCCTTAGAGCCAAACTTAACCAAATTTTGTGTATAGAATCTGTGGGTCACTAGAAGGCTAGAAATGCAAAAACTAACCACCCAAAAAGGGGAAGGGGTCAAAAAATGAAAATTCTTACCCTTATAGCCAACTTAACCAAATTTTGTATACATAATCTGTGGGTCACTAGAAGACTAGAAATGAAAAAAACTGGGTTCGGGGGGTGGAGCGCACGGGGTGGGGTCCGGGGGTGCAGGGTTTAGGTGAGGGTCCAGAGGCGTAGTGGGGTGGTGCGTGGTGGGTTCCGGGGTGGATGGGTGTGGGGTGGTGGAGTGAGGATCCAGAGGCTTAGTGGGGGTGGAGGGCGCGGGTGTAGGGTAAAGGACGCGGGGGTGGGCTCGGGGGTGGGGTGGTGCAGGGTGGAGTGGGGGGTTCAGGTGAGGGGCCAGAGGCGTCGTGGGGTGGTGCGGGGGCTGGGGTGCGGGGGTGGGAAGTTTCTGGGTGGGGGGAGTGGGGTATGGGGGGTCCAGGGGGCGTGCCTTGCAGCTAGTATTATATATAATAATAACGGCGAATGCGACACCTATAATTGGGTTGTTTATCAAAATAATTTGTTTTGTACTGATTATTTCAAGGATTGAAAATGTTATATGTGTGGCAATAAATAAATAACTAGATAAAGATGCTTTGAACCTCAAGGGTAAAATTTTTGACAGAAATTCAATAAGTCAAAAATACCACTTCACACTTATGGCAAAATTCAATTCTGGTATCATTTTGAAATAAATGATAAATCAATCAAATGATTGAAGAATTAATTATACAATGATTACGAACATGAAAAATTCATTTCCATATTTCGGACACTTTTTAATTAATCAAGTTTAAATGTAAACAAACGTACCTATATGAGCGATGGCAGAGAAATCAATTATACTGGCTTCATTAAAGGATAAAATAAAAAATATTCTTTAAATGACTAGTATTTATTTATTTGTTGCTTTATATTATTCTTTGGTACTTTAATAAAATAAAAAAACTAGAGGAAATTTTTATTTCTTGTTTTTTTTTTTTTAGGAAAAGTTTAAAATGGTAATAGATATCATCCACCTGGGTTAAATATTGATTTTGATATTCAAATCCATTGACTTTATTATTAATCTTGAAGAACAGAATAAATAAACGATGGATACGCACAAGAGAGAAGTTTTAGGTAAGCTATAGATGAGGTTAAATTAAAGAAAATCTCTAGAGTTTAATTAAACACGAGATGAGTACTATCGATATCCATTCAAACTATTATCTTTAACGGGAAAATAAGTGGCTCCGGTTCGGTGATTAATTTGATATTTTAATTTGTTAAAATCATGATTCGAAAAATATATTTTTAGTAACTAACTGTAAGTCTATAATAAAATAGTTTTAATTCAAAAATTCTATTTAATTCTCATTAGGTAATTTTTCTTCAAAATCTCAAAAATTAAAAAAAAAATAAGTAAAAATTAAATAGTATTGAATCTCACGTAATAAAGAACCAAAGCCTAAAGTATTTGATCAGGATGAATCGATCAGTAATAGGGCTACCTCCAATTTTTATTTAAAAGCTTTTTTATAAATTACGAAAAAAAAAATTAAAAATCTACATTATCAGTGCTAATTTTGTTCCTATACAGTATGTGTGTATAAATATGTGTGTGTCTATGATGCAGATTAGAAGGGGCTAAATTTTAGTGTTCGCGAGTCTTGGATTCCAATCCACGAAGTGAAAATCGGTATTTCTACAATAATGGCCAGCTAGCCTCAAATAATTTATTTAATTTAAATTTCGAAATGGGGAATTAAAATTATCATATGATTTAGAAGAACTACGTTTCACTTTTATATTTATTAACTTGTGTCCAAAGCGACCTCAAAGAATGTAGAATTTCAACCCTTTGCAAAAATAAAACGATTGATATGATATTAACTAACACGTTAATGGTGATAGTTAAATAGATAAAGTAGGTAATTACTTATTGCTATATGAACATGGAGAGAGGTCCAACTTATCCTTTTCTTATGGAAGAACACCACACAATGGTATATAAATTTTTAAAAATAGATTCCTTGAAAAGATACTGGCGCTGTCTCCTCAGAGAGTTTCTGTGACATAAATTAATTTAAAAAAATAAATTGTTTTTCAATTAGTGATGTTTTGTGAGTTTCGTTTTATCTTTTTTAATAAATAAATATTTAGCGAGATAGAGAGAAATATTAAATCTAATTTCATATTGCAGAGTATTTGTTTTCATGAGATGTTTTGGAGATACAAGGAGAGGACTGTTCTCTTAAGAAAAGGGAGCCGAATATAAAGTCCTCTCTGTATCCTCTGAATAATTTAATATTCCCCTTTGCTTTGGGTAGACAGTGTCTCTTTTCCTACTAGAAATCGCTTCTGTAACTGCGGCTGGCTGGACAGCCGAAGACATGGCCAGATCATGACAAAAAGCCTGAGGAGTAACTTTGATCAATCAGTTCGAGAAACTCCCCTCGGTTCAATTTGCCCGATATCGTGGCTCTTTCACGTTTCTGCACCGGCAATTTATCTCACCCAGGGAGAAGAATTTCTACACCCTGTTCGCCTCCCGTCCACCGCTCTTTCCGTCTTTTAGGAACTTTCTACCGAGACAGAGACACACCGAAACCCATAAATTAAAGTGAAGACTCGGCCCATATTATGCACCCTTCTTAAGATGACTGCTTAAAGCAATTTCGGATTCTTTTATCATTCATATTAGAGAGAAGGGGGTGAAAGAGAGGAAGGGCAAAGTGCCAGAAGTGATGGATAAGTCCACTTTACGGAATACTCGCGAGTTGCGAATTATTTGATTTAAACAGATTAAATTCCCTTGAGAAAATTGACGAATCCGAATACAAATAGTCGAGTTTATTTTAGGAGAAAATTTTTAAAATATAAAGAAACAACAATACGTTATTAAAAAAACAAAAAATCGGTTTTTCTCGGGTGTCCATCTTTGTTGCAATAACAGTTTAGTGAATATTAAAAGTAGTTTTTTGTTTTTCTTTATTGTCCCCGGGAACACAACCCATTTAGACAGCACATATGTGTAAGTAAAGTTATGTACCCTATGGCTGTGGAAACACACCAACAAATAAATCCAAGCGTTAATTTATTTATAAATTCAGAAAAACTAATTCAATGTCTTGAACGAATAATTAACATTAAAAATGTTTTAAACCTTTAAAAAATGCATCTTTAAAAATATAGGATAAATATTTGAATATATGTTCATTAAAAAAAAGCATTAATATTTAATAATTATTCAAATAAATCCTTAATTTATATAGGTAGATTTATCGTATTCATTCAAATTAATATTATTTTTTTATTATTAACAGGAGAGCAAATCTAATCTTAGAAAAGTATTTACTCCCCCTCAATTTACAGATGACAAAAGTCCATGAAAATATCTCAGGCGTCTACACCGAACATTATCTAATAGTAATTTACCAGCTGCGAAGGACATCTTACTGGCCCCCTGTACTTTCCAGTGGGTTTTAAAATAATAATTTTAATAAATTTTATTTGTCCTGAACTATTAGTGGGTTTTAAAATTAAAAAATCACATCGGCGTCGTCGTGCAAGCCGATTATAATAAGTATAGATAGATTATTATTTTTCACGATTTCTCGAGAAATAAACTTTTTTTTTGTAATAACCATAATCGGCTGTGGTTCGCAATTGTCCTAGAGGGTCAGTTGAAAAATTCCAACCCACAATGTAAACTGGCAATGTGCATTAGCGCCATCAAGGTCGGGTTGAGGTCTCCGTGTCTTGTCCCGTTTTGATTGGCCTGGAACAATCTCCAGGGCCCAAGCGGATGTTTTGTCGAGTGGAAAAGCGTCGACAACCCAGCAAAGCGGCACCGTGTGACAAAGATGTTAAGGCCGGCTTTAAATTTAATTATATTAAGCTTTCGAGGGCTTGCGTTTTCGTAAAACTAATGGCCACTTCTCTTTTAAGCTCTTGGCACTTAGCTCATCTTATTCTACTAAATCCATTTCATTATGTTTACATATTCTTCGGGCTTTGCTTAGATTTGCACCCAAGGGAGACGTCGCTCTGAATATTAGAGAATGGCTTAAATCGATAAATATTCCAGTAATAAGCTTTCAATGCGATTGTCATTAAGAAAACAAAACAGTTCATTTCTAGGGATTCAGGTATTGACTGGCTAGCAAGGTTCTCGCCGAAAGCGGGATTCGCAGCTAGTAGAAAATAAAAAATGAATTACAAAATTTATGCACTTATTAAATTATTTCTAATAAATACATTTGAGCTTATTAATGGCGTATTATTTATGAAAAAATATGTGTGAGCCTCATCCACATAAGCTCACGGGAGAAGTGAAACTTGTTTGGCGGTAGATGAAATTTGTACATAACGGCCAAAAAGTTTATTGCTCTTAAAAAATCACACGCAAGAGACAATGTTTAGTTTTTTTTTTAGTTTTTTTTTTATTCAGGATTTTGGACTAAGTATTTATATTAGGTTAAAAATAAAACGAGAGTCTTCTGTTTTTTAAATAAAATAATTTTTAATTATTTCTAGAGACTATAGTTTCGAAGGCATTGCCTTCATCATCAGTCTATCATAAATATTTCAGTATTTAGTTACAAATTAGTTACAAATTAAGATTTATACATTGAAAATTTTGAAAATATATAATGTCTTTTTCTTCATGTTTTCTCTTGGGAGATTAGAATGTAAATGGAGCAATATCTGGGTTACTCTTTTGTTTAGGCTTTTTGTAAAGAGTTTTACCTGAATGAATGGAATGTTTTTAAAAATGGGTCATTGATAATTTCTAGTTTTTCATTTAAAGATTCAAGTGGGCTTGGTTTTCAGTTAGGTGAAGAACTAGAAATGATCAATGACCCAGTTCTAAAACCATTCGAGGCATTCGGGTTCGAAGGCCTAAGCTAACGGGATTGCATCCGTTTACATTCTAATCCCCGGGGTAGAGACAAACATGAAGAAAATACATTATAGTATCCTAAATGGTTTCAATGGCTAGACTTAAGGTCGAAACTAGCCTGTAACTAAATACTGAAATATTTGTGAAGACTGATGATAAAGATTTCAAATGGTCTCTAGAAATGATTAAAATTACTTTAAATGAAAAACTAGAAATGATCAATGACCCATTTTTAAAAACAATTCCGTTCCATCGACAGTGAAACTTTATTCACTAATAAGTGTTTAGATTTCAGATTTAGCCTACGGCCCTTTTTTTACACTCAGATATTTACAGCTCGACTGGTCACAATTCTATGCACTGACACTATACTAATACCATCTATTATTTCTCCTCCATTGAGTCAGCCATCTTTATTGTAACAACAATTTCAAAATAGAAGCCTCACTAAAGAAATTTCACTTCAAAAAAAATGTAATTTGTAACCAATTATTATTTTTTGTTTGTATATAAATAGTTCCTCAATTAGTCCCCTTTCAAACAGCCTGGAATTTTCGCGGAACCGATTACTCAGTCTATACGATGTAATGATGAATTTAATTTTTTCGAAGTCCGAGACGAAGTACTAGAATTATCAGGATTCGTAGTCGGAGACAAATGTTTTCTGCTATTTTTTCAGCTAGACTTAAGATCAACCTGGCCCCTTGATGATAATTTAAGAACAAAAATAAAAAAAAATTATAATTTTTTAAAAGGTGCGATAGGCAACAATAGAAGAGTGAATAACAAAAAAGGGTTCAAATAATTTTCGTTAAAATAAAGAAGAGAATAAAACAAAACCTCGGTTATCAGAGGCATTTATTATTAGTAATGAAAGAGAAAAATGAACAAAATGCTTAGGGGATTTATTTTCATTCAAGTCATAAAGGAGTGCTGAGATGGCCTTTTGAAACGATCACGCAAGCAGCTTTCGTGTATAATTTCGACAATATTTATAGCTAATAGTATTATATTGTATATTAGGTAGGAGTTTTCTATTTAAATTTTATTAGTGTTTAAGGCAGAACCATTTTGATAAGCATTATTTAATTACACGATTACTGAAATCAATTTGGTTAATATGGCATTTGAATTGCTTGGAATCTTTTCTAGGAGTATCTAACTATACTATAGGAAATAAAACAGAAAGAATAATAGAAAAAGAAATTATCTGAACATCAAATTGGAGAAAAATGTCAATACTTTTTTTTAAGACTAGCTACGTTTTCAGCAAATTAAAGGGAATTGGCAATTATTTGGTCAGCCAACAGTTTGAGTTATAGAACGCTGAAACTGCATTGAAATGCAATAATTTGTTAATACAAATTTGTGTTCCAAGCTCATTAGCTACAACTTCCCAGACATTTATCCTTCGATTCTAACTCACTGGAATTAAGTGATAAAGGATTTCAATGTCGTCACTCTGGGGTCTTACCTCTCTTGGAATGACCAAATCTCAACCGCTGCTAAAACTGCAAGCTGGGTCTCCTATTTTGGTCTAGACACGATTATACTCTCAGTCAACTTTTTACACTGTATAAGGCTCAAATTCATCCCTGTTTCGAATATGGCTCTCATCTGTGGAGAGGGATCTCCAAGCATTCTCTTGCCACACTGGATGCAATTCAGAAGCGACCAATTAAACTAATAGGAGACCCGGCCCTAACTAATTCACTCGACTCCCTGGCTCACCGAAGAACCGTTTCTGCCCTTTCCATGTACTACATATACTATCATGGTGTCTGTTCAGTAGAGCTGAAATCAATTATCCCCCCCCCTAGAGCCCTCTTTGCTAGAATCACGAGGTTTTCGAACGCTCAGCATCCCTTCGCTGTCAAATTGGATAAAAATTGAACCAACGCTTTAGCCAACTCTTTTATCCCTATGATTTCCAGAGACTGGAACTCACTTCCAGCCACCGTCTTCGCAGAAACTTATAACCTTCAGCTGTTTAAGACCCGCATCCGCAGTTACCTTCAACTCCTACCCAGCCCATAAAATCCCCTCTTCTTCTTCTTTTCACGATGGAGGGGCCAACCCAGGTCTTTAGGGGATCACCTTTTTGGTGTATCTCCTTCTCACGTCAATATCATTAAAAAAAACGTTCAATAACTTCTCATATAATAAATTTGATCTGCATTTTTGAACCGAAAGTTTTGAAACTGGGAATTCCGAAATCTAATAAATTCTCTGTTTTGTAAATTCAACGAATGGCACGCACCTTTCATGAAGTTACAGAGAGAGAAAAATGCTTGGAAATTATTTTTATTCACTTTTCTGAGATTTCTCTACACAATTCCCACAGAATCGAATAAGTAATTCTGCCCATCTGGCGTGTAATTCCGGTTGCCTTATTTAAATGAAAACTCTATTGTAATATCTTGAGGTAATAACTAAATTAAGTTTAAAATTTTATATGTCTGGAACTCAGAGAATTGCCGTAAAAACAGACACAATCAAACAAGTGAATCAACTGGAGTATTAAGTTAGCTCAAAACTAAATTGAAAGTTTTTTTGCCGAGAGTAGCAGAATTTTTATATATTAAAGGAGACAATAAAAGAGTGTGTCTTCTGCTGGAGTTATAAATTTTATTTATTTATAACGAGACTAGAGTTTCGAGGGCTTTGCCCTCTTCATTAATTCATTAATTCCTGTGAATCACATTGTAATAGACTGATGAAGAGGGCAAAGCCCTCGAAACTATAGTCTCGTTATAAATAAATAAAATTTATAATTCCAGCAGAAGACACACTCTTTTATTGTCTCCTTCAATATACAAAAATTCTGCCACTCTCGGCAAAAACTTTCAATTTAAGAATTTTTATATACGAAGGAGACAATAAAAGAGTGTGTCTTCTGCTGGAATTATAAATTTTATTTATTTATAACGAGACTATAGTTTCGTTATAAATAAATAAATTTATAATTCCAGCAGAAGACACACTCTTTTAATGTCTCCTTCAATTAACTCAAAACATTTTCTATTTTGTTTATTCGTGGTTAGATATTTATCTCTGAATCGTAGAGAAAACATTTTAAGCCTGATTTGTTCTGTATATCTCTCTGCCTGTTTGTTCAATTACAATAGCAATGAAAGCTCAAAAGACGTTATAGAAGTTCTAGTACGACTAGAATTTTAGCTTTTCGCAAACTTTAAGGATTTGGCAATTGTCAGCATAAGGTTTCAGCTAACGAGAGAGTTGGGTACAATGTGATTTTTTTCGATTTTCTGTATTTTAGATCCCGAAGTTAGATGTGAAAGCTTTTGTATTTTACTTTGAATGGATTTTAAGTTTTCTGTCTTTAGAACTTCCAGATGAAAAAAAAACACCCAAAATCAGGAATAAAATTTATATAGAGAACTCTTAAATAATAGAAGTAATTGACAAATCGAAATTTGAGACAAAAGTAATAAAAAACACCACTAGCCATGTTTGAACTTACTAGGAATAGATCCGTATTATAACGATGTGTTGCAAACAGCAAACATAAAATTTCACATTTTCCTATAATTTAGTAAAAAAGTGAAATTTTTTAAAGTCTAAGAAAGTTTCCTGTTTATAACATTGGAGTTATTAGACATTTCTGTCAATGAGTTGGGCTAAAAATCATAAACATGGCTCATACATCGTGTTTGTTTATTTTTTTTAATGATATTGATGTGAGAAGGAGATACACCAGAAGGTCCATCCCCTAAAGGCCTGTATGGGCTGGCCCCTCCATCGAGAAAAGAACAGAGTAGAAGGAAAGAAGCCGGGATCACGAGCCAAATCTCAGAAAGTTAGATACAATCCAATATCCAATTTACTAAGTTTTTAGAGGCTTCGAGCAGTGGTATATTCTCCGATCGATAAATTAGGTTTTTAAATTTATCTCACTATTATTTTTGTAGCAAATTTATTTACTACTACCTACTGTTTATGAGTTCCGGTATGATTTGTATTTCTGATATTCATTATTATTAATATAAAATTCATAAAGAGATGCCTTTAAATTTAATCAGTAAATGGTTTTTGAAACACAAACAATTTCACATCCAACTTAGGGTTGAAAAATACAGAAAAGTTAATTTACTTTAAATATAGATTATTAAGAAAGTATTTACGATAATCAATACATAAATAAAAAAACAAGATTGTTGTGTTAGGAATCGAAACACTAGGGCTATAAATCTTTTCAAATCAACTCATATCATTCGTGTCACAAAATAATTTTTATAAAATTTATTCACAATAAAAAACAAATACAGAGAATTTAAAAAATTTCTAAAGCCCCAAATCGTATATTTAATCAAATTAATCTTATTAATTATTGAAAAATATTCATATTGTCAAATTATTATAGAGAATTGAATTAATTTGTAATATTATATTTGAATTATGCAAATATAATCGATTATGCTGTGAAATAACAATAAAAAACTAACACAGATGTTCGCTAGGCATTACCCCTGATACATAGTCAACCAAATGGCCTGTTCTTGTCAATGTCAAATGCTTTCAGGCGTTTCCATTAATGAATGAATCTAATCTCATATTATATTAGCATACAATTTGAAAAGTTCATTTTATTTTTATGAGAAATTATTAATTGAAAAGATAATACTAGTGTAGTAATCAGAACGCGCTACTACCCTGCACTCGGGATCTTCCGCTGACAACAAATTAAAGTTAACTTAAATAGTCCTTAAACACCCTCGAAGATTAATTCCTCGGAATATTTCTAGTTTCCATTTATTATAACTATTATTAATTATTACTTTCACTTATAATAAAATAAGTTAAGGCATTGCATTCATGTCTCGAGATATTTCAAATTTGAGGTTTTCTAACCCCAAAAGATATTAAATTATTAATTTTGACAATTATAGGTAGAAGTTAAATAAACTATAACTTAAAAATCAATATATCAAATTAAAAAATATTTGTTTTTGGACCCCAGCGCTCAAAAAGTGTCTACAAATATCTTGGTCTCTTGGTCACATAACAAACGAAAAAAACTTTGTTTACTATGTAACCAGTTGGTTATTACAACAAAAGGAATTCACTTATTATACATCCAATCGGACAAATGAAGTCGTGAGAAATACCAAATTAAATATTTCAAATTAAAAAGACTGATGATGAAGGTCAAACCTCCGAAAATATAGTAAATATATATGTAAGTTCGAAACACCCACACATGAAGACGATTGGGAGGGGAAGACAAGGACAAGCGAGCGCCATAATAGATTGACACGTCAACAAATAGAGAGACTGTTTAAAACGCTCAAGTCAAATACAATTGTTAATACCCAATTTAATTATTATATATTATTTAAAATCACTTATAGATAAATATCATTGTTAAAACTAAGTAAAGGACCTGCAATTTCGAGTTTCACATTTCAGTGGAACACGATTTTTATCTACCTCGCACCCATCCCACTTATACCTATATATGTTTGTTTTCACTAAGCAGAGGCCAACCTCATTGACTTCTCTTTATGAATCAACAACTCTCCTACTCCCACAAGACAAAATCTTTTAAATTTATAATTTTATTTGTTAGAGGTCTGTTAGAAAGACATAGGTCGAAATCATGAAATAGATAATTTCAAATAAAAAAAATCAATAACGGTATCCTCTGCTTGGTGCAAGTAAATTGCACTTATTTGCATCAAGCAGATAATACAGTCATTGATTTTTTATTTGAAATGATCTATTTCCAAATGTAACTAGGTATATGAAGTATTAATAAATAATAAAAATTACTAATTTGACCATTGACTCTATCAGTTTTGTTTGCATCAAGCAGAGTACACCCTCATTGATTTCTTGTTAAAAATCAAATCTCTTTTACTAAGGGCAGGAAAATTCTTTTAAATAATTTCAAATTAAATTAATTGTTTGAGACTATAGTTCCGCAGGTTCGGCTTTCATCTTCACTCTTGCTTTATAAATCTTTAATTTGTTTTTTCTCTTCAACATTTGAATGAAGATCCTTTTGACTATTAGTTCATTTTCAAATATCTAACAATATATTCTAATATTGTAATTGTTAAAGGTTGAAAATTGACTAGTAGCAGTCTCTATTTGTTTTGAAAACCTACATTTGTTGTTCATTAGCTATTAAATTTTAAAGAAGCAATATGAGAAAAACATTTTGCGATCTAATAAAGAGTGTCCTGTGTCTCAGTAAACAAATATTTTATTTTTCTCTTGTAAGGACTTTGTTAGTGAAATTAAAAAAAAAAGTAATTTTCACAAACAAAATTGATATCTTTTAAAAGGCGAATTAAAAAGCTCATTCAAATAGAAAAACGTCTATGATTTCAATAGAAATGTTGACCGATAGAATAGGCTTTGAAAAGGACTCATTTAAAAAAAACTTTTGGGAAAAAATTACCAAAACTTTTTAACAGAATCAATAATACTTACAAAGAGAATTGTTTTGTATGATTTGAGGGAAATTAGTTAAATATGTCAACCCGAAAGTTCTCAAACTCTGAATATAAAAACTCAAACGATTTGAAGTTTAATGTAAATAATTATTTATGAAGTGGGAATTAAAAGCTTTATAAAGTGGATGAGTCATTAAAGTCGGCTTCTAGGCTATTTCCATGAATTTTGATAGAAATAGTCGCTTCTCTAGTATACTTCACTTATCAAATATTTTACCTCGGTACTTGTTCGTCTTTCCCGACCCAAGCCCCGAAGTTTTGTAGTTTCTTGGTGTAATATTTTCAGACATCTCTTTATTATAATTAAATATATAATGTGTGCACCATATGATTTTCATTTAGAATCTACCCCATCTTTAAAATTAACCATCTTAATTTTCACACTTAAACTTGAGAATGTGAATAAATTCCATACACAAAGAATAGGTATATGTATAATTTTATATAAGCAGATTTATTGAAAAAAAAAATAGTGTTTTTTGCGAGACGCCTAATCAACTCCCTTGAATGGGAATTAAACTTAAACTCATTGAAAAGCATGTATAATAGGTGATGCATATGTGTTATTAATTACATATGGACAATACGATTTTAATAATAGTGCCTGTAGCACCGAGCGATGCTCGGTAACTTGTTGTCTCTAAATGGCTTACGTTTCAAATTTCAAGCCTCTGCGACTTACCGAAGACGAGATATGAACGATTAAAATATTTATTTTACGACATGACTAATTTGCACCCCCTTCCTTTATTTCAATCGGATTAAAAATTTGACACAAACAATAACTCATGAGACTTTGATAAGTACACCAATTTTCAGCGAAATCATTAGAGCCGTTTTCGAGAAACCGATTCTATATATATATATACAAGAATTGCTCATTTAAAAAATAAGAACAATGTGATTTTTATAAATTTATACCTGGAAAATCACTTAAATAATGATAACGAAAATCACATAATATTGACTTACTTAATATCAATCGAAATAAAATGTATCTTTTGAAAAATGTGTGATAGTTTATAAGTATTCCAATTATAAAAATCGTCAAATCGGTTTTTAAGAAAATTAAAAAAAAAACGTCCCTAGTATTTTAGGTTGTTCGATTCCAACCAAAAGCATATTATACTCCTTTTAGCAAGTATTAACATATATGATCGTTTTCTTACACCTATAATCGAGTCTCTTTTCTTAATTTCAATCAAAATAAAATTCATACTTATTAAAAAGAAATTTTACAATTTTAAAAAATTGTATATTTCTTTTTTTAAATTCAAAGGTGCATTAAAATAAATTTTATAAAAAAGAATTTACAAAGGGGATAGTAAAAGGATATATTAATACATATATGTTTGCTTATTGCTTTCGAACCCAAGGGTCAAAATCTTCTGACAGTATACCTAATAAGTAATAATACTTGCTTGATAGGCACAGTAAAGCTAAAAATAAATAAAAATATAATATACCTATTTATTTTTGGACATAAAAATAATCACTCAAATACAATTTTAATACAATTTTTGATTTGCAGGAAGATAACTAATAATTTCAAAAATGTCACGTTTTAATACTCTTTAGTTTAAGTGCTACAGTGGTCTGAAAGATAATTAGACAGACAGACATTTTTTTAATGCAATCGAATGCAAGAAGGGGTGCACCAGTAAAGATGCAGCCCCTATGGATCTCGAAAGACCCTTGCATTACCGTAGGTGTTTATGCACTCGGGTTTTGAAGGTTTGAAGATTATAAGTGCTGGGAAAGATGGAGGCTGGGAGAGAGTTCCAGTTCCTTGAAGTCATGGGGATATACGTATTGGCGAATGAATTGGTCCGGCACTTTTCTAATTTGACAGCAAAAGAGTGTTGGGAGTTGGCAAAACGTGTGCTTCGTGCAAAGCATGCTTTGGGGGGAATTATTGATTTTATCTCATCAGAGAACCTGCCGTGATAGTATCTATAGAAAAGGGAAAGGGCAGAGACATTTCTTCGATGAGCTAGCGAGTCGAGGGAGTCGGTGAGGGTAGAATCGTTGGATCCAGGGTAGCAAGGGGATATTTAGAGGCTCCTCTCCATAGATGAGAACCGTATTCGAGACAGGGGCGGATTTGGGCCTTGTAGATGGTGAGAAGATGTGGGGCTTGAAAAATCGCTTGGACCTGAATAAGTAGCCAATCTTCCTTGCTGCAGATTTCGCCACAGAGGAGATGTGTTCATTCCAAGACAGGTCGGATGCGACAGAGACTCCCAACATGGATAGGCTGTCACATTTTCAGGGTAATCGAATCGAAGTGAATATCAGGGAAATTTTTATTTTCTCGCCTAGAAATTAGACAACATTGAGTCTTATTTGCATTAAAGTTAACTAAATTTTGAGAGCCCCATTTATCCAGTTTGTCTAGGTCGAGAGTGATTGAGGAGGCAACATTGATTCGATTATTCGGGAGTGAGGGTTTGCTGTGCAGAGTGCTATCGTCGGCATAACAATGAGTGGGGTTTGAGGTTTGATCGATAACGTCGTTTATATAAATTAGGAAGAGTGTGGAGGAGATTACAGAGCCTTGGGGAACACCAGCGTTTGTGGAGAACGATTCAGATGATATTCCATCCACCACAACTTTTATACTTCGGTTTGTCAGAAAACTTTCTTTCCATTTGTGAAGTGTTGGTGTGAATCCAAAGGCTGGCAGTTTGACAAGAAGATTTTTGTGCCAAACTTGGTCAAAAGCTTTTGATATATCTAGGGCTACAGCGAGGGTTTCTTTTCCGGCCTCTAGAGTTTTGTTCCAGGCGTGGGTGACTTAGGTTAAGATGTAGCCTGTGGAACGATTTTATCTAAATCCATATTGCCTATCGTGAATTATTTTATTATTTTCTAAGTGACGAAGGACGTGTTGGTTTATAACCATTAGACAGTGAATGCCACTGAAAGGATCCATTTTTACTTTTTAAACGGAACCCTAAAATTATTTTTGGAAAATTTTATTTTTACCGTTGACAACACTACATAAAAAACCACGATTACATTCAGTACGATTAACGCTAATGTAACCTAATTGAAATTTTTCACGTTTTCAAGTTGTCGAAATTTAAAAATGTTTTTAAATGAAAACCATTATTTAATTTATCTTGGAATCAACTCATTTTAGTATAGAAATACTTAATAAAGATAGGGATTTTGAAAATAAAGATAAGAATCAATTACTTTTCATTTTATTTTTATTCTAAAAAATTGCAAGTGAAATTAAATCCAATACACACTTGGTGAAAATTAAATAAATAAAAAGCTTCGATAATAAAATGGGACTCTCCATCTCAAGAAAGTTTTTAAAAGATCAAATTCATTGATCCAAGTCGAATGAAATAAAAAAATTGATTTAATAACATTATTTCTAAAGAGATAAATAATTTAAATAATGAAATAAAATAAAGAGTTTCGAGAGAAATCATTTTAAAGCAGATATTTAAAAAGCTGAACAAGTGCGAGTTGGACTCGCAGACCGAGGGCTCTGTAACTAAGATATAGCTTATACCTACTAATATTGTATTACTAGCTCAATCGTCCGTCTCACTGGGAATCTATATTATTGTTCGCAAGGCAGCCGAAAAGTAATTATATCTTCCAAAATACCTGAGATATCAAATTCGTTCTTATTTGTCGATGAAAAGAAGCAAATGAGTGTATTTGTAGTTTTTTTAATAATTATAGGTTAAGCCATTTCTAAATGCCTACACACGTTCAAAATTCATCTAAAAACGGTTATTTATGTTCATTCACATCATTTTAAGTTTTTTTTTCATATAATTAAACTTAATTCTATTTAAGAAATCTTTAGAGGGAAACTTGACACATTATGATAAAATAATATTTATTATTTTTGATCCCAGAAAAAATTCAACCCTTCCCAAAATAATCATTTGATTAAAATTTTAATAATTTTAATTTGTAGTAAAATCAATATATATACAGGGTGTCCCAAAAGTCAAGGATCAAACGTGAACACGAGATAGGTGAGTTCAGGGTTGTCCAAAATAAATTTTTTTTTAAATAAAACTCTCTTAGTTTTCGAGTTATGGGCATTTTTTTGAAAACAGTGAAAATCGCTACCCTGCTCTAAATATTTGAATGCTGTGGCTACGAATTTTCATATTTTATAATTCTAATTTTTATTACGGAATCCTGAATAATACTGCTATCGATCACAAAACAGAAAATAACTAAAAGTATTATACTTTTTGAGAAAAAAAATATTTTTGTCAGATTCATGTGTCAAAAAATTTTAATCAGTAAACTTTGACTCTTGATATCTTAAAAAAAACTGTGTCAAACAATAATGGCAAATTATCTAAAAAAATTGACGCATTTAATCAAGATTTCAAAATGGTATAAAACATTCCACTTTTTTAAAAAACAAAAAATAATATTTGCATTTTTATGCGAAAGAAACTAATTTCAAAACACAATTCGTAATTGGGTAAAGGGTAGAATTTAACATGAAAACTAATTTAATTTATTAAAATATTTTTATTCAATTAAAGATTTTTGAAAAAAATCTTAAATAGTTAAATAAAATATTTATTTATTTATTTATTCAATTAAAGTAAATGTTCAAAATGTCCACCACGAGCACGAAAGAACATTCTACATCGTCTAAGAAAGGACCGCCTCACGAGTAAAAGAAAATATTTATTCATAGCGACTAGATAACCTAGCCAAACTTAAACAAAGAATCTCTGAAGCAAAAGAAGAAATAAATTGTCGAAGAAATGCAAGACTCATGTGAGGCGGTCCTTTCTTAGACGATGTCAAATGTGCATTCGTGCTCGTGGCGGACATTTCGAACATTTACTTTAATTGAATTAAATAAATATTTTATTCAACTATTTAAGATTTTTTCAAAAATCTTTAATTGAATAAAAATATTTTAATGAATTAAATTAGTTTTCATGTTAAATTCTACCCTTTAGCCAATTACGAATTGTGTTTTGAAATTAGTTTCTTTCGCATAAAAATGCAAATATTATTTTTTGTTTTTTAAAAAAGTGGAATGTTTTATACCATTTTGAAATCTTGATTAAATGCGTCAATTTTTTAGATAATTTGCCATTATTGTTTGACACAGTTTTTTTTAAGATATCAAGATTCAAAGTTAGTTGATTAAAATTTTTTGACACATGAATCTGACAAAAATATTTTTTTCTCAAAAAGTATATTACTCTTAGCTATTTTCTGTTTTGTGATCGATAACAGTATTATTCAGGATTCCGTAACAAAAATTAGAATTATAAAATATGAAAATTCGTAGCCACAGCATTCAAATATTTAGAGCAGGGTAGCGATTTTCACCGTTTTCAAAAAAATGCCCATAACTCGAAAACTAAGAGAATTTTATTTAAATTTTTTTTTTTATTTTGGACAATCCTGAACTCACCTATCTCGTGTTCACGTTTGATCCTTGACTTTTGGGGCACCCTGTATATATTATATCAGTGGCGTGCGGTCATGGATGCTGTGGATGCGGGGCATCCCTAAAATTTCAAACATTTAGAGTACTTTCATAAATTCAGGAGGATCTTTAAATTTTCAAATTATTATTCGATATTTTAAATATTTCTATAAAAAAACATTTTTTGTTTTGAAAAGTATATTGCTTCTCGAAATGAAATAAAATTGTTTCATAGTTTCAAGGGCAATTAAAAAATTTTCAGAAAAGGGTGCGGATAGAAGGTTTGAAATCCCTATCTGATACAAGTCTAGACGAGTTTTGGTCGAATAAAAATTATTCTCACTGCGGAGCTTTTAAAATAGTAATAATACAAAAAACGAATAAATAAAGATGATTCGGGAAATTTTGGACTAATCCATTTCTAACAACTCTCAATATATAAGATCGGAACTAAGAGTGCTATAGACATGTCATAGCTTGCTTATAGCTTAAAGTCGAACAAGCGCTTTCGCCAACTCTTTTATCCCTATAACCTCCAGAGACTGGAACTCACTCCCTACCACCATCTTTCCCGCGTCTTATAACCTTCAGCTATTTAAGACCCGTATCCACAGATACCTTCGACCCCCGCCCAGCCCATAAAATTATTTCTTCTTCTTTTCACGATGGAGGGGTCAACCCAGGCCTTTAGGGGTTGTACCTTTTTGGTGTAACTCCTTCTCTCATCATTTTCATTAAAAAAAAAAATAGAATTAGGAGAAATTTAAAATTTTCTTATAGGACAGGGTGATGCATTGTGGAAGATGCTAGATTTCCATCTCAGGTGGAGTTTAAGACAAGATTTAATTTCAGACTCCTACCCTAACTCACACAAAGCAGTATCCGTTTGGGCTGATATCCCAAAATATATTTTTAAAAAATCTAATGTGAAATTTGAAAAATAACGATGTTTGATGATTAAATTTGAAAAAAAAAGGTTTAAGAGCTCCAATGCCCTGAGAGAGGGACATTCAAATAGACATTATAGTGACACTAATAGAACCCCGTTTTACTTTTTAAAAAGAAAACTAAAAAGAGCTTGACGTTTTATTAGAACAGAGAATTAATATGGAATTCACCGGGACTATATTGGAATTTCGACTACGATAAACCTAATAAATAAATGTGGTTAAGCTTCAACTGGATTTGGACAAAGGGACTAAGAAAAAACCTTAATAAATGTTGGTTGGCTATTAATATTTTTTTTCTTCCATTGTATAGAAATAAATGAAAAAAATAATAGAGATTTTCTTCTTAATTATTTAAGGATATCAAAAAAAAATCAAGGAACTCGGTGAAAAAAAAAATTGAGTAAATGAATGAAAATGGTTTTCGCAAATAATTCATTTCATTGTTGTATTGTTTGTTCTTTGTTGAATGAAATGTACTTTTCAAAAAGGTGAATCAAACGTGAGGAAACATTCTATACTAATGCATTTATTTATTTATAGACGTGGTTGATCAAAATAAAAGGAACTTTTGAAATAAGGAACGTAGGGGTGAGTGAAATAAACTACAGTTTGTCCTCCTCCTCAACCCCCCATCCTTTCAACAATGAGTCTGCACAGGACACATTTTTTTCTAACAGGCTGAGAAAATTAATTTTGTTTTTAATTTTGTTCCAGTATAATTTAATAATTTAAAATAGGATTTTAAGATGTTGTGCCAGAGTGAATTTTAAATAAGGAACATAGGGCTGAGTTTCACAAAGAATGATTGTGACAAATCCTTATAAAACGTGTGTTTTATAGTTCATAAAAAAACAAAGAGGTTGTCCTCTGCTTTATGCAAACAAACATACACATATTATTATATTTTAGGAGTATCAAATATAATATGTATACAATTGGATGTTGATGAAGGCAGTCCAAGGTGGTTGCAAAAAAATAAGACTATATCAATTTTATTAATTTATAGTACATTTATTCGATAACCGGCGTTTCGGAGATTCACTCTCTCCCTCCTCAGGGTCTATATAATTGAGGGGAAGACGAACATCAATTAGTATTGGGATTTTCATATGTCATCACAATACATAAAAAAACAATATATACAAAATAAAATAAGAATTATAGATCCACTTATGCTCGTCTTCCTCTCAATTATATAGGCCCTGAAGAAGGAGAGAGTAAATCTCAGAAACGTCGGTTATCGAATAAATGTAAAATAATAAAACTGATATAGTCTTATTTTTTTACAACCACCTTGGACTGCCTTCATCAACATCCAATTGTACATTTATACCATTCCGTCTCCCAAAGAAAAACTCTATCAATATAATATGTATATTGTATATATATAATTTATTTGTTTGAGACTGTAGTTTCGAAGACTTGGCCTTCATCATTAGTCTTTTTTTAATGCAATTGAATGCAAGAAGGGGCGCACCAGTAAAGAAGCAGCCCCTATCTCGAAAGACCCTTGCATTACCGAAGAGAAGGAAAAGTTGATTAAGTGAGGGGGTGGAGATGTAGGTGTTTATGCACTCGGGTTTTGAAGGTTTGAAGGTTATAAGTGCTGGGAAAGATGGAGGCTGGGAGAGAGTTCCAGTTCCTTGAAGTCATGGGGATATACGTATTGGCGAATGAAGTGGTTTGGCACTCATCATTAGTCTTTTTAATTATAAATATTTTATCTATTATTTCTCAATTGGATATTGAAAATTTGTTTTCATAGCAAGCTAGCTTCTCAAAAAAGTGTTTTAATTTATTTTTTTATACCTGTATATATAACATAAATATAAAAACAATCTTCAAATGTTAATTAAAATCTCAAACATTTCAGGAAAATTTCTCCCTTTATCAATGGAATTAAAAAATTTTTTTAATAAAAAAAGTTAATTTATAAATTATACCTACATACAGCAAATTTTATACAAAATTCCAAAAGCATTTTTTTTCTTTTTTAATTCCATTGAAAAGGGAGAAATTCTCCCGAAACCTTTGGGATTCAAATAAACATTTGAAGATTGTATTTTTTTTTTATAAAGGATTTGTATATTTTAATTGGGTTAAAGATAAATTAATATAGGACAAATATATACATATATATTACTAGCTGAAGACCCGTTGTTCCATTATAGTCATGTTGGAGAAAATGACAAATACCTTAAAAAAATACCCAGGGTTAATTGGCAAGCCAAATCTTTTAGCAGTTTTTAGAAAAGAAATTGCGTGCAAAACTCAATTAGATTGTATTATCAAGTTATTTTTATTTTGAGTAGAAATGTGTGTGTGACATGAGATAAATTTTAAAGAATCTGCGAGAAGGAAAAAGTATTATTTCAGTAGCGTATATCTTAATGCGGGCAATTTCTTTTTAATCGGGTCTTGATTATTTGTCCAGGAGAAAAACTGAGAGAATGTTTGGCCCTCGAGTGGAAATGGCATTAGACTGATTGAGTTATCTGTTCGAGTTGGGACTCAACATACGACCTATGTAATTCGTTTATCCAAGAAGAAACAAACAGAATGCTCGTTGAATTTCAACATCCAGATAATTACACCCGGTAGCTAACTAGAATTCCGTCCGGGGTCGTTTATTTAACGAAACATTCAAATAATACAATCCAATAAATAAATATTTCGAATAAATGTTGACAAATAACCAGTCCCATTGCTATGATTTTCGAATGGAGATATATTGAATTCAGGCTTGTAAAGAATGTGAATACTAGATGTTTTGAGGGTTTTTCACATTGTTGTCTAGGTTCCGTTCAAATATAAAACAAGACCCACTAGTAATGATAAATCATTGTATTGAAAGATTTTTGCCGAGGGTAGCAGAATTTTTATATATTGAAGGAGACAATAAAAGAGTGTGTCTTCTGCTGAAATTATAAATTTGATTTATTTATAACGAGACTATAGTTTCGAGGGCTTTGCCCTCTTCATCAGTCTATTACAATTGATTCACAGGAATTAATTTATGAATTTATAAATTAATTCCTGTGAATCAATTGTAATAGACTGATGAAGAGGGCAAAGCACTCGAAACTATAGTCTCGTTATAAATAAATCAAATTTATAATTCCAGCAGAAGACACACTCTTTTATTGTCTCCTTCAATAAATCATTGTGGTTGTCCTCTGTTTGATGCAAATAAAAATATATATAGGTATGGGGCATTCCACGCCAAATCGGACGGTTTGAATAATTTTAATTTTTGATTTTTTGACATTTTTTAGTATCCATCAAAAAACTCTTCCTGTAAATTTAGAAATTTTTTTGATCACCGGTTTAAAAGAAACCAAATTTCGGTTTTTCGCCCATAACTTCTTCAAAAATGGTCTAAATTCAATTTTTTTTTTAATTATTGTTTTATTAAATACTTTTTTGAAAAAAATACAAACAAATTATTCAAAGTGTTTTTATATGCAATTTTTGAGTTTTAAAATTTTAATCTTGTTTTTGAAACTGTATATACTCTTCGATTTTTTTGATAATTTTTTATTTAAAACATCTATTCATTATACAAATTGTAAGATCAGGTTGATAGTGGTCCTATGATAATTACTATTTTTTTTTCGATTTTTGAAAATTTCGAAAAAAAATTATTCGCTATTAACCATTATTAAAACCACTTTTTGGTATTGAATTCTCTTTTTTTAGTTATTTTGAATTGATTTTTATTGTTAACAGGTGTTTAAAATAGACAATTAGTTTTTTAGTTTGTTGAAAGAAAATTAAAATCAAAAATCGAAAAAATAGTAATCATCATTGGCCCACTATCAACCCGGTCTTAAAATTTGTGACAATTTTGGATACATATTCGGAAGGAATATCAACACTTGTTCACCATCGCCATATAACATTTATTGCCTTTTGCTTCCACATATCTGTGCGAAAATTGATTTTCCACAATGGCCAATATTAAAACGAAGCAACGTAATTGACTCCGAATAGACTTTTGAATGCGAATAGCTTTAAGTAACACAATTAAAGTGCGAATAGACAAATTAGTGAGTGTATTAAACAACATTAATGAATTATTGTTACATTTGAGAGTTTTTTTTTTGTACGAGTAATTACGAGTATGTTACTTAATGGTGGGGGGAGGGTACTGGCCGCGAAAATATTTTAGGATTTTAAGGGGGCCGCGAATACATTTTCGGAGTTTAAGGGGGGGGGACTAATAAAAGGTTAAGAACCACTGCTATATATGTTGAATTGGCTTAGTAATTAGAATACTTGATTATCTTCCAGTTAGTATTGGCTGAAATCCCAATCAAGTCAATTGTTTTCATCCCCGATATTAAATTGAAGGCGCGATGTTGAGAAGCATCGATATCAATATTGTGATATAGAAATAAACAGAGAATTCTGATTAAACTAATTACTTATAAACGAAATTGAAGAAAAACTATTTAATTGAAAAGATTTTGTTTTTCTGAATATAAATATAATATATTTATTTGTTTGAGACTATAGTTTTGAAAGTTTGAACTTCATCATCAGTCTTTTAATTAGATATATTTTTATTTTATTTATCATAGGTTCAATTACCCGATTGGATATAGAAAAATTCGTTTTGGTGTTACATCAAGCTAGCCACTTATCAAACGATATATATGGTATATGTTTATTTGCATCAAGCAGAGAACAATCTAATTGACTTCTCTTTATGAAGATCTATTTAAAGAGAGAATTCACTAACTTTTAAGGAGATATGTGTTGGTTCTAGGTGAAACATTTTTATATAATAATAAAAAATTGGGTAAAATTCACGTCAAAATAGCTGTTATTAAAATGCTCATCTTATTTTTATATAAAAAAATTCCTCTGTTTGTTTTAGAAATTAATTGGCAATATAAGATCCGAAGTTAAGCTTTAACAAAAAGATAGCAAATGTTGTCTACTTTCCTAATTGCTCATGATAAAGTAGAGTTCTCGTTCTATTGTCTTACTATTTTTTGCTTTTTTTTGTATTCTTTTTGAAATTCACAAAGCGGAAATCATTATTTTTTCACTCGAAACCATTCATTCATCTTAATATCTAAGTCAAGCGAGATCGCTTTTGCATTCCTTTTCTCTTTAAAGACAATAGAAACGATGGCAATTTGATGTCTCTTGTTTTGGACATAAATTAAATTAGATTAAGGAAAAAGAATTCTTGTGTTTGGTCCTGAAAAAAAAATAATAATATCCAATGCAAGTTGCGCCTACCTTCAAGAGTGCCCTGGAAGACTCGAGTAGCATCGTAGTTAATTTGGCCTTTAGAAGTTTCAAATTCAGGGTTGTCTGCAAACACTTCCCGATCCGGAAACAAAGACATCCGAAACTCTCTGGAAAAAAAAAAAAAAATTAAAACGCCATAGTTTTATGAATATTACTTGTGTTGAGTTGTAATGAAACTTTGTCTTTTATATATATCCTCATTGCTGAGTGGTTCTCATTCCCTTTTTAAAGTCATCCTCTCTCCTATATCCCCTTTAGGCCCATGGTAAAATATTGTTTAGCCATAGCCAGTGCGCATGAATGATTGCTAGATTTAAAACAAATGGACTTAGAACAATAAATAAAGGAAAGAGAATCTCCTTGGTAGAGGAATGCTTGTTCTCATTTATAAGAATAAATTAAGGGTAGCTACCCTTATTCAGGAGATTCCAAATTTGCAATGAGTTATTCAGAAATGAAAACCATTATTCTGCAATTTTATTACAAGTTGTTATTAACTCACCCTTTTCGTATTTATGTAAGTTTAATGTTTATTTAATGAGTCAAATCTTTTAATCGAAATTTCCACCATTAACTAAGATCTCTGTGAATAAGTGAAAAATAATTTTTAATTTAGCTGTCTTTTAAGTAGTAATTATTGCTGAAAACATAGAAGAATCGAGTTAAAATTAAAAAACTATATAGCCCTCTATTTTCACTTAATACTTGAGGAATAAACATTTCTACTGTGCATTTTTAAATTTTCGATCATGATATCATTCTGAAGAAATAGAGGAATCGAGTTAAAATAAAAATTATTCACCGAATCTCACGTGGAGGAATAACCATTATAGATTACATTTTTGAAGATTCGATCATTAATTACTATTTACTAGCATTGTTGAAGACATAGAAAGATGCGAGCATCGCAACAAGTAAAATATATATTCATTAACTGAGCAGTTTAGAATAAAAAAAGTGTTGAACAAACTAGTGGTTTGCTTTAGAGATATTTTTTTTTTTTACCAATTTGATGAAATTGATTTTCAAACTCATAAATATAGTAGGTACATTTTATACGGAATTTCACTCCTCACAAGTTGCGGAATTAATTAGAAAACAATTGAACAACAATATGGCAAAATTAACCCTCTGTAAATATCTGTAAATATATAGTAGGGTGGCTCTTATTTTGGGTATTTTTTATTTTCCCAGAGGCTCATAGTTCGAAATGAATAAAAAAAAATATCCCCCAAGTTTCAAGTCTCTATCTCAATTTTAACCTGTGCCGCACAGCGATGCAATTTTTCCATCTAAATAAGCCCGGATTTTTGGCATTAAACGATCAATTTTTTATTCCGTCCAAAGTAATGGTTCAAAAAATTTGAAACTATGTAAACTTTATTGTTAGAATAGTAGCTATCCTTTAGAATTTTTAAAGATTTTCAATTATTATAATTTTGGAACCTATAACTTACTATCGCTAAAATATAGCAGATTTTTCTAACTGTAACTCCAAAATTATAATAGCTACAAATCTGTAAAAATGCTGAAGGATAGCTAGTATTATGAGGATAAAGTTTACAGTATTTCAAATTTTTGAACCATTACTTTGACCGAAATAAAAAATGAAATAAAATAAATAAATAATAAATAAAAAAAAAAATAATAAATTGATCAATTTTAAGAATTCGCTTGCTCACAGTAGCTTTAGCAGTAGACGTTGGTAATTCCAAGAGAGATCAAACCACAGCGAGACACCCAATATATATCACGGAATTCCAGTGAGAATCGAATGAGATGTGTGGAAAATTCCTATCTAAGCACTTAGAAATTAGACAGGATCGTGTCTTCAATGTATTAATATTAACTAAGTTAAGAGATTCCCAATTTTGTAGACTTTGGACAGGTTATGACTATACTTATAAAGTCATATATCTACTCTTAAGAAGTATTTATGGTGTAGGGATTAGCATCGATGGCCGATGTTTCAAAACTTCGATATTTTCATGTCGTTGATCGATGTTTTCTCCATCGATGGAAAACAACCGAAGTTTTTGCTACATCGATGTTTCTCCCCAACATGGATGTTTTTAAATATTTACAGTATTTTTTTTGCATAATTTTGATAAATTAATGATGAATTGACATATAGTACTGAGTCGGACATTGAGAACGTATTGACAGAATATTGTTTTCAATAAAACATTGATTTTTTACATCGATACTTTTCATGGAAATATTTCAGTATATTTATGAATTTTTACTAATTTTCTGAAACAATGAATTTTTTATTTACATCGATATTTTACGTCAAAATACATAGATTTTTCCAGGTCGATATTATTGTCACATCAATGGTTACAGCCGATTTTAAACATCAATGGAGAACATAGATATTTTAACTATCGATGCTCATCCCTTGTATGGTGCTCCGGTAAGATGTATGCAACAATGCAACATGGCTGAAACTGGGAGGGCTGTCATAAATAAAATGTGAAATAAAAATTAAAGTAATATTTCAAAGAAAAAAATATTTTGCTTTTTGTTTTAGTTAAATTTTTAAATTCATTTAGACAAATAATAAATTTTCCAGGATTGGAATGTAATGATTGTGAAATCCCCGTTGGAGCCAGTGTAAATTGTTTCAATTGCTCTTTTCACTTTTCAAAGTCCATAAACATGAATTAGTGTAGCGCATCATATGAAATTAGGCCAACTTTTTGATCTGATGTTTCAATCCAATAAATCACGTGTAATTTATTTTACTTTTCACTAGATCAATAGATGTGTTTCCGTTTAGATTTTAAACCATTTTGTACGCATAAAAGCATTTGACGAGAACAATTTCTAAATCAAATTGTGAAAAAATTGGATTTGAAAGAATGATGAAGGTATAAAGCAAGAAAAGTATGTTAAACAAAATGTCTATCACAAGCTTGAATTTCCTTTATGGCGTAAAATGTCAGAATCAAAAATCTCGAGCTCTTTGATCACTGTTAGTAAAGAAACATTACCAATTGTTAATACTAAAGTAAATGGAAAGAAAAATTCTTAAAAAAGAATTTGAAAAATATATAATTATCTTTTCGAAAGAAATATACCAATTTTCTATTAAAAATTAAATTAATAAACACATGAATTTTTTAAGCATATCGAAAAATCAATACCTGGATAATAATTCAGTTCAATTGTTTTTCATTCAAAAAGGTATATAAGCACTAGAGCAGAGTTTCTCAAGGGTTTCTAGCGCCTGGAGATGCAACACGCGGCTCAAAGCGTTTTATTCGAATGCATACCCTACGACTAGCAGGCGTTGCCGTCTGAGGAAAACTTTTCAATGACGGGTTAATGTGGCATTGCGTACACATATAGTCCAAGAGCTGGTGACACATTTTTGACTACGGATTTGACCCGACTAGAAATAATGCGTAATAGTACCGTCTATGATAGTTTTACAGGGAATGGTCAGTCTGGCTGGCTGTAGATGGTGGACCAGGTACTGAGCATGGTGTGAGTGCGGTAAAAATACATATGTGTTAAAAAATATTTTTGATCCACAATGAAATTATAAAAATTATAATTTATAGACAATTATTAACATAATATATTCACTCCAGACCATTTGAGTGGTGGAACGTGGAACCAGACCACCACTCAAATGGTCTGGAGTGAACATATTATGTTTATAATTGACTATAAATTATAATTTTTATAATTTCATTGTGGGTCAAAAATATTTTTTAACACATATGTATTTTTTACCGCACTCACAACATGCGCAGTACCTGGTCCACCTGCTTAGGCCAGCCAGACTCGCCATTCCCTGTACAACTATCATAGACGGTACTATTACGCATCATTTCTAGTTGGGTCAAATCCGTAGTCAAAAATGTGTCACCAGCTCTTAGACTAATAGTTTCTTTCTGAACAAATGTCATCACTAGTTCCTTTATATTCTTCAACATTAATTTTGTTGTTTTATTAATTTGTTAAGTATTTTTTGGCTCGGTAATGAGTTTAATTCACTCTCGTTTTTAATTCGGAAACGGGTTAATCAACCCAAGGTTAAAAGGCCGTCAAAAAGTGTATAAATAAAAAAGCTATCAGTTAAAAAAAAAATTAAATTAATAAAATATTATTTATGTATATGTTGCAGTTAAAAGCCGTTTTTTAGTAAGAACGGGTTCTTTGCTAGCTAATACGCGTTTCAGTACTTTTGTGACAACTAGAATTTACTGATATTGGTTGAGTTTGGTTCAAAGTTTAAGAATCTTCATTTTTAACCTTCCGCCTCCTTTTGGGTGTTTATTTTTAAAAAATTTTAAACGAAAATGTCAAAAATTAAAGCAAAGTTGAAGAGGATGTAATTGTTGACATTTTCGTTAAAAAAAACTTTTGAAAATAAACACCCAAAATGAGGCGGAAGGTCAAAAATGAAGATTCCATACATTTGGACCAAACTCAACAAACATCAGTAAATTCTAGTTGCCACAAAGAAATTTAGTGAAACGCGTTTTAACTAATAAGTACCCGTTCTTTCTAAAAACGGGAGGTTTTACTGCAACATATATACGAGTATATATGTATATATTGATTATGCTAAAAATTTCTATTTTTTCATATTTAGATTTATTTTTATGTTTTAATTTATTAAATATATTTGTATATATTAGTGAAAGCCCGCTTGGGGTAAAATTTGGCTGCTCTTGAAATGATTTTTGGCCATTTATAATTGACTTTTAATAACTCGGAACTAATAAATGAAACTCTCTCATGATTTCTTTTAAAATGTAAAGTCTGCTTTTCTCGGAAATAAGATCTTGTATATAACCAATATGTTCAAGAGATGAAATATTACAGTTTAAATACGATTAATCTATCAAAACACCTACAATATTTACAAAAAATATATCAAGGAAATTAAGACCAGATAAATTAAATTCTTTTTCACCGTGAGTTGTATTTTTGAAAAAATTCAATCTTTTTTTTTCAAAAAGAGATACTCATTGTCTGCTTTTACTATATTCATTTAAGGTAGTTGTTCCGCCAAATGGGTTTTCTTAGGATTTTTTTTGAAATTTAGACAGATTAATATTTAAATACTTCTGCATCGATTGGTGGGAAAACAAAATTTATGAACAATATAGTTCCGGACATATTAAATTTCAAAAATAGACTCTTATACATTGCACTATAAGGGATGTCGGAAAACTTACATACATATTTAATTATAATTAAGAAACCCTTCTTATTATAAAAAACTAAACCAACATTAAACAATAACCAATACATATTTTAAGACAATTTTGATTCATATTTACAACACAGTTTCTGAGATAATAAGGAATAAATAATGAAAAATGTATAAAAAATATGTACACTAAAAACAATTTGGCAACAGCACATTTATTTAACCAGCGAAAGATGTATAAAGCGCGCATGCGCTAGATTTTTTCAAAATTATAATTTTCATAAGGTGTAACGTAGGCGTTGATTACATTTGTTAAAAAATAACAAAACGATTTTTATAGAAATAAATCGACCTTTAAAATGTATTTTATCTGTCATTTTAATATAAAAAGTACCTGGAGGCACCGAGCGATGCTCGGTAACTTCTTCCTTCAGTTAAAAGCTTTATTTTAATATTATTTTTAATTTAAAATTCTGATAAAAAAGGTCGATTTTTATTTGAGAGCCGTTTTCAAATTAAAAAAATACAAATATATATAGTATTCGCCCACTGTACTCCCCCCCCCCACCCCTCTTGACCCCACCCCCGAAACCTCGCCCTATCCCGGAATCCCCCACCACTGCACCCCACCTCCTGCACCTGTTTTAATTCAACCATATGATTCATTTTTATTCATCCAATTGTTAATAAATAAAATCAAAATGTGTTGTTTTTTCAGAAAATTGAGACCTGCTTATGCGAAATATATTTTTAAATAAATTCTTGATTATTTTTTATTCTATTAAATAAATAAAATTCTTTATAAAAACAATTATAAAACGTTTATTAATATTTCTAACGTTTAGGTTGAACAAAATATCTTAAAAACCACAATCACAATACTTCTTCAAGGCCTTTGAGAATAAAGGATTTACCCGACCCATTGTCTGCCTGAGCACAAAATGAAAAGGGAAACCTTTTTTTAAAACCCTAAGAATGGGATTTGTCTACCTGAGAATAATTAATTTGATTACGAAAAAACCCATCATAAACAATTTTGTCGAAGATGAGACCGTGACAGATCGAATTGTCACTCCAAAAACCCCCTAACTCGTGAATTTCATTAAAATCGGTAGAGTCGTTTTCAAAATAGAACCAAGATACAAATATATAAACAAATAAAAATATATACAAACAAATATATATATATAAATAAATATACAATTTTTGCTCGTTTAATAAGAGTAGATATTCAATTTCTTACAATGGTGCCAGATTTGTCAAACGAGCATGAGATTGGCTAGAATGGGTACATAAACAGCGAAAAGTTTTGGGCTTATGAATTATGAATTCTTATTGTCTGTTCTATATACTCTAGCATTAACTTTTTGCTAGTATTGTCGCGAAACAACTACCTTAATGAAACTTATTGATTAAATTGAAAGTTTTTGCCGAGAGTAGCAGAATTTTTATATATTGAAGGAGACAATAAAAGAGTGTGTCTTCTGCTGGAATTCCAGCAGAAGACACACTCTTTATTGTCTCCTTCGAAACTTATTGAGTAATATAAAGTTGGCGCGGCTGAGCGCTTGACCTCCACCCAGAAGGTGACGGGATCGAATCCGGAGAACCCACTGAAAAAAGGATCTGGAGAAGAGAGAATTGTCCTCAAGAAAATATTTATTCATACGTTGTTAGTAAAAAGGATTAAGCCACCTCAGTAATGAAGCAAAACGACTGAGGCATGTTATTAAAAAAAATCTTTATCTTCAGCAGTCGTTTTCAAGTAACAAAGTTGGCCTACCTTGCAGCTAATCCAGACCGTTTCGAAATGAAATCCTGAGGTTTCTGGATTTACTTTACGCAACAAAATGTCCCCTAATATTAGAGTTGAAACACATTCTGGCTAAAAATGTTCATTCATTCTAATTCTTCTAACTAAATTGAAAACTATCCAAAACACTCGCGCGGTTATGAAAGTTTTCAAATTAAAAAAAGAAACTCACCCCGAAAACAAACATTTCATTCTGACAAAATTTAGACCAAGTCGTTCTACACGTATTTGAAATTCTATGGAAAAAAAGAACAAAGTAAATAAATGAGAAATAATAATTAAATTAAAATTATATTAAACATTCTTTGAAAGTTTCCTCTGGGAGTTTGTAAAATAATATAACAAAGAATGGAATTCAGGCGTATTAAATAATAATCCCTGAATAATTATTTTCTATATTTCGAGAAAGCCAGAGTCAATTTTATCTTATAGGTTATACACCTTTTGTATGAATACCACTGAATTGTTATAAGCTATCCAATATTAGAAAATGAAACCTCATTAAATAAAACAAGAGTCCAAGTGCTTAGTCAGACTTGCATGCTGAGGTTCCGTGCCTTTATCTTCCAAAATATTTGAGATATAAAATGTGTCCTTTAAGGAGAGAATGGTGGAATTAGTAAATTTTTTTGTATTTTTAAGTTCAATGGTTTGGAAATTCTGTTAGGTAAAATTATCGTGTGTGTATAATGGGTAATTTGACGCTCTCTTATCTCAGAATTTTAAAATGAAGTAAATTTAAAAAAATCAGCTTAATTCTACTTAAAGGGATCTTTAAAGAGATTCTTCACATCGCATGATGAAAATTTTTGTTTTTTCGACCCCACACAAATTCGATCACCTCCCAAAATCGCTGGGGGATGAAAACTTGTTTAAGACTCGGCACGTTTTTCTTAATAAACTATTCAAATCTATTTTTTAATATAATATAATATAGTATAATTAGATATAATTCTCATTAGTATATGAACGATTTTTTTTTCTTTGAAATTTGTAAATATGCTCGAATCGAGCTAGAACTTATATAAAAAATAAAAATTTTAGGTATATCACTAGCTACGATTTTTTATGAAATTGATGTGAGAAAGAGTTACACCATGAAGGTGCATCCCTAAAGGCCTGGGTTGGCCCCTCAATCGCGAAAAGAAGAAGAAGAGGGGGTTTTATGGGCTGGGTAGGTGTCGATGTAATAAACTTAATTGCAATCAACTATTATAAATTTATTTTTTATTTTAATTATCTTGAGAAAAATGATATTTGTATTTTGAAGTTGTAAAGCTCTCTAGAGATTCCCAAATATGAACAATTAGCTATTTAAATTTTTATAATTTTTATAATTAATATAACAAAGAATAATTGCTATATCTATGAGAATTGTTTTTAATTCTTTCGATTAATTAGCTATTTATTTAATTTACAAGGAGAAATCAATTAGGATGACCTCTGCTTGTTGTAAATATGGTAAACATACACATATAAAGAAAAAATAAACATATATAAATTTATTTGTAAGAGACTATAGTTTCGTTTATGTAGAGACCAGATTACTATTATATATAAAAAAAAAAAACTATATACGACATATATACCAAACTTTTATACGTTAGAGGGAACTTTTTTGGTGAAAGTGTAGCTGAGGGGGACTACGTTTTTTTAGAATGTACTTACAAATTAGTATGGGGGAGGGGGTTAAAGGACTTTTTAGGTACTCAAAAATTGGGGACGTTTCTAGAAAATATTTAAGAACTGATGACTTTTTTGGTGACCCTTCATAATTGTTAAAGTTCAGAATTACCCACAAAAATTTTTGTTTTATACAGTTATGCAAACTCTTAAATAACAATATTAAAATTTTGTCAAATTGTATTTAGATCGAGATGTGAGAATTATACATCAATAATATTTTAAAATATTTATAATTAAATTATTTAAATTTTCAAAAATTGATATATTAGTTACATAAATGTTTAAAAATTTTATATTTGTAATAGTACTTGGATTCTTTCATTTCTGAAGAACATAATATATAAATATGATGTGAATATTTTGCCAGTTTTTGAGAACATTATTTTGAACATAATATAGTATATCTACTAAAAGGTAATAAAAAAAATGTATTGTTGTATATTCAAATCGGTTCCGAATTTATACCAATAATTTGTCAATGTTCACGTCAGCTTCGCGAGCGACTTCTATAATGCGTCTTGGTCACACCTACTATATACCTTTATCCAATAGAGAATAGAGTATTTGAAAACTAAATAAAAATATGTAATTAATGAAAAATAGTGAAGTTTGATTTACAATGGAATATCATCTTCCCCCTTCCACACCAACGCTGGAGTTCCTCAGGGATCGGTTATCTCCCCTACGCTTTTTCTTATATATATCAACGACCTTCTAAACTTGCCCTCCAATCTGGTACATTGTTACCCAGATGACAGCACCCTACATAACGCCCCTGCATCGCATAAAAACCGTGCAGACATTGCCTCCTCAATTAATTTAGACTTATGCAAACTTAAAAACTGGCGATCCTAAAACCTAGTTAACTTCAATGCAGTGAAAACTCAGTGTTGCCTTATTTCTAGGCGCGTCGACAGAAACCTCCCAAACATATCATTCGACTCAAACTCACTAGAATTCAAGGATAAAATTTCAATGGTAGGCTTAACTCTAGGGTCTGAGCTTTCATGGAATGACCATATCTCAACCACTGCTAAAGCTGCAGCGCGCAAGCTTGGTCTCCTATTTAGGTCTAGACGCTGTTATACTCCCAGTCAACTTCTTATACTGTATAAGGCTCAAATTTGTCCCTGACTCGAATATGGCTCTCATCTGTGGAGGGGTGCCTACAAGTATTCTCTTGCTACACTGCATATATAAATTAGGTAATTTTTTTGTATCTATCATGAAGTTATATATTTTACAAAAAAGTATATCTATAATATCTAGATGTTTTGGAAAATATAGATTTTCACAATTAGTATCTTGTCTAGATAGTTTTAAAATGTACCTTTAATAACATTGCTTAAGAGTATATGGCATTGTCATTAAATGTAGAAGCTGGCCAATAAACTTGTTGTTTAGTAATAAAAATAAAAGAATAATTAACACAACATTTCAGGTTTGTAGTCTTTTAATTTTGAAAGTTTCTTAAATAAAACGCCCCGAGTTGATTATTTTTAAAATCAATATCAGTTTTTCGTAGTCTTTATCTAAGATTAGCTCTCTACTTCGAATACACCCAACAAGCGACTCACTGACAGACTGACTGACTTCATCCGAAAAACCTATTAAACTTCCTTAATTACTTTATTTAACACATCCCTTTAACTGGAATTCCTATTCACGCATACAATAAAGAGTGAGTAAAATGAATTTAATGAAACCCATTGATGGCTCATCTCTTCACTCGGGTCTCTTGGGATTTAAGGCGAAATACCATACAAAAGCAAAGAGAATAGCACAATCCTTGACAATGTCATTTTAATCCAAACCACATTGATAAAGACAATGTCAACCTCATTATCACTGAGCCCGACTTGATGATTTTTTCAAGATAAATAATAATACTAAAGAACAACGAAATGAAAATGGGTTGTTTATCACTTAAAAAGAGTTGTTTCTGGCTTCGATTAAACTTGAAAGAATGTAAATTATCATATCCACCCCATCTCACAAATCCAGCCCAAGCGCCAGATCAAAGTGGGTCAGATTCTCTAATGAATATTTATCATAGAAAAAAATTTACCCTCAAAAGAAAACAACTTTTACTCACTTTTTAAATAGGTAATTAAATTGGAGAAAAAGTACGGTTTTTGGAAAGTATCGTGATTTCGAAAGAAAGTAGTTTAAGCTAGAAAATGAGACTTTTTAGTACAAAGTCCGAGCCTATTAATTCAAACGTGTGTGTCAAATTTAAGCGCAGCAGCTTCAAAAATTTAAGAGCTCCTCACATAAGGATTTTTTTTTCTGATTTTCCGCATTTTTTTTGTCTAGGAAACTCAAAAGCTAGAAAACGCAAAATCTAATTTGTTTTTGTTCTTAAAATACAAATAGTTTAGCACCAGAAACTAAAATTTATATGATTTTTGAATTAATCTAGAAATAAAGAAACATTTGTTATAGATATAAACAGAAATAAAATATATACTATATATATATTTTTTTGGGGCTTTTTCGACCGTTCTAGCCATAAGCCAATTTACGATACTACTTATTATTATTTTTTTTTTAATTTGTCTCTACCCCGGGTCAGATTTTAGCCGAATGCCTCGAGTCAGATTCGAACCCGGGTTCACTTGGTTAACAGGCTGGCACGCTACCCATAGCCTAACCAGGCCACCATAAAATATTTTGTTAAGGGAGATTGGCGTAGGTTCTTGGTGAAACATATTTTAATAAAGTAAAGAAAATTTTAAAAATTTTAAAAATTTTCAAAAATATAAAATTTTAGGTAGGTTCCATAAAATAAAAGACAAGATGCTTACTTATTAGCATGACTCTATATATACTAGTATTTCGGGGTGCGAGCCATCTTTAGGACTTCTTTGAACGAAATACTTATTTAATAGAGTCATGCTAATAACCATCTTGTCTTTTATTTTTGTGAAACCTACCTAGAATTTTATATTTTTTTTTAAATTTTTAAAAAAATTTTTTTTTTAATTTTCTTTACTTTATTAGAAATAAAATAAATGACTTTTCTCTGCGATTCAGAGATTGCTAATCAAGAATATGCAAAAATAATGAAAAACGTTCAAGCTAGTTATGACGTCACCAGGGTACACTTTAATCCGGAATTCCTCTAGCTCAGGGCTTAATAAACTGTGGGTCTCGACCAACAAGGGGGTCACGTAACTATTTGTGGGGGTCGTGAAAAATTTGGAATTAGCAAAATTTTCCGAACACATAATAATATAATAATATAAATAAAGTTTATGGCTAAATGGGGATTTAATTCTCGAGGCCAAGAGGTTCAGTCAAAAACATAATTTAACCATTTTGTTTCTGGTAGAGCAATAAACTTATACCAAAGAAATGTTTTATTTTAATTTTTATAATTTTTTATTAATAAATGTTTTATTTGTACTATATATTTGTTTTATATACTTAAAAAATACATAATACCTGGGGGTCGCGTAAAATTTTTTCGGGCGAAAGGGGTCGCGAGTGAAAAAGTTTAAGAAGCTCTGCTCTAAATTAAATACTCCTTAATTTGTACTTTCGACTTCCATCCTGTAAATTTAATCGCATGCATACATGACTTCATTAATCATTTAGAGACGATTTGAGTCACGTGATTTTATCTGAATTTAATTACGACATTTAAAGCTTTATTAAATAAATAATGGGTGTCTATAAATTTATTTAAATTAACATTATATCTTAGAAAACAAAAAATGTAGAATTATAAATTAATCAAAGTTAATGAGTATAAGACAAATGGGGTATGAAGGCTATTGTCTCTACTAAAAGATATTGTTTAAATCCAGAATATGGGAAAAAATTTTGTGGCCTTTTTGTTTTTATTTGTTTAAATAGTCGTTTCGGACATTCAATTATCCATCCTCAGCAGAAAATCTACTCTGTTGTTGGAGATATAATTACAATTCCTTTAAGGTAGTTGTTTCACCATAAGGGTTTTCTTAGGATTTTTTTGAAATTTAGAGAGATTATTATTTAAATACTTCTGCATCGATTGGTGGCTAAACGAAATTTATCAACAATATACATCCCTAGTAGCACAATGTTTCAAACTATATAGTTACTATATAGTTCCGGAGATATTAAATTCCAAAGATAGAGTTTTTCAGACTCTTATACTTTGCACTATACGGGATATCGGAAAGTTTACATACATATTTAATTATAATTAAGAAACTCTTCTTACCATTGTTATAAAAAACTAAACCAACATTAAACAATAACTAATACAATAATAAAACTTGAGCAAGATGCGAGGTAGCTTTCACAAAAAAAAAAAAATCAAGTTTTGAATTCGATATATTTCGGGGTGAGCCCATCAGTTTTCTTTGACTCCTGATGAAGGCCTCACCCCCGAAATATATCGAATTCAAAACTCAATTTTGTTTTATTTCCTTTTTTGTGAAACGTACCTCGCATCTTGGTCAAGTTTTATTATTATATTAAAATGTTTCACCTAAAACCAACACCTAACTCCTTAAAAGTTAATAACTAATACATATTTTAAGAAAATTTTAATTCATAGTTACAACACAATTTCTGAGATAATAAATAATTAAAAATGTATAAAGAAAAATTTACACTAAAAACAAGCTGGCAACAAAGAATTTATTTAACCTAAAACGTGGGTTAACTTAAGTACTTTTTTGACGTTTTTCGCTTCAGCCATTGTCGCAACAGCTTTCAATCGCTTTTTAAGAACTTTTTGTTTTATAAATCTTTCTTTATAATGTAATTTATCTGACATTTCTTTGATAAAATATATACAAGATCGGACAGTGTTGCCAGATTTGTCAAACGAGCACGGGATTGGCTTGTGGTGCAGACAGTGGTACATAAACATCAATAAGTTTTGGGCTTATGAATTATTTTCTGTTCTATATACTCTAGCATTAACTTTTTGCTAGTATTGTCGCGAAACAACTACTTTAATTAAAAATATAATGAAACAAAAATAAATTGTATTTTTTTATACCTACAAATAAGCCAAATGAGCTAGTGATTGATTTGTACCTTAAGAATTGACACTTGAAGGTGTCCGAAATATTCAATTAATGAATTACGCTGAAGAAGAACAGTGAATATGTTTGAAACGTCCATCGAGAATTATTATCAATTGTCAAATAAATAAAATTGGACACAATTATAGTTTAATTTCCATCTTGCTCTATCCAATATATCTATTATCACTTGAAGATGACTTCAAAATTAGATTAAGAAATATAATGAAAAACGCTGGAACATTTTAATTAACTATTTAATTACACCAGTGTCGGGATTTAGAAAGTTTAAATTAATTGGTTTTTATTTTTGATGTACAAGCAAATACATATTAAAACGTCAGTGGACTTTTTTCTCTATTATCAGCAATAACAGGTCTAAGGAATTATTTTGTCTAGATTAAAATATATAAGCTACCTGGATGAATAAGAACATTCAGAATAAATGTCATGAGTAAGC
Organism: Forficula auricularia; assembly: GCA_024734495.1. Lineage (NCBI taxonomy): Eukaryota > Metazoa > Arthropoda > Insecta > Dermaptera > Forficulidae > Forficula > Forficula auricularia. Next base: position 30,936,706 of record JALMQS010000030.1, on the reverse strand, counting down.
AAATTAATTTTCTAAAATAAACTTTGAAAAGGGGATAGATCACGTGAGAAGTTTATTATTTATTATAATATATCATATGCTTTAGGACGAAAATGAAAGGCGGCTCCTGATAAGAGATTTCAATTTGAATAACTAAGCTCAAGCAAAATTAGTTGACAGAGTTGCTATACTAATAGAAATGAGTTCAGAGAGAGATGCTGAATTTACTCAATTAAGAGAATGAGGTTGACGATAAAAGTATTTCTGATGGCAATTAACTTCCTATTTAGGGACATTTGCTTTTAGAATTAGAGAAAGTAAACTAAAGAATTAGTTAAATAGTTTGAAATGGTTGATATATTAAATTATACGATGTTATTAAAGATCTAAAGAATCTGCTAATAAAGGATATAATTTAATGATATATTTCTAATCAACAATCTTTTTTCCAATGATATATTGATGCATGATCGTGCAAAATCTAAGTCTAGTTCAGGTGTGTCCAACCTTTTAGCTTCCCTTGGCTACATTGGAAGAATATGAGCTGCATTGAGCCACACATAAAATACACTAACGCTAATAATAGCTGATGAGCAAAAAAACGTAGAATATGTACTTAATGTACTTAAGAAATTATGCTTTTGTTACTTTATAAATTTATTATTATAAAATTAAGAGAAAATCAGCAACATAAAATTATAGTGTAGAAGGTTGTCATTGTTTTTGGGACATAAATCAGTCGATATTTGCCTCAAAGGAATTCTCAGTGAATTCACAAAATTCTCATCAAATATTTTGGATCTAGCTTCATTCTTTGTGTGCTTTACACTTGAAAATAAATGCTTGAATAAATAAAATTATTTAAGAATCACTTTATGATTATCTCCTTGCAAAATAAAGTGTTAAATTCCATAATTCATTACTCATAAATTAATAGCAAGTTAAAAATATTGTATTTTTAGTAATAACACTAGGATTTTTATCGCAATCTCATAAAGTTTGTAAGTTTACGATTTTGTATCGGGCCACATTGATAGCTTGGGCCGCATGTGGCCCGCGGGCCGCGGGTTTGTCAAGCCTGGTCTAGTTGATCCTTGAATATCTGAATAAAGAGATGTGAAATTTGAAATGTAAGTCATATCACCACTTCGCAGTTTTCTTTGCAGGTCGTGGTGATGATACCTCTTGTCTTTGTGGTGTTAGTTAATGAGGTAGCCGAGTTTTAGCTAGTCAAACTTTTTTATTATGCCGCGAACAATTCCTGAACTCGGGCCTCCCTCTTCAACATCGTCATCAAGACAACGATGCAGAAGTGGGGCTTTAGCGCGCACGGCTACCTGACTCACCTTTTTCATATTCCAAAGTGGGGTATTTTCATTGGAGCGTAAAATGTGTTGGCCGAATAAATCCGATTTCAATGGGATTTGTCCGTCGCTCGGTCGTGTTCTGTAAAATTTGGCCAAATAAGTCAGGGGTAGTGGAAGCAGATCAGCCAATATACCATCAGGCCAAATATGGTTCCAATTGACGGCCAGCCTAATAGAAGATCTGACCTTATGTAGCTCATTCGATTTCGTGTTCCATCTAAGAACCCTATCCGGTCTTTCTTTGTTTTTTTATAGATACTAACATGGCGTATGTTCTGAAGGGATAAAAAAAATCAATAATTCTTTTTAAAGCCTCATTTGTGCGAAAGAGACATTCTTTAAACATTCGATTTTCTTCACGATTAATTTAGATACAAATCGAACACAGGCATTCGCCAACTCGTTTATTCCTATGACTTCTAGAGACTAGAACACCTTTACCGCATTCGTATTTTGAACGACATTTAGACCTCAGTCTTCCAATAAACGTATCTACACCGGGTACCTTCAACTTTGAACAAATTCTTTGTTTCTTTTTCTTCTCCTTTTCATTTTCAAGGTGCAGGTTCACCTCCGGTGCAATCCTTCATGTCCTAATATCATTAAAAAAATCAATTTCTGAGAACTGCTTAGATTTTTAATTTTCTTCAGAATTTTTTGATGAAAATCGCATAAAATCAAAAATGCATTTTTACTGTTTTTCTGATCACATTTCCATTTTTTTTTCATCTCATTTTGTTTGTAAAATATCAAATTTGATTTTTGTATCTAATTATTTTTATATTTTATTAATTAATATAAAATAAAATACTCAAACTAATTTTGTTTATTCGTATTTTGGTTTGTATAAACTTATATATAAGTAAATCGCTTTATACAAATGAGTATTTTTTTTTTTTTTTTTTTTGAGAAACGTTTCTGGTGAAGATTGGAAGATTTATGGCCGCTTTCACCTGAGGACAAGGGCCAAGAGTTTTATCCATTCCAGAGAGCTTCCGTTTCCGATGATTACTGATACGGGGGGTATCAGTAAGGGCTTGAGTGGATTACCTAGCAAAGAAATCGAAATTTCACCATTTGCTTAGGCTAATAGAGCCGTCAAGATGAATGGAAAGTCTCAGAGGTACTTTATTTCCCAAGGGGAAAAAGAGAGATATAAAATAACAAAATACAAGTGGGGGATACTATTTTTAATGTTCTGAATAGAATCAATCAACGTTGAAAAAAGAGAGAAGCGAAAAAATGTATATATTATCAGAATTTTTGTTGTTTAGTAATAATAAAGTTAAGTTAAATTTATTGCTAACTTGTAATCGATTGATTAATTGAGTAAAATAATAGGTATAGTACTTCAATAATAACCATCAGACGGGAGGTTCTTTTTGTAAATAATTATAAATTATTTTATTAAATTTTATTAAAAATTAAATATAAGAGAGAAGACAGGTGTATGATAGTCATGTGGATGGCCACATCAGCTTATTTTAAAAAAGAATTTAAAAATGACCAAGAGAAGATATTGTTAATGATTTAGATCAAAGATAAAGAGTAAATAATCATTATATGTAATATTCATTTACTATGAGTTAAGGATTCTTGGTCACTTGTTTCACATTAAAATTAAAAAAATAAAAGGTGTATATTTTTTCAATATATAAGTATATTTCGAGCTGTAAGCTCATCTTCAGGAAAGTACAGAATTATAACTGTTATAATTTTGTAATTTACATCTTTTATTTTGGAACGAAGTTCCTTATGGGACGCCTCGGAGGGGTACCCTAGCCGGTGAAAAACGTCCGTAACGTTAAAAAAAAGCGTGCCAATGCTCATGCGCGCGCATCCACTCAGGTCGTCACTCTGGAGGCGGGGCCTCTGGCTTGTGCTGTGGTCGGGATCGCTTGGATTTAACTGATTCAGTTACTCAAAAAACAAACATTTTATTACTATCTGAGACAAATATGGACAATGATCAGCTATATGAAATACCGAATTTTAATTGTATCGTCCATTATAAAAGAGGTAATGTTCGATCAGGTGGAGTTGCGATTTACCAATCGAATGACGACACTGTTAATATTGTTTCACCAAATATGGACATAATAATGAGAAATGCTAATGACTTTGGTTTTAGACATTCACCTGTTGGAGATATTTGTTCTGCTATTTGCAAGATGGAAAACGGCGTTGAAATCGTAATGGTAGTCGTTTACATTGCACAGAAACAGAAGTTAATAGACATACAAGGATTCATACATCGATCACTGTTGGAGTATTCTGCAGCATCTACAGCATTACTTGAAGAGTATGGTACCAATTATGACCAACTTCCACTAATTTTGGCAGGTGACTTCAATATTAACTTCAAAGATAAGCAATCAGAGTCATTTAAAACTTTTCTGAAAAATACATTTGATTTAAATATGAACAATAATGAAGATGAATCCACTACGAGAGACAATACTACTATCGATGCTGTTTTCTCGAGATATTTGGCAAAAATCGAATCACAAATATATATATCTTATTTTAGTTACCATAAAGCTATAGTTTCTATGATAGAACATAATTAGGCTTAATTATTATTATTCATATAAATACCTGTTTCTTTTTGTATATTATTATTATTATATATTATATATTTTTATAAATCATTGTAAATAAAATAAAGGTGTTAAGATAATTTTATAAAGTAGTTTCTTTGCTTTTTATCGATAAAAAAATCATAATAAAAAATGTATACCCGAATAATTATTTTTCTTTATACCTAGAATAGAACTTAAAATTAATATTTTTATAATAAGGAACTTCGTTCCTATCCGGTGTCCTACGACACAGATCTATTTTTTAATTTTAATGTGAAACAAGTGACCAAGAATCCTTAACTCATAGTAAATGAATATTTCATATAATATTTATTTACTCTTATCTTTATTAAAGATGTTTCACCTTGCACCAACACCACAATCTCTACTAATCATTTAGATAAAGTTGAATTTCACATAAAAAGGGTTAAATTATTTTTTGAAAATTATTTGTGACTTGGGTTGTATCTGAAATTAGTGATTCAATTATTTTATCAAATTCTTCAAGTAAAATGATTAATAATAATTCATATAAAAGAAAACAAGAGAAATTCTCGAATATATAAATTGACATTTAATCGTATATTAAAATTAAAGGATAATTTTTTAGAGAAAAAAAAATGAATCGAAAAGTTCGTCTAGAATAATTCCATTTCCTGAGAACATTTTATTTTTATCCATCATTATAGTTAAACTAAAATAAAATAAGCTGACGTGTTCTGATGTGGCCATCCACTTGACTTTACCATACAACCTGGCCCCTCACTTACATTAATATTTAATAAAATTATTTATAATCATGTAGGGGAGGGGGGTTAGTTTTTGCATTTTTAGACTCCTAGAGGCACACTGATTATGTATACAAAATTTGGTTGAGTTTGGTAAATGGCCAAGATTTTCATTTTTTGACCCCCCCCCCCCCCCCCATTTTAGGCGATTAGTTTTTGCATTTTTAGACTTCTGGGGACCCACTGATTATGTATTAATATAAAGTAAGTAAAATTTGGTTGAGTTTGGTAAATGGCCAAGATTTTCACTTTTTGACCCTCCACCCCCACCCCCAACCCCACCCCACTTTGGGCGGTTAGTTTTTGAATTTTTAGACTTCTGGGGACCCACTGATTATGTATACAAAATTTGGTTGAGTTTGGTAAATGGCCAAGATTTTCATTTTTTGACCCCCCCTCCCCCATTTTGGGCGGTTAGCTTTTGCATTTTTAGACTTCTGGGGCCCACTGATTATGTATACAAAATTTGGTTGAGTTTGCTCAAACGACTTGGATTTTTAATTTTTAAATCCCCCCTCCTCTCCCCTTAATTTAGGGTCGATATGCACAAAAATCTAATCAGCTCTTAATCTCAATAGACCAAAACTACGTGTGAAATTTGGTTTCGATATTCACACTAGTTTTTGAGCTAGCTCGTCCACAAAAATTTGGTAACGCACAGACTAACTAACTAACAACCAGACTAACAGACATTTTGACAAAACAATTATTACCTCGAAAAATATAATTTTATCGATGTTCACTTATTAGAGCTTTTTTGTAGAGCGAAATGCCATGGTTTCGCTCAATTTTTTTAACCGAAATAGTTTCAGCCGTTTTTGAGATATTTCGAAAAAAAGAAGGAAAAAAAAACACTTTTTTCATGTACGATTACAAGACTTGACCATACCCATATGGTAAAGTAAAAAATATAGATAATAAAAAATACAAATCTTTATAAAACAATCTTGGAACGTTTATTTTGAAACTAGACGTTTCAGGGGAAATTCTCCTTTTATCAATAGAAATTTTTTAAAAAATTAATGTTTTGAAAACAACCATTTTTGAGGATTTTTGAAACATTAGCGAAAACAACTATTTATTTATTTTTTCAAATTTTTCAATTGATAAATGGAGAATTTCTCCTGAAACGTCTAGTTTCAAAATGAACGTTCCAAGATTGTTTTGTAAAGATTTGTATTTTATTATTATATTAAAACAATCAATAATTAATTTTTCTTTTCAATAAAAATATAGAAAAGAGAAAAGTATTTTCCAAAAATTTGCGTTTAAAGACAAATGGGAACACATAAAACCCTTAAACAGGTTACCAAATATCTTATTTCATCATCATTTTATTATTTATCATCTCCAAGTTTTGTAAAATAAGTGGATATCGATGAGGCAGTCCAACAAAAGAAGATAATTTACACTATCTTTTTATTCATTAAAACCGACGTTTCGGAGGCTATTCCCTCCTTCTTCAGGGTTTTGAAAAGTCACTGAAGGAAATCAATACGGCATTCCTCTGTCTCCTCTTTCAGTGGCAGTAACAATAATATATTGTATATCATTCTCAGCAGAATTATAATGTAGTTCTGCTGAGAATGATATACAATACAATATATTATTGTTAATGCCACTGAAAGAGGAGACAGAGGGGAATGCCGAATTGGATTTCCTTCACTGACTTTTCAAAACCCTGAAGAAGGAGGAAATAGCCTCCGAAACGTCGGTTTTATAAATAAAAAGTTAGTGTAAATTATCTTCTTCTTTTTTTGGACTGCCTCATCGATATCCACTTAATTCACTTATCAGTCCGTCTCCAAAAATTACTCCAATCTTGTAAAATATTTTCAATATTTTGGGTTTAATATTAATAAAAATAAAAATAAAATACTACGGTGTCAATTTGGGCTCTGTTTGACTGGCATCCTTAACGAGAAAAAAAAATGTACCTACTTAATAAAGTTTCGATTTCTTTTATAAATAAATTATCAAATAATCGAAAAAACTCTCCGACACTCATCATATTATTTATATATCTTAATAATTAAAATTAAACTTTTAGAAAGAATAGTTGCAGTGAATAACGAAGTGAACTGGAAATGATTAATTGAAGAGTTTCGATTCGAATCGTAACCACTATTGTTTTTTGTCGTGATTTCCCATCACCACTAATAATAAATTACAATCAATAATGAAATACGAGAGCGAAACCAGATTCGATGTGCAGTTGTTTAATTGAGTAGCCTTATCTTTTGGAGAATTCAACGAGATCGAGATCCGATGAATTATCTCATTCACAATATTTATTTTATTGCGAAGATAAATATCCTCCACTTGACCATTAAATAGATATTAATGTATCGATGAAGTAAACGGGAAGATATTTAATCTAGAAAAATTATCTTCCCGCGGTAATGAAGAAAATTCGAGCTTTAGAAATATGATTTGAGTAAAATGATGTTCAAACAAGAACAGAAATATAAAATTAAGAGAATCAGATAAGTTCGATTCTTTAGCAGGGAGGCCTGATATATTTATTATAGTTAGTTTTAAATATATTTCAATACTACGGTTTCAGAAATAAAAGCTGAAATTTGATGTTCCTTTCTAATCAAGTTCAATCCATTTTCTATTTACGATGTTCTTGCTCTCATTGTGAAAAATTCATTTCGCTATTATATTTAATGGGACAAAAATAATTTTTAAGAAAAAAATAAAACCGACTTCAAAAAATTAAACGCAACAAATAAAATACACTAAAAGGTATAAAATAATTATTATCTTATTTAGTTACAACTTAACGACGAAATATTAACATGAAATTACTTTTTGAAGTCGGTGCCAAACATATACCTTTTATGAATCGCACCCGACGGATCTTACTTAGTACGTTTTTTTAATGATAATGATGAGAGAAGGAGTTACACCAAAAAGGTGCAACCCCTAAATGCTTGGGTTGGCCCCTCCATCGTGAAAAGAAGAAGAAAGAATTTTATGGGTTGGGCGGGGTCGAAGGTATCTGTGGATACGGGTCTTAAATAGCTGAAGGTTATAAGTCGCGGGAAAGATGGTGGCAGGGAGCGAGTTCCAGTCTCTGGGGGTCATAGGGTTAAAAGAGTTGGCGAAAGCGCTTGTTCGACTTTTATCCAATTTGACAGCGAAGGGGTGCTGAGCGTTAGAAAACCGCGTGTTTCTCGTAAAGAGGGCATTAGGGGGAATAAGTGATTTCAGCTCGACTGAACAGACAGCGTGATAGTATCTGTAGTACAGGGAAAGGGCAGAAACGGTTCTTCGGTGAGCCAGAGAGTCGAGTGAGTTGGTTAGAGCCCTATTAGTGTCTCCTATTAGTTTAATTGCTCGCTTCTGAATTGCATCCAGTGTAGCAAGAGAATGCTTGGAGGCACCCCTCCACAGATGAGAGCCATATTCGAGACAGGGACGAATTTGAGCCTTATACAGCATAAGAAGTTGACTGGGAGTATAACAGCGTCTAGACCTAAATAGGAGACCAAGCTTGCGCGCTGCAGCTTTAGCAGTGGTTGAGATATGGTCATTCCATGAAAGGTCAGACAGACCCTAGAGTTACGCCTAGCATTTTGGAGAGTATGCTCGCTTATAGGTATAAAAGTAATTTCATGTTAATATTTTGTCGTTTAGTTGTAACTAAATAAGATAATAATTATTTTATATCTTTTAGTGTATTTTATTTTTTGCATTTAATTTTTTGAAGTTTATTTTTGCCGAGAGTAGCCGAATTTCTACAAATTAAAGGAGATTAAAAGAGTGTGTCTACTGCTGAAATTATAAATGTTTAATATATTTATAACGACACTAGTTTCGAGAGGTTTGTCCTCTTTGTCAGTCTATTACAATTGATTCACAAGAATTAATGTATTTAAAAAAGCAGAAGACACACTCTTTTACTGTCTCCTTCAATAAATAAATACAATATCAAATTGAAAATTTATTTTTGCCGAGAGTAGCAGAATTTTTATAAATTAAAGGAGACAATAAAAGAATAAGTCTTCTGGTGGAAAAATAATTTTTTTAATTTATTTATAAAGAGACTATAGTTTCGAGGGCTTCGCCACATCAATTCCCGTGAATCAATTATAATAGACTGATGAGGGCAAAGCTTTCGAAACTATAGTGTCTTTATAAATCAATTAAAAAATGTATTTTTCCAGGAGAAGACACACTCTTTTATTGTCTCCTTTAAAATACAATATCGTTAATTAGCAAGAATATTACCCCTTAGTTTTTAACAATTATAAACAAATCTGTATTATTTTCCTAAGGTGATTCAAGAAGGTGCGATCCATGAAGTCCCCTGGATCGTGAAAAGAAAAAGTTTAAGAAATTTCAGGGGTCGTATATCTTTGTTTCTGCATCAGTTGTCATAGGTTTAAGGGTAATGAGTTCATGCTCAGGTTCTATAACCTTTTAGTAAAAAGGACCTAGGCATGAGTCTAACATAATATAGGATCCATTTCTGCAAGTATTTCTGCATGGGAAAATTTGAGAATTGAAACTCGTAGAATGTTCGTTTTGGAACCAATTATTATAATATTGTATTTACGAGAAACTCATTAGATTTCTTCTCATTAGGTTCATAATTTCCAGATTAAAAATGCAAATAAAAAAATTGAATTATATGTGGAAACCTCTCAAACGTCAGATGACTTAAAATTTTTCAAAAAAAAGGCAGCCAAATTATCAATATTTATAGTGGAAAGAGCGTAATGAGACTTAATAAATTTATTTTATTTTCCAGTTTGAAATTAAAAAATAATTCTATTTTTTTAGGAAGGATCTTTCTGGGCACCCATGATCATCATAAACATTAAGAAGGAAGGGTAAATATTTCCAAGAAATAGAAAATATTCGGTTTTTAGATAAATCAAATTAGTTAAGTCTGTAGAAGAGGAAAGCTTAAGTGGTAGAACACAAATTGAGTATGAATGTCCTCAAAAGTTAAAATAAATGTATTGAAATTACGATAACCGAAGATTCATAAGAAATACTTAAAAATTAGAATTTAGTTCTATGCCTAAATTTTTTTTAATTTTTAATTAATTAATTTTATGCATACGAAAATAAGAAATATTGATGAAAAACTTGAGTTGAGAACTTTTTAGAGGGACTAGAGAACAAATTCTCCTCTAGAATTCTGAGAAGGATTTAAGCCGAAACAGGGACGTACCCAAGGGGCATATGGACAGGGACTTCCGAGATCCTCTACAATTCTACACTATTTGTTACCTATAAAAATCTGATAAAAAATACATTTTAAACGAATTTTTCTCTGGAGAGAGACGGACTGGTAGAAATTTTAATTGAATGTAATGGAAGGCAGCCCAGGGTAGTGAGGAGAGAAAAAAATTAACACATATCAAATAAGGTGTAATCTATTGGAATCCTTCCTTCTTTCCTTTCAAACCGACGTTTCGGAGGATTCTTCCCTCCTTCTTCATGGTTTCAAAGGGTCAATGAATGAAACAAATAAAATGTTTCCTTCTTCTCTCCACAGTAGTGTTCAAAACTTTCTTCTTTTTTAGAAAATGCATAGTAAAACAATTTTTTTTCCTCCTTTTCTTAATTAGATTTTATTTTAAATTAACTATCTTAAATGAGGCTTTATTAAAAAACACTCGGAAACTGATGATCGTTTCCTTATGATCAGGAGAAGGTTAATTATTGAACACTATCTTCTTTTTCATAATTTTTTATTGTTGTTTCACATGGAGACAGTTTCGGACGATATTCTCTGCCATCTTCAGTCCCTAGTAAGACATAGCAACATTTTCAATATCAGTTAACACCTCATTCTCCTGTGGAATCTCACATTCAGAAAACACATATAACAGGCAAGCTGTAGATAACCTGAAGAGAACAGAATTTTAATTCCCATGTTCAAATAATATATAAATAAAATTATTTTTGGAAATTCTTTTAATAAAATTTCTTGTCATTAACATAAAAACATGGCTATTTCACAGCTTACCTTTACAATTCTTTTAGTATAGTAACTTTATTTAGATTTTATTTGTTTCGTTCATTGACCCTTTGAAACCCTGAAAAAGGAGGGAAGAATTCTCCGAAAAGTCGGTTTGAAAGGAAAGAAAGAAGGATTCCAATAGATTACAACTTATTTGATATGTGTTAATTTTTCTTTCCTCTCTACCCCTGGGCTGCCTTCCATTACATTCAATACATTTTAAAATTTTACCCAAAATAACTTTTATTTCAAGATTTAAATATTAATAAATACCTAGATTACTTTTATATAATTCTATTTTTATTTTTAATACTACCCTCCCCCTTCCACCTTCTGAAAAATATTTCTGGCTAAATATTTGCCTGAGCCGAAATAATCCCTAAATTGAAAACCTGACCATAACATGAATGAATTTTAAATATAAATATTATAGTAATAAATTATTTTAATGACTGCAATCACAGGAATAATTGGTGGTTAGAATTCACTGATTGCCAATTTCAAGTTTAATTGAATCGTTTATTTTTAATACTCGTAAACCGAATATTTGTCGAAACTCACTTTTTTAGATTGTTACTCTCTTTACTTTACTTTACTTTAACCTTGCTTTAAAGAAGTTAAAACTAACTGAATTCATTTGTTACTTTCAGAAATGGTAACTATCAGATTTATCCTCTTTGGTTATTGAGGACTGATCTCCTTTTCGAAATAAATGATTCAATTACTGTAAAAAATGGTGCTCTTAACTCCTAAAACAAAACTTCCTACTAAAACTAACATAATATTCTTTGAACAATGGCTAGGACACTATTTCCCAAAGTGTCAATTTAAATGTTTTAGTGAAAATTAAATAATGATATGACATTAGTCACCTAATCACCGGTATATTCAAAAAAATTCACCATTATTAGCCATAAATTATCGAGATTGCAAACCTGATTTTATGAAATAATCTAAAGAAACCGTGGGGATTTGGGATTCAATGAGAAATTAATTTAACAGCTCAAATAAAAACACTTTGTCATTTTTTATAACATGCAAACTACCTGTAATATAAAATAGAAATTAAGTGAAATAATTCAAATTAAAAACAGTTAACTATATTCCTTATTGTATTCGAAGCAACTATTCATATTTATTTTTCAAAACTTGGGGACTCTTATGCTAGAGGGGGGGGGATCGTCAAAATCTTATGGTATTACTCAAAATAAACTCAAAGAGAGTGCCATCTGCTTGATCTAAATGATAGGGATAATATTGCTTACATACCAGAACAGCTGAGCCGTCCCCTTGAAAATCAAACCCAAGAGACGAAATTAACTTACATATAAAACCTGCCTTTAAATTTCAGGCAAAATTTTTAACATTTTAGAAGTACCATTTCGCTGATGAATGATTCGTTTAAACCTACAGTCATCCTATAAAGTTTAAATAAAAATGGGGGAGTATTTGGAATTTTGAAAAACGGTAATTTTTTCAAAATTTATTGGCAATAATGGAATAACTAAAACTAGAAAAGTTGTTTTTCGTAGGGTAGCAGAGCTTGTTCTTAGATTAACTTAAGCAGAGGCCATTCTCTTTGGTTTGATCTGATGAAATCGACGCTGCAACCCTCGGTAAAATAGCTTTCTAGTTTTATATATTACTCATTTATTCTGTTTTCATCTGATAAATATTTTCTTATAGAGTGGGAAAGAAGTCCCAAGATATCGTTGACTGACCAGCAGCTTGTCTTAATCGATTTGATCATATTTCATAGATATTGCTGAACCAACCCCATTCGTATAGGAAAAGGGAGAAAAGACTGCGAATATAAACAAAAATTCTTAATGTAAACAAGGGTTGTGTCTAGTTCGAGATATAGGGACTCTTTACTGAACGAAAAAGCAATAAATAGAAGTGGACTTGTCTTTTGGGGCCATTTGCTTGATTATGTTTGATAAGCCATTACGTTCGAAGACAAGTTAGAATGAGAGAGAAGGGAGTGAACAGAGAAGGAGGTTCCGGTTCGAAGCATAGAGAAAGTACAATTTGGAAATACAATCGGAACAAATGTAGAAAGTACACAAGAAAACTTCTTTGGATAAATATATCGAAAGAAAAATAATACATTTTCTCTATCTTTTTTTTTTTTTATAAAAAAATAAGGTAATTACTTAATTAAATAAACTTTCTACCCTAAAGATGTACCTACTACATAAATAAAAATATATGAGAGTAGTGCAGGAATACTTTGGATTGATATTCAGTTAAAATTGTACCCATTAGTATTATAGCTATTATAGAGTGCGTTTACGTTGGAACTGTGATAAACCATAAATGAAGTGACAAAAGCAATGCGACATTTTTCTCTTTTATGTGGTATTTACGTTGGAACTGTGATAAACGAGAAGAGCGATGTTAGATCCTATTGAACTAAAAGAAAATTTTATGAAAAGCTCTATAAAATACTAAGTATATTGCTAAAAGATGGCAAATTCTACACATCCTAATAATACTCGAAGATGGAGATTTAGAAGTTTAATCATCTTTATGAAGAAAAGCCCACAAAATTGTGGAATATATATATATAGAGGAATGAAAGTAGAAACATTTGATAACAACAACATAAGGATTTTGGTCGTTTTTGTCCCACAAACGCTTGATATAAATTTCCTAATAAAAGTGTACGCTTCCAGACTCGACAAAAATTAAGAAAATTATTGGATGATCGTCGCTAATGTCGTGTCTTCATTAAAAAACATACTCTTCTCGTTCTTCGATAAAAATACACTTCTTTATACATACGCTGATCAAATTTTAACTAAATAATTTGATGGAAAAGAAAATAGGAAGAGAAGTTACCTAGACTAGAGTACAATATTTTCCCCAGATTATGAAAGATATGGGATGTGAAACATTAAGAGAAATGAAAGAGTTGATATGGAATAATCGATTGTAGGCGGCGTTTTTGAGTCAAACCAGTCTTGGAATGTGTATACTCTTTTATGATGATAATAATATACATAAAAAGTAAATTCGTCACCCAATTACATTAAGAGCTGTTTTGATAAAAAATATGATAAAGTAAAAAAGTCTAACAAGGCTTACATTTTTGGAGTTAGGAAATTAACTGGATTTTTATCATGTACATAGGTCCTATTTCAATCTCTTACAGAACTATAGATGATCGAAATATCACAGACATTTAATATTAGTTTTTTTAAACAGAACATAATAGTACATTTGAAGCCACATAAATACCTCATTTACAGTGTTTAAATAAAGCCTTTCGAACAGTTGCCGCAATGAATAATGGATGTTATCACTCAAATTCACAACAATGTGATTGTATGAATTTATAACTCATTAATTAGCAGATGTCAAGCTAGTATACGATCTCAAAGAGCACATTTTGAGCAGTTTTGGTTATTATTGGTTATTATTATTATTATCAACTAATTTTTAATATGTGATGTTTGTATTATTAAATAGATATTAAATATATTTACATACATACAACTATTTTTCTAAATGAAATTTTGGCCAGTTGTAGTTCTGTAAGAGATTAATTTAGGACCAATGTTTATATAATATTTTTTGGTTAAAATGGCCCTCTTCCTCCTAATAATAAGTTTTTTGCACTAATTGGGAATCATCCTATATATTATATATTTAAAAATGAAAAAACAGCTCGGATTATTTTACTAATTTGACGTAAGTTTTAGAATAAATGAGTTTGGTTAAAATGCTGATCAATTTCTATGGGGAGGGGTAACTCTGAAAGTAGGGCGATTGAGAGAATCGAAGATCCACTCCTCCGTTTCTTTCGGTTAATGTTTAATCTTAACTAGCAAGAAAGGCAGTAAAACGCAGAAGCTGTCTGGTCACTGATGGTCGAACGTGACCTCCAAGGCGGAATAAAAATTCCCTCTTTAGCGTCCCTTTTGATTCCACCTACTAGTAGAGCATCCAAATTAGGATTTAACTATATAGTATTGATATACGAGTATATAGCTATACATAAAGATAGTCCAAGTTTTTTTTCGGGGGGGGGGGGGGGGGGTTACTTTTCCAAAATTGAATCTGAACGAAACTGTGTGTCTGTGGCGACACAACGAAACAGTAATCGTTCAGAATTGAATCTTTAATTATTGAAAAAGTTACCAAATAGAAAACTATCTTCTAAGTACCATATATGTTGCAGTAAACCCCCGTTTTTATTAAGAAGATTTTCTTACTAATTAAAACGCGTTTCACTGAATACTTTTATGGCAACTAGAGTTTACTGATGTTGGTTGAGTTTAGTTCAAAGGTCTAGAATCTTCATTTTTGACCTGCCTCATTTTGGGTGTTTATTTTCAAATTTTTTTAAACGAATATGTCAAAAATTAGAAGCAAAGTTGTAGAGGATATAATTTTTGATATTTTCGTTTAAAAATTTTTGAAAATAAGCACCTAAAATGAGGGAAGGTCCAAAATGAAGATAATAGACCTTTTGAATCAAACTCAACCAACATTAGTAAACTTTAGTTGCCACAAAGGTATTCAGTGAAACGCGTTCTTATTAAAAAAACTGGTTTTTACTGCAACATACATAAGTCTTAGAAGATTCAAGAAAATTATTATTTTATAACTTTAGAACAAGCCTCTATATAAATCACATCAAAGAGCACCTATAGGAAATAGTGGAAACCCCTGTGGAGTATCGAATTCTCCAATTAGCAAATTTTAATCGCTGACCTTAAATTGAAAGGCATCCTACCAGGTTAATTTTGAGCAGCAGCGTCAACAATATGAAATACAATATCAACTGTAGTATAGATAGAAATAGGACTTTACTATAGCATCTATTCAAGAACGTCTAGTTGAAGGAGACAATAAAAGAGTGTGTCTTCTGCTGGAATTATAAATTTTATTTATTTATAACGCTCGTTATAAATAAATAAAATTTATAATTCCAGCAGAGATACTCTTTGATTGTCTCCTTCAATATATAAAAATTCTGCTACTCTCGGCAAAATCTTTCAATTTAAGAACGTCTAAAATAGGCAAACCAAGTCTATCTTTCTAAAGGTCGAAGACACCTCTCCTTTGTAGTAAAAAGCATTTAATAATATATTTCAGAGCGACTTTGTATTAATGGTTAATTAGCCCGAGTCCCAAATGATAAGATTATTAATGATTTCATTTCTAATTATATCTTTAATTGAATTTTGAGCAAGAAAGATAGAAATGTGGAATGGAGAAAAGAGTTAAATTATGAAAATGAATTAAAAGTTTTAATTATAATTATAAGCAAAATAAAATCGAGTAATTTTAATAAAACAAAAAGGATAACAATAAACTAGCTGGTGTGTACATCAAATGAATTTCCCTTGGCTTTCCTTTAATTACATTTTATGATTTTAATATGAGAATTTTATAGGTATATAAATGTGTAGATTTAATAATTTGGTGATTGAGATGTTTGCCGAAAGAGCTAAAGTTTTGACTTCAACCACCAGTAGTGCATTCTGATGAGAATTTCTCATTAAAATATGAAACGTAACTTAGGTGGTTGAATCCAAAACATTATCTGTACCTATATATATGTATTATTTTATTTTATTTGAATATTAATAAGAAATAATATAGGTAGCAGATTTTCCAAATTTAATAGAATTAAATGTTAGGGCAAGCGAGGTTATTTTGACTAGAATTATGCCTACAAACTTTGAAAGATAAATACTGAATTGAATTAATAAATAATAACAGAAGAAAAGTGGAGTTTACTGGATCACAATGGATTCTGGGAATAATTGGAGTAGATATTTTTTGCTCAGATACATTCGTTCATTTTTAGGGTTCCGTGTAAAACGGGAATAAATGTTTAATTTTTTTCTCATTTTCGTTCATCCCGCAAAATGAAATATATATCGTAATTGACTTAATATACGCAAATTATTCAACTAAATACCATCCCATGATATTTCAATTGGATAAGGTTGATTAAAATTTAATTTGAATAATTTTCAGTTTAAAAGAAAAAATTAGATAGCAAATTAAATAAGATACTTTGAAGTGGACTATATAAAAAAATAAAAGAGATCTCTAATTCTATTTACCTTACCCAGAGTTCAATATCTAACTTTAATAGTCAATTGATTAGCAAAAACATGGGCAAAATTGATCTGCGCCTTGTATCAATATTGCTTTTCGTTTTTCTGGGCAACCGCTAATTTAGTCACTTTTCATTGTCAAAAACTTTTAAATTGTTTTTAAAGTTTTTTTATTAGAATAATATTTTATTTTCATTACTATATAACTAATAGAATTAGGTTTTTTCTATTTCGCCATTGAAATGTGTTAATTACGATATCGTTTTTAATGTGGAAATGGCCGACTTTTTGGATTTGGTGGTGATCAGGGATTCTGATGGTTTGTTTGCTCACTGATTGGTATCGAAAATCCACTAGCACGGTTAAATGTTTAAACTTCCTAACACAGCGTTTCCCAAAGTGTGGGTCGCGACCCCGCGAAAAAAAATTGTAAAAACACACAAAAAAAATTTATTTTACATATTATTTTTTTACATCAGTTAAACACTAGGAATAGAATAGATTCAAGAACATCTTTCGGAGCGAATAAATAGTTTTAAAGACTACTTTCCGGATATTCCTTCAAATAATATGTGGATTACCTGAAGATCCCTTTTCTGTCGAAATTTTAAAAGGAAGAAATGTTTAATCTTAGTGAACAAGAAGTTGATAATTTAATTGAAATTTCATGCGACACCGATCTGAAAAAAAGTGTTTGAAACTGTACCACTAATTAATTTTTGGTTGTGCTGTCCAAAGGAGTATCCAGCGTAAGCGAAAAAGCGATACAATTTTTAATGCCTTTTGTCACCACTTATACGTGTGAAGCTGCGTTCTCAGCCATGTTGTACTTAAAAAATAAGTATCGAAACAGAGTGGGCAATTCTACGGTAACTGTGGCGCCGCGATCTGACGATGGATTCTTATAATATTCATCAAAATAAGACGACAATGGAGAATACCAGTTTTCGAGATTTCGCTTAGTTTTCGAAATATCCAGTTTAAACAATACTGTTTTTTTTTTAATTTATTTTCTTTTATTTCTCAATTGTTTTTTTATAGAAACCACGGAAACCGTAGTATCACGGGGGTTCCGTGTAGCGCCGCTACTGTCGACGAATTCTTTTAGAAAATGAATAGTTGATACAAAGAGGTGGACCCTTATCAACTTGATTGAGAATTTCAAGGGGGAAAAAATATTAATTTTCAAAAAACTAAACTCATTTTAAAAAGTATATTTCATAAAGAGTTTGAAATATATATTTTCGTTTGAATATTTCGAAAAAAAATACTTTTTGAACCCTCTCTTCAGAAGGGTAGTTGATACAAAGGGAGGACCCTTATCAACTTGATTGAGAATTTCAAGGGGAAAAAAATATTAATTTTCAAAAAACTAAACTGGTTTTGTTGATCCGTCGGTATACATATAAATTTAATGTCCAGAAATGGTAAAAACTCTATTTTTGAATTTTTTGATTTACAACAGTTTTGATCTAGTAGTTTAATACAAGAATTGTTCATTTAATATAATAATAATAAGATGCTGGTAAATTGAGACTACTGCACTAAAAAACACCAGGTGCAAATGTCTTCGGGTTTATGTTAGGATGGTTATAATATGTTATATTGCCTTTTGTGCAATTCCGCTAATGTTCGGACTCTTTCGCTGCGAATGTATACCACGAACACCATAATCCCTAAGGCTTATTATTAGTTTAGATGGGAGAAGATAACAGCTGTTCCTTATGAAATACTATTAAAGTACAATATTTTTTCATTTAAGTATTCCTTAAAATATAATCACATATCCGTGATTATCATAATGATATAAATTCGTTGCTTTTTATATTGGCAGCGGAAAATCCGCCGGTTGCTTGATGAAAAGCTCTATTATCATAGAGATGATGTACTGTCTGAAAATTTCCATTTCGAAAGGAATCTCTTATTATAGAAGCCTCTGGTAATAGATATTCTTTCGCTACATTAGTCTTTGGAATCATTTAGGGCTCCAACCTCTCCCTCTATTTGTCTAAAATGATTTTCAAGATTGTTTTCTCTACGTTATCACTGAAGTGAAATTTATCAGGGGTTGGCGAGCGAGATGCTTGCTTTCATCAACAAATTCCTATCTATATTAAAACAACAATCAATCAACACTAAACATGTCAAGACTTATTTATGTTTTCTTGATTTTGAAGGTTTTTAGTTAGGACCACCCATACTATAAATTAATTGAAATTTACTATTAAATAAACAACGTTTCCGTTTTAATTGTATAAGTGTTGATAGATTATTTATTTAATTAAGCGTAAGAGCAAGATCATAGCCAGTTTTGTAAATAGTGCATGTAGAACAAGAGCTCGAATCCCCGCAAAGGAAATCTGCACGCTACCTACACATACTATGCTACTTAAATGAATGGTAACAGATTTTTAAATCAAAGGGTTGTAAAATTGCTATCGAATTTAGAAGGTCATAGCGTGCGATAGGGACGTCAAAATATACATTTCAAAAATGTCGTGCTTTGTAATAATTAACGTGATAAACAAGGAAATAAATTAGGTGGGAAAACAATTTTTCAATTGCGGTACCTACAGTCTCTCGTTTTGCGTGATTTGGCGAAGTGTTTTGTCAATTAATGTTTTGAACTAGAAAGCTGAAATTTAATAGATAGGGTGGAGCTTATTAACAAAAATAGGTATGTTTATGGGAATGGAGATGATCTTAGGTGAGTTCGGCAAATACATCTTCGCAGAGAGAGATCTGTACGTAAGGCCCCTAGAGCTAGGGCTCTGTATTGGGGTGAGTAGAAAAAACGGAAATTTTTTTTTTTGAAAACGCTTTAGTGTGGAAAAAGTTGTCTATAATAAGAAGAAAACCGGCATGAAAAAAATTAAAATCTTATAACATCTTCCGCTCGCTTGAAACTTATGAAAAATGACAAAAATCACGATATTTTTTTAATTTTTAAAATAAACACATTCTAGTGTTTTATGCTTGTTTTATGGTTTAAATAACCTAAATAAATTAAATTCTGATCAATAATATACTTTTTTACGTTCGCGCAACGTCTTAGAAAAATTCTAGAGTGTGTTTATTTTAAAAATTTTAACTAATAAAAAAAAAAATTAAAAAATATCGTAATTTTTGCAATTTTGTTGTTAACCGATTTTAATTTTTTTTATACCGTTTTTCATCTTATTACTCTTATAAGCAACTTTTGCGCACTAAAGCGTTTTTGGAAAAAGAATTTCAGTTTTTTCGACCCATTCTACTCTATATACGGAGGTAATACCTTTACTAAATTACTGAAATAATAAATATGAGAAGAATAATTTTTAAATATTCGGAAACTTCATTATTTTTTTATCTTATATAATAAGCTTATAATTTTGATTTTAGTTGATTTTATTTTTGAAAAAAGCTTCACTTATTGTACAAATGTACATTCATATTTCGATAAAGGGAATAAATATATCTCTACATATAAATTCAATGTTTTAAGAAAGTTTATGATTTTATGTTGGACCACACTCATTGCAGTGCGGCCAGCCGGCCACGGGTTGGACAGCCCTGCTGTAGAGTCTCCTCTTAAAGATCCATGAGGCCAATTAACCAAAGTTTTTGAGCCAATTCTGAGAACAACCTAAAATCTCGATGATTAATGGAAAGGCAAATTAAGACCACGATTAAGGAGGATGGTCACCATGTTATAGTCTCTCTAAGAACAATAAAGATAAGTATTTGGCATTTTTTACTAAAATTGTGTCTAAAAAATAATTATCCCTAGTATTGAGTTAATCTTAAAGTTATATTTATTGTCCATTAATGATCAATATTGTCTTTTGTCCTTTCTCAAATACAAGGAAATCCGTTCATTAGCTGAAATCGATATGTCTGATAGGGGTGTCTGAGCACGTCTGTATTTAACACTTTTACAGCCGGTCTCAATTTCGAATTCTCTACTCAGGTAACACTTGAATCTTTTCAAATAAAAGGGATAATAAAAGTCCTGTAATCCGTAGATGCTATGCAGGTGGAATATAGAATACAACCTTCAGTAAAATGTAGTACAAGAAACGAAAAAAATCTAGATGAAAAGAACAGAATAGAAGATTACCTTCAGAGCTTGTCAAATGGAAAATTCGGAAGCTCTCAATAAGAATGATAAAGGAAAGTCAATGTTTAACTATAAAATGAAAATAATCATCCGCTGGTACAAGCCCCAATTACTATAATAACTTTTTCAGAAAAATGCTTTCAGATCACTACAAATACGTTAAAAACAAAGATATTTTTCTTAATTTTTCAATTTTTGAAGTTATTTAGATTCATTTAAAATAATGAAAGTTATATTTTTATCAGCCCTTTAATTTTGACGTTTCCTACTCTAAATCAGGTGTATTTTTTCATGGGTATAACAAATTACAATTCAAAATATTCAGTTTTAATTTCTTATATACCTATGTATACTATAAAATAAATACAAATTTAAAAAAAAAAAAAAAACAATCTTAAAACGTTTATTTGAAGTACAAAAGTTTCAGGTGAAATCCTCCTTTTATCAATAGAAATTTAAGAAATTTGAAAAAATAGTCGCTTTAAGAAAATAATATATATAAAGTAGGTACCTATAAAAAATAAATATTTTGAAAATTGACAATGTTACAGAGATTGTCTTGAAGATGAAATTACTTTGAATAAAAATTAAAAATACAAATATTTACCAAAAATTATTTTTTATAATAAATTGTTTATAAAGACAGAAAAACAGTCCATAATGTGGATTTTTGTTAAAAAAAATTTGTTGATTAAAATTTAGATCATTTCTAAAATTAAAGTAAAGAATTTTTCAAAATTTTCTTTACTTTATTTAAAATGTTTCACCAAGTTCCGACACCATTCTCACTTAATAAAATTTCTAAAATTAATATTTTGTCTAAATTCCGCTCTTTGTCTAAAATTTTGGCATTGGAAAAGTCAAAATTGTCTTCCAGGTTTGTTGAATGGCTTGCTAGCATATGACGTTCGGCATTTTCTTTTCTAATTGAATATTTATGTTTGTTAATTCTAGATTTTAAATAATACGTTCTATTTGTCCTATACATATATATTATGTCCCTATTTATATATATTGCTTAGATTGTGACCTATATATTCCGCAATTCTTCTGTTTTTAATCCTCGGATTTTCATCTGATTTAATCTTCTGACAATCAAATGTCAATTTTGTCAAAGTTCATTATTTGTCCTTGAGTTTCATTTTGTGTTTTATAAATTCTACGTGTCTTGTCGAGCTCTATTCTCTTCCTACGACATTTTATCATCTATTTCCTACTGCTATCTCACTTAGATTCTTGTCAAGTAAATATTCTTCAATGTCTAGTTTATTTTATTGGGTTGAATTTTATAAATTATCGATTGAACTAATTTTTTGAACTTCCTGGTTACACTCTGTCATCAGCACCTATTCATTTTATTTTATTTTTATTTTATGATAATTGTTATGAACTGTGATTTTGTAAAAATAATAATCCTTTATGATCCCTACCCCGTTTTCCGCTTCGTAACATGCACAAGAAAAAAAGGTAGAGAAGAACAATATTTTCCATAGAACGAATAAAGAATACGTAATTTTGTTTCTTTTGTTAAAAATATGCAACTTGATTAAAAGTTGACTACGTAACATTATATGAATATATAATTTTATTATTACGTATTTGAACTCGCTATATATAAAACTGTCGAAATAAAAAAAATGTATAATTCAAGTTTATATACACCTAGGTATATATTGAAGTGAATTTTCTACGCCTAAAGGGAAAGGACTCTTCTAAAGAGAGGTTTCAGATATATAGGCAAGCGAAAAGCAACCCTTCTCTCGCCAATGAAACCCTCGGCCTCGAGGGGCAAAATTTCGCAAACAACAATAAATCTTGTTCTAACAGACGCATGTTTGTTTTATTAGATCTTGTGCGTGCTTTTGCTTCTCGGTTAGCCAGTATCTCACATATATATTATATATATAGAATGGTCTCAATTAGGTTAGTTTGTTTTTTGGTAGTTATAAATAATTTTTTTAATGATAAAAAAATATATTCAATTATAGCAAGTACTATAAGCTCTCTCTGGATTAAACGGTAAAATTTTCGATCCGTATATGTTATGTGAAAATTAACACCCTTTTAATTTCTTCTTTCTTTGAGTGCCATACCCGAAACGGGTGTTGGCGCCTCTCCACATATACCTGTGCTGAGTGTGTTTTAGTTGTTTTTACACAGATATACAGGACCTACTTTTTAACGCCGGTTCCGAACGGCTAATTTGGAGAGGTCACTTGGCAATTATACTTTTGGTAGGTTGCCATTACTTTCCAAGAGGAGGCGACTGCAAATATCTATCTGTCGAGACTCGGTCTCGAACCAGCGATCTCCGAGTCAGCGACCCAATACTCTAACCACTGACCCACAGTCGCCTCTCCTTTTAATTTAACCACTGGTAAACAAAATTCGATATAAGAATATAATTATAATTAAAGTGTAATTTCGGAAAAATGTTTATTTATTTCTATTTAGATTGTTTATCACCGTATCAAAACTACGTTTATACAGTCATATAGTTATACAATGTGTCAATTTGAAAACTTACCACCCCTAGTATCGCCACACTGGCATATTATTTCAAAAATCGCTGAGACATCTCAAATTTGTATTCGAGGGGGAAGAATTTTGACGTATAAATTAGATCACCCCTTCACCCCAGAGCCCCGCTAAAAAAATCTTAAATTGGAAAGAGGGTCGAGTGAGACATCATTTTGATGGACTTTTTATTCTCTACATTTGGGTGTGGCATTTTTTAAATTTGAGTGATGCGTTGCCAAGTTAAGAGTCTTTGAATATTGCAAAATGATTAACAAAACAAAATTGAAAACAACAAAGTCAAAATTGAAAACAAAATTTAGTTTTGGAGTTTTCAATTTTGACTTTGTTGTTTTCAGTTTTGTTTTGTTATTCATTTATAAAATAAATGTATAAGAATAAAAACGTGTTCTAATTTGTTTGTGGTTTACGTTAATCTAGTAGGTATGATGCTACTTTATCTGTAAAAATTGATTTATTAAAACATCGTACCACCGTCAAATACCTGTTTTAATGAGAATTTATAAGTTTAATGTATCACACAAATAATTACAAATTTTTTTGCAATATTTCTAACATGACAACGCAGCACTCAAATTTAAAAAATGGCAGACCAAAATGTAGAGAATAAAAAGCCCTTCAAAATATTGTCTCATTCGACCCCTTTCCTATTTAAGATTTTTGGGGGTGCCTCTGGGGGCCAGGGGGGTGAAGGGAGCGATCCAATTTATACCTCAAAATTATTTTCCCTCGAATATAATTTTGACGTGTTTCAGCAATTTTTGAAATAATTTGCCAGTTTAGAGATACTAGCGGTGGGAATTTTTCAAATTGACACACTATGTATTTAATGTTATTTAACGTTCGTAAAATTATAAAAAGACTAATTTTTAAGTTTTTTAACATCTTTGAGTTTTATTCCTGTTGTAAAGTTGATAGGAAAATTAGACTAGAGACAATTATCTAAACAAATATATAATTCAATTAATTAATGAAAGGAAACTTGAGATGTATGTGGGAATCTTAAATCTCAATTAAGTATTCGTGAGATTCAGTCGTTCACAAAAAGAAATGGTCTTTGTATACGTGGCGGTTGTTTAAATTCCAATCGTAGCTATGTTGGAAAGAGAATTGTTTTGGACCAGTCTACCATTACTCTTCCAAAACCTCACTACGCCACGTCTTTTGATTTGAATAAAACACAAAACGAGACTCGAGAGTATTCACTGATTTGTGATTCAGTTACTATTTTAAATTTTACGAGTTTGTTCTACCAAACGTCTGCAAAGCTCAAAACACCCACTGCCTAAATCCTCCTAAGACTTTAGTCGCTGTGTTCGATCTTTAAAACTTCAAGGAATATGTTACTTTTAGCAAGCCAGGTTGACAACATAACCCACAATTCGCACATGAGTCTGGTAATCGCCCAGTATTATCGCACCCGTTTGTTAATTTCACTCACCTATATTTATATAAGTTAGGCGTTAGGGAAATTATATTCAGTAATTTGCAATTTTTAAAAAATAAATCATTATTTTTTTAATGAAACTTTATAAGTTGTAATTATAAAAAATAAAATTTAAGGAAATTCGGTTTTAGAAATGTTTGAAACGTGAAGAAAATAATTTGATTTTTTTAGCTATTTAGAATTTTGATATCCAAGATAAGTGAAGAACGAAAGTTCATAGAAAGCTCATTCTAGTGTCGAAACGTTTATATCTACAAAACAAAGAACTGATTAATTTTCGGGTTTTCTAGATTCAGAACTTTAGGGAGAAAAATTCATAAGATAATAAAAAACCAAATGGTTATAGGCAGTAAGCTAGAATTTCACATCCAAGTGTGGTAGATAATAAAAGAAGCTTTACAGTTAATAAATGAAAACTAAACATATTTTTAATTTTCTTTTATTAAAATATGTTTCATTTCGCACCAACAACAGACTCTAAAAATTAGCTTTACAATTTATAATTAACAGCTTTTCAGCTCGAGCTATTAGATGACAAATAATTACCAAAATTTGCAAGGTAGTAGCAAAAATTTATCTTTGACTATGTTATATCTTGTAAGCAGGGAGAATTCTTCTTACTGTTTACATTATATTTTTAAAATTTCTCTTTTAATTCCTGAAATTGATGAAACAATGGACAAATGGTTGCAAATTTCAAGATAATTGGTTTGATAGGAGAAGGTCAAACAGACAAATATATAGACAGAAAAACCAAATTAAATAAAAGAATGGGAAAAGGGAGGCGAATAGTATTTAATAACTATATTTGGAATGCTTTCGATAAAGGGTTTGGATCGATAGAGAAAAAGGGACAGAGAAATAGGGTAGTGGATGTGTCGTGAGTGTCAATAGTTGTCCGATTCGCACATTAGGGTGTGTAATTGCAGGGCTACTAATTGGAACCATCGTTCTTCAAGGGTTGACAAGGCTGGGCTGATTCGCACCCAGATGCCATTCATTCAACTGATCAGGTTAGCCCGGTTTGTCAAGGAGTGACATTTGGAATTCACCAAGTCTTCTTCGCAACAGCCAACAGCAAATATCAATCGGTGGCAAATACGCTTATAAAATGGCAGGGTCAATGTAGGGCTCCACTAATTATTACTCGGCTATAAATTTAAATAAGATCTTAATTCTTTGGTAGATAAACAAAATCTGGGATGGCTTTTTCTATGAAGAGGTCAGGATGTAAATTTGAAAAAAGAAGAAATTTTCTTTTCTTTTTTCAAACATCATAAAAATAATTTTTATAAAAAAAAATAAAACCAATTTGAAAAAAAGTAAATTCAACAACTAAAATAATAAGAACTCAAAAATAAAATAAAATGCACTAAAAGGTATGAAATAATTATCTAATTTAGTTACAACTAAACGACGAAATATTTACATGAAATCACTTTTTGAAGTCGGTGCCAAAAATATACATTTTATGAATCTAACTCGACGGATCTTACTTAGTACGTTTGGCGGGTTTTCGCTTATATAGTTCGTTTAGCACCGACTTCAAAAAGAGATTTCATGTAAATATTTCGTCGTTTAGTTGTAACTAAATTAGATAATTATTTCATACCTTTTAGTGCATCTTATTTGATTTTTGAGTTCTTATTATTTTAGTGTTGAGTTTACTTTTTTTGAAGTCGGTTTTATTTTATTTTTTTATAAAAATTATTTTTATTTTTCTCTTTTTAGTGATCTTATTAATAGTGACTTAAGATAATACCATGCATCTAGTAAGAAAAAGATTCGGGCGAATGAATCAGAAAATGATAATAAAATTCAATTCATAAATATAGAAATTTTCTCTAAACGTTTGCGGGTTTTAAATGAACGTTTTAAGATTGTTTTTTTTTACTTTATTTATAAAAGATTTTATTTATTATAATTCCGATTATTTGCTCAACACTGGTCAACAGTGGTTTTGGTTCCGGGGTATTTGGAGCTGATTTCATATGAATTTGATGCTCTGAATTCAAATATGGCATTAGTTTTTGCCTAGAAGCTCAAAGATATAGTAACGTTGGGATCGGCACTTCCTCTGAGGGACAAGGTGTCTTGTAGAGACTAAATCAGGATAAATCCACTTACTACTGTTCTTTCGATTGATTCCAATAATATTTACTAGGCAGAAATAACGGTTATCGAAGTGGGGGAATATACAAGATCTAATCCGTGTATAATAATTTTACATTACTGATACTTGAATATATTGAATAGGAAAAGCTTTGATAGAAAAGTGGATGTACTAAAAAAGTAGAGCTGCTAGAAAAAAAACTGATTTCATATTTAGATTCAGTGCTCAAATATAGCTAAAATCAGTTATAAAATCCTTGGAAGCATTTTTTTTACTGTAGACCAGTGTAAGTGTATCATTTACAAAAGATCCCCCCCCCCCCGGCTATTAATTTTGGGCCCATTAGCAATTTATCATATCTCTTTATAAATGGGAGAGAATCTTCTAATGTAAATATCCGCTTTCTTCGAATTTTATTTGGAAATTTTATTATTTTAGGTATTAAATTATTTTTTAGAAGTTTTTTAATTTTAAATGGTGGTTATTTTAATTTATCCAAATTTTTGGGAAATTTCGTACAGAATATTCCTTCTTCAGTGGATATCACCCAAAAATCACCGTATTTGCTCAGTCTTCACAAAAATTTGAACACTGGGCCACAGAGTCATTTCATTTTGTTATTTTTAATTCTGCCCTCAAAACAATAACAATTTTTTTTTAATATATATAAATTTCTTTTTGATGCTTTAAAGAACAAGTCAATTAGTACAAAATGAAATGTCCCTGTGGCCCTGTGTTCAAATTTTTGTGAAGACTGAGCAAATACAGTGATCTTTTGGGTGAGGTCCACTGAAGAAGAAATATTGTACGAAATTTCCCAAATTATTGGATAAATTAAAATAACCACCATTTAAAATTAAAAAAACTTCTGAAAAATACGATAAGCTTTTTATTTAATACCTATAAGAATCCTCACCACCGTGAATCGAGATTTATTATTTTAAATTATTTTTGACTAACCCACCACCCACATTTATTTATTTATGAGATATCTACGTTGTATTTTAATTCATCTTATATTTATCCAATACGAAAACAACCAATAAATTATTTCAAAATAAATAAAGAATTGTATATTTTTCTTAAAATCTCTTAGGTATAAATTTCCTTATTAGATTTGCATCTTCAATTAGACATGATGAATTTCTTTATTTAATGCAGCAACCTTAATAATTAGAAGAGAGATAGTAAAAAGCGGATGGTTATAGAAGTAGAGAAGTCAAGAATGAATGATAAATTGTCAAATCTGCTTTGCTCAGTCTTTATCTGTGAGAATCAAATGAGCGTCCTGAGGCAGTAAATCTCTACAACTGTCTGAAGTTGCGGTCGGACAAGTTTCAACTGAATTGTTCGAATACGCAAGACATCTATCTAAGAGCGCCCCAATTCTCTGCAACTCACCCTACCTTGATAGCAACAATAAAAAAGAACCAATTTCAAGTTGAGGTCTATTTTAATATCGTCTAATACAAAATGCAATTTAATATAAGATACGAGATATAAAAGTAAGTAAAATAAATAAATAAAAAAGTACGTTAAATTAAATTTAATTAAAAAATAGTCATTAGTATGTCAATAGTTAAAAACCTAGGGAAATTTTGTAGGGTTAATTAAAAAAGTGAATAGTAAGACTTAGGGCTAAAGCGAAGACCAGATCCCCTCTGTTAAAAAACAACTTTCATAGGTTCGGTTTATGATCTCGGTTAGATTAGATAAAAAATGCGTTCCCAAAAAAACCTTGTAAGGTTCGGTTAAGATATATTCTTTTCGGCTCGTATACCTTCATTTCGGGCTGGTTTTTAGGCGGTTAGGTTGGCGATCTTTGCTTTTACCAGACTTAGATAAAATTATTTTCTTTAATTATTTAAGAGTATAAACTTTTAGAGATGTAAAATTATTGTTTTGGAATAATAAAATCATATTAAGATGGGAAGAAGAGTCCAACTATTCTTTTAGACTGAACACTTTAAGTTCATAATTTATTATATATTTGATTAATCTTTTTAAGAATAAATCAGAGTTTGTCCTCTATATAATGTAAATAAAGATATGTTTATATAATGTATAAAAATATATAAATCACACAGAAGACACATTGATTTATTCTCGAAGAAAAGAAAATTATGGTAAATATCAACATCTAAAAAATAGTAGTTTGCCAAATTTAAATCTATTATAGGAAAGCATTATATTAATCATATAATTTTATTTCGAATATCACTATAATATACATATATGTAATTATAATTTACTGAAAAAATTATACTTCGAGATTTATTCTGACCATGCCTTGCCTCTTAGTCCAAAACATGGTTAAAAAAATGTCTCTATCAATGTTAATTATATCTATTGAGTAAAACCATATACTATAGATTTTTAAATATTTTATACATTAAAGAATAAAAATTAAAAGTTTTGATAATTAAATATGTGATTGTTATCAGGTTATCACGCCCAAGTTTAAATCTAAATGGACGAATTACATCCAACGTAGGCGATATTTGTATATTATATAGTCCTGTCAATAATGCTGTTTTCATGCATTTTTTCTCTAGGTATACCTCTTGCATTTACCACGTTTAACAATATACAGAGAATCTTTTTTTTTTTTTATTGTCACCGGGAACAAAGCACATAAGTAAAGTGTTAGTAGGGTTAGTGAGGGAGCCGAGTTTTCAGCCGGTAGAAATTTTTATTTGCCAGCCAGGATCGAACCCCGGCCTCCCACTCCAACGTCGTCATAATCGATCGATGCCGAAGCGAGGCCAGTGCGTTAGCCGACTGAGCCAACCCGACTGCCCTACAGAGAATCTATTGTCTATTAAATCATCATCTAAAAGGAGAGATGTCGAGAATTTCTTTATTTTCTAAAAAATAATAATGGTTATCAGTGAAAACTTATTTTTCTAATTATTAATAGGAAATTTCATAAGTTGAATAAAAAATTTCAAGTTTAAAATTATTTTTATTAATACGCTAAAAAGGTTTCTAACGCCTGAAGATGCAACACGCGGCTCAAGGTGTTCTATTTGAATGCATACCCTACGACTAGCAGGCGTTGCCGTCAGAGGAAAACTTTTCAATGAGGCCTAAATGTGCCAATTGCACACATGGTTTTTTTTTCTGACAATTTAATTCATACACTAAAAGTCCCATAAGCAACGGTGTTTTTGTCACTATGACAGCGAAAAAAGTTTACCCTAACTTTTCCAGCGACAAAACTGAACCTAGCTTTAAGATTCTAGTAGGCCTGCATCATCGGTGTCTAGCAACACTGACATGACAACCAACATTGTAAACAATTTTATGTCAAACTTGCATTGTATGAAAATGTCGAGATTTGGAGAGTCTTCGACTGGAGAAATTGAAAAAGCTATCAACAAAAATGTGCCTCAGAATACTGTGAATTCAACTACATCAATATGGAGACAAGACCTTCAGTTAGACCAAGAACATCATAGAGAAATCATTGGTTCCATTCGTACTACCATTCAGGAAACCGTTACTACCACCGCTCAAAATACCAGCATGCCGCAAACTATTAACAAAAAACATAGAAGTTCTGAAAATCAAGTTGTTTATAAGAATTGTATTTTTAACAATTGTACTTTTCCTCTAAATTAAATAAACTAATTTATGTCTTAATTTTGTTAATTTTGTGATTTACGTATTGATTCATTAAATTGTCTTACCGAATTACACTCAAGCTTTTTTTTGGGTCGAAGTAAACTTGATATTTTATAATTCGAG
This sequence comes from Forficula auricularia, assembly GCA_024734495.1. Classification (NCBI taxonomy): domain Eukaryota; kingdom Metazoa; phylum Arthropoda; class Insecta; order Dermaptera; family Forficulidae; genus Forficula; species Forficula auricularia. The sequence goes on along the minus strand of JALMQS010000030.1, from coordinate 30,905,977 downwards.
TTTTGTTGCCTTTGGGCAACAAAATTCTCATTAAAATGTCAAGTTTACTTCGGCAAAAAAAGCTCTCGTGTAATTATAAGTGAAAAAATGTCCTAACAAGTCCCCTTCACATTAATTTTGTTTTCTATTAATTTGTGAAGTATTTTTTTTTTGGCTCGGTAATGAGTTTATTTCACTGTCGTTTTTAATTCGGAAACGGGCCAATCAACTCAAGGTTAAAAAAGCCGCCAAAAAGTTTATAAATAAGAAAAAGCTATCAGTTTGAAAATATAAATAAATACATAAAATATTATATGTAGGTATATACAATGGTAATATATATATTGATTATGACAAAAAATTACTATTTTTTCATATTTCTGTTTATTTTTCAGTTTTATTAGATACATTAGTAAGTATTGGATTTCTCTCTCGAGGGTTTGACACTTTGACTTGGACTTCTTTCTCCAAGGTTATACATGTTAATTACACTTTGTCACTCAAGGTGAAAGTAAACGATATTTTTAATATATATAGAAATCAGATTTATATTATTAATTTTTACTTTATCCAATGCGAAGCATGGGGGAAAGTATTGGAATCGCTCTCGCGGCAAGCGCGACTTCAAAGGGTCCTCAGGTAAAGACTACGGAACCCATGGACTCAATTAAGGTCACAAATTGAAGTATTCAATGAGATTGAATTTTAGCACGTGGCGGTTTTGCCAAAAATTACCTGGGATCTCGCCGAGAGGCCAAAAGGTGCCATTTTTACTTTATCCAATGCGAAGCATGGGAGAAAGTATTGCAATCGGTCTGGCGGCAAGCGCGACTTCAAAGGGTCCTCAGGTAAAGACTACGGAACCCATAGACTCAATTAAGGTCACAAATTGAAGTATTCAATGAGATTGAATTTTAGCACGTGGCGGTTTTGCCAAAAATTACCTGGAATCTCGTCGAGAGGCCAAAAAGTGCCATTTTTTTTGGAAGTGCGTGCGGATGGATGGATGGATGGTGGTGTTATCGTTTTTTTCGTCCACGATTTTTTCCACACCTTTGCGCTGATTGAAATGAAATTGAAAACCTCCCATTAGTTTAACAAAATGAAGCGCTGATTAGTTTTTGGTACATATCGGTCCACAAACATTAGTACTTTATTTAAGTACTTTTTTAGTTTTTTCTAAATATCTTGAAAATGACTAAACCAATTTTGATGAAATTTATGATGAAATTTAATATCCTAATTAAGTACCTTGGGGACCACAAAAAAGGTTAAATAAAGTTTTTAGTAAAATTATATTTTAAAGTACTTTACTCAAGAACATATTAATATTTCAAATGAATTTGGATAAAGTTTAGCAACGATCCGTTGCAGTTTATTATCCTTAGGTTTGCCACTATTTGGCAAGTCTAAATCATTTAGTTGGTTAAAAAGATACTAATCATTTACAATTTAAATAACTTTATATTAAATTTTAATTATAATACTAATAATTTTATAAGTTATTTTGACATTTTATTAATAGACTATTAATCTCAATATAAAACAATTAAAAATCAAATTTTATTTTGAAATGCTTATTGGTTTATCAGGAAATGTCGAACTCACTGAGATTAAAAAAAAAACGACATATTTTTGAAGATTAGCAAAAATGGAAAAAAATTCTGCACTAAGCAATATTTTTCCATACTACTCGTATATATGGTAAACCAAAAATGAGAGCAAAATACTCCGTTTTAAAAAACTGAAATGCCTAATATATATATTTTTTTAATCGGATTTTGATTAAGAGGATGTATTTTAACAAGATCTATTTCAATTCATTTTTTGTTGAACTAAAAAGCCAGAATTTATGAATATATTTATGATTAAAAGCATCAAAAGGATTTTCCTGAATTCCATTTCGAAGGTATCTCTAATTAATTAATTTCCTTCCAATCTCTTCGTAGCCCGACGTTGAGTAACCTCTTGAATACTCGTTGAAATGATCTCATTTTCAACGCTGTTTCCAAGTAAATATTTATTTTAATCCTTGACTGAAATTCATTCCATTAATTAATAGATTCTATTATGGAATTGAAAAAACAATCTAAATCAGAGATTTATCTAACGGGAGAATTTTGCTTCCGGCTGGATATATATCTATAATTTATACCTTGAGTGATTTGCAAAGTCCGGTTTTACCTAGTCATTAGTAAATATGTATAAAGCGAATTTTATTGAATTATTTACACCTTGTTCTGAATGTAACAATCCTTCTTCTACAAATAATTTGATAAAATGAAATGGAAAGCCTATTTGCGTCTAGTTGGCTTCTCAAGTACAATGAAAACTGGCTTATGCATATTCAAACCAGAGACAATAAGGCAGGAATAAAGGGTGACCGATTTATTCAATGCCAAATGCCTCAAATCCTCGGGGGAAACACCCGTAGAACAACTTACTTCCCATTCATTTGCACTGACTTAGAATAGTAACCTAGAACTCTCGTAAACATTCTCTAAAGGAAAATTTAAACTATTCCTCAAGTTGTCAATTTAAAAAATGTCTGACCTCAGAGAAATTCTCTCCTTAAATTAAAACACATTGATCTTGGTCAAAATAAATTAGCAGTTCGTAATTTTAAACTATAAATGATTTAAAGCAGGGATGTCCAACCTGCGGCCCAGCACAGCACACATTTCCTTGAAACATTGATATTTTTATCCAATTACTGGAAAAGTTAGATATCTGATACAATTTGACCTAAAATAATAAGAAATTATAAAATCTCCACAAAAGGTTTCGAAGAATAAAAAGGCAGATTTTCAATTTTGAATGTAAAAAAATATATCGAGATTTCCGAAAAAATACCATATTTCAACTGTAAACTTTCTGATTGAATGTATGCCACTGCAATCAGACATTGAACTGAAAGAAATATTTAATAATGTCTCTTTATTAAAATTTCATGAAAATTATCTACCCAGAAACAAATATTCCTCCTTATTATTCATCTTTTAGAAATATGAATTTACATATATGGTACCTACTTAAAGCTATTTTCGAGAATAAAATTCACTAAAAGCAAAATTATAAGCTCAACTATCAGGTGACAAAAATAACCAAGTTTAGAATAATTAAAAATTATTTTTCATCTCATATTTCCATTTTTTTTTAATATTTATCATTTCAGTAATTAAAAATAATTAATCTATAAAAATGACTAAAAAGTGCGCTGATAGAATGATCTCTTTCTTTATAGCAGCTAAGGCAAGGATTACAAATACAAGCCCAGACCTGTTTCTGACTAGTAGACGTAAATTTCTTAATTTCTATTAGTCTAGGATGGCCTTTTGACTATTGCACTTGGACTAATGGATGCTCGTTATTATATCTATATAGAGAAAACAATTAATTCAAGAATTTGGAAACATTAAGAAATAATAATTAAACTCGATATATTTCTAAAAGACTTCAAATTGCTAATAGATGTTGATAAATGATTTATAAACAAAATCCTGAAGGAAAAGAACTCAAAGATTATTATGCTATGATATTTTTGCTTTTTATTTGTCTTGGTGGATATCATTTTGCTACATTATTAGCTATATTGTTTTATTTACAAATATCAATGGAATTAGTAAATTTTATATGCGGCCGGAGGCATTTGTTTTTCCTTCAAATGCGACCCGTGTAAGCCAAAAGGGTGGACACCCCTGATTTAAAGCAATTCTATCGATAAAATTTCTTGTTAATATTTTTGTCGTAGAATAGGTCTTTGTCCGGGTGTGTAAATTGAGAGTCTCTAGAGCGCTAGTATAGTATATTTTTACCTTTTTTTCCTTTATTATTTTAAATTCCGCCTCTTGTTAATTATTATGATAGTAGAGATAAAACAATTGATGAATATTTCAGAGATTGAAATAATTTATATAGCAGGATTTTGAAGGAGCGAAGGTTGTATCTAATATATTTAATTCCATTTCCATTATCCATTACTTTTGCTAACTTTTTCCAGCGGACTAATTTAGTAATTAGCTCATAGTTCCCTAATCAAGTTTCCGTATGGTACACATTTAGATGTATTTATAATATATGCACAAACACCTAGTAAAAAAAAAATATTAAGTCTTTTTAAACCATTTTTGTTCCAAATATGTATTTAATAATAATACGCCTGTTTTTAATTAAAAAACAAGAGTATAAAATGAGATATTGAGTTTTTTCTTAATAATAAATAAATAAAAAAGTCATACAACAGAAAAATGAAAATAAAAGGTTTAATATAGACACAGATCAAAGGGTTCAAATTACAATTTTGATGAAAATATTGTTTGTTTATTTGAGAGAGAAACTAGTTAACTATTTGCTTTGCAAATATCAAAGTGATTTTTATATTTAAAAAGATCTCAACCATAAAATTAATAAAAGTATAATGTGCTCATCTCTTGCAATCTACCATGGATTTTACATAAAATTCTTTTAAATTATATATTACCATAAATGCTATATATTAAAAGTATAATTTCAAATATCAACGAGTAGAGTAGAGTGGTAAAACAAGGACTGTGAAAACGTTCAGATTATTTTATTTGCTAAGTAATTAGAAGTTAAATATCAAAGATTATACTGTAGAAATGAGTATTGTAAGAAATCGCTATAATCGGATTATGGAGTCAGATGTACAAGTATGTGAAAACAATAAACATTTATATTAGTTACGATATTTATAGAAATCCCCCATTTAAATCTTTCACTTAATCCTAAAAAACTAAAAAATGAATTATGATTATGGAATTTTAGAACTTTAATACAGTGAAACCCCTCAAATCCGAACCACGGAAATCCGAAATCCCGGGAAATCTGAACGCAAAAAAGAGAAACTTATTTATTTAGTTATAAAACAATTATATAATATATATATTCTACATTATAACCTCATTTTATATAATTAGTTGAAAAATTAACAAAGAAGTACAGTTAGCATACCTAACAAAGTGTAAATGTGTCTACATAAGTACTTATGTCATCCAGGATTGAAAAACGGTAAAAGTTGGTTATTGAAATTCTTTAGGTTAATCACTTTGCAAAAACAAAGAAATAATAATAGAAACACACAAAATATTACTTTCTTTCACTTGATGATATCAGTTTTCTTCAATTGTCGAAGCTGCTTTCGGCTAATCCGAACGAATTGAAATCCGAACAGGCTACAGCCCCAATTAGTTCGGATTTGAGGGGTTTCACTGTATTTGAAATGTTGCTCAAATTACTAGTCTTAAAATTTCAAGGGTTATTTATCAGACATGTAGAAATAAATTTAATAATATGGATTCCGCGACATTTCAGCCCCCGACAAAATATCCCCGACAAAACATCCCCGACAAAACATCCTCCGACAAAACATCCTCCGACAAAATATCCCCCGACAAATTATCCCCCGACAAAATATCCCCCGACAAAATATCCCCCGACAAAATATCCCCCGACAAAATATCCCCCGACAAAATATCCCCCGACAAAATATCCTTCAGACAAAATATCTCATGACAAAATAACCCTTCCCCTCGTGAATCTTATGAGTAATGCAAATCGACTCCGGTTCGGTTGGGTTCGTATAGCTCCTTTTCGGGCTGGTTTTTAGACGGTTCGGTTGGCGTCAGCCGAGCCTAACTGAATATATATTAACTGAACGTCCGAAAGTTTAGTCCGGGCGGGGTGTGTTTCGGGTTCCATTTTTTTTTCTAATCAAACACACATTGAAAACCGAACCAGCCAATCGTCGGGCGGGGTGTGTTTGGGGCTCCCATTTTTTCCTAATCAAACACGACAGACAGCAGCACTTTCAAACGGCTAATTAGCCGCCAAAATATGAAAGTCTGTTTATATTATTCAAAACTATGATTATAAGCTTCTCACTTAATCTCTTTTGTATTCTCCCTTATACCGGGGAATATTTTGTCAGAAGATATTATATAGGGGGATATTTTGTCTGAAGGATATTTTGTCGGGGGATGTTTTGTCGGGATATTTTGTCGGGGCTGAAATGCGGTACCAATAATATGGATAAATTATTTTCATTTATTTATAGGTGTTCACTATATAGCTTCTGTTACCTACCACTGGTTACAATCTTCAGTAGTAAATATTGTTTAATTTTTGGAAATCTTCATAGAGTATAAGCTTAAAATCTATGAAACGAAATGAAGAATGAGATGTCTTTGTTGATAATTTCCAAAAACTAAATAAGTAATTTATTATTACTGAATATGGCCAACCAATGGTAATCGAAATCATATACATATTATGAATCAACAACTCTGGTACTTTCGACAGAACAAAAACTTTTCATGTAATAGAAATCATCTCGTAAATTCATATAAGTAAATGAAAATACCTAATTTAGCAAAATTATTGAAATTTCATTGATTGGTATAGCCTTTGAAATTTTAAAATTACATAATCACTTAAATTTTTCATGATTATTTTTGAAGACAAAAGTCTTCTATTGAATCAATTTAATAATTTGATTTGATAAAATATTAAGTTATTTTTTCAAAGAACATAATTAGAGAGGTACGCTCTCTCGCTAGATCCGCCCTAGTAATAAATAATAGACTTAATTATAAATATATAATTCACAGTCAATACAGGTTGCTAGATTATTGTTCCCTTATTAATTATTTCATTAGAAGATCCCAATTCTTACCATAAATATTATAAATGAATTATAAATTGTAATTTTATGCCTATATTTATGACACCGTCTTAAAATCTCAATAATATCAATCATTCCTTGATAAAATATTAATGTTAGGTGTGATCTTAGGTTCTGACCTTTCTTGGAAGGCCATATTATCTCAGTAGCAAAAGCTGCAGCATGTAAGCTTGGGTTTATTTTCAGAACCAAACGCTTTTTCACCCCCACTCAACTCCTTATATTATACAAGGCTCAAATTCGCCTCTGTCTTGAATATTGCTAGCATTTGTGGAGAGGAGCCTCCAAGCATTCTCTTAATACATTAGATGCAATTCAGAGGCAGGCTATCAGACTGATAGGCGATCCTGCATTGACTGACACTCTCGACTACCTAGCCCATCGTAGATCTCTCTCCGCCCTTTCTCTTTTTTATAGATATTACCATGGATTTTGTTCTGACGAGATAAAATAGATAACCCTCCAAAGGCTTCATTTGCGAAAAATACACGATTTTCTAAGATTCAACACCCCTACGCGCTTAAATTGGATACTAATCGAACAACCGCATGCGCCAATTCGTTTATCCCTATGACATTTAGAGACTGGAACTCTCTTCCCCCGACCGTCTTTCCAGCAACGTATAATCTTCAATCTTTCAAGACTTGCATCCACATACCTAGGACTCCTACCCAATCCCAAAGTCTCTTCTTATCTTCACGATACAAGGGTCCACCGGAATACAGAGTTTGTACCTTCTTGGTGCAACTTCTTCTTGTATCAATATCATTGTATAAAAAAAATATAAAAATATTGTTTTTGGCATTTTTGAACCAGAAGTTCTAAAGCTAATAGTCTAAGATCCCGACTTAGGTCGAGTTTCCTCATGAAATTAATATTTTGATAATATAATATAATGTATTAATAAACAAAACTTGATAGGGTCGACATCCAATTTCCCTGCATAGCTTATTTTTAATAAAAAATTAAATTTGTTAATTTTATTACATAAATGTAGTTATGGGATAACAATAAATAAAACCAATAAAATTATCTACATTTTCATATAAGTATAACAATAAAGAAAACTCTATAACTACAAAATACTAATTCGAAATTACCTGTTGATACCCTGTCTAGCTGGACTTATGCAGAGAAAAAAGATGGCGACCCAACTTTGGCATTTTATATACATATTTTACTCGCGATTGGTAATATATTTAAAAATTAGCTATGCGGAGAAATTGGATGTCGACCCTATCAAGTTTTGTCTATTAATACATTATATTATCAAAATATTAATTTCATTAGGAAACTCGATAGGTGAAAGTCGACCTAAGTCGGGATTTTGTACTATAAAAGGCCAAAATCTAATCGGCAATAGAAATATGTAGAAACATTTTCGAACTTTCCAGTACTTTACGTTCTTGGGTTGTCGTGGTTATCAGAATACACAGAGAAAGAAAAAAAATAAGGTTGGAAATGATTTTTCTCCCATCTATCGATATTTTTAAGCTCAATGAGGATTTTTTTGTGTGTGAAATCAACACTAGGGCCGTCCGACAGGCAGACTTTGCAGGCCTCTCGTGTGTAACGGGTAAAATCTATATCAAATGCAAATATATATAAAATAAGAGAGCTCGAAAAAATATATTAATCTAGATTCAAAACTCGTTTGAATACTGACTAACTCAAGTTTTGAAATGTTCAAATGGATGACAAGTTGATCTTACGGAATAATTATATTAGAACAATGAATTTTTTCTATAGAAGAAATGTCTGGCGTAGCTAAAGGGATTTTTTTTGTAAAAAAAAGTCCATCAGCTCGGAATAGACAGAAAATGAGAACAAGTAGGATATTTGACAAAGAATAGAGGAAGGAATGAGGCCGGTGGTTAGGAAAGGCTTTTTAATATTCGCGAAGCGCTCCACTTGCGGAGGAAGAAGACGTGGAGGCTGCGAGGGGGCGGAAGTGGAAACTGGAACACTCTTATTGGCGATCGGCTTCGGACCGGCGAAGGCGAACCCACCAGCACGTGATCCTCTTCATAATTAACTTAAGAAGAATGGTTTCGGCTAAGTCTTCTACTTGATCGACAAATTAAATGATCCCTATTTCTTCATTATTTACACGAAAGAGAGGAAGTAAAGCATTTATTAAAGTTTCAAGAGGATAACCGCACTTTCTTCATTTGTTTCATAAGTTGAAATATCTTTCAAAGAGAAATATAGTCTTTAAATTATCATCTATATTATAAGAAGCGTTGTAAATTAAATATTATCTACGCTATTATGCATTGACACGAAGAAAAAAAAGTGTGACTTTCGTACACGTTCACTTTTCGCGATTTAAAAACAACCTCATATCGAATTAAATAAATATATAAAATAAATCAATCGAATGAAGAGAAAAATCATTTTAAAGTATGATTTTTTTCTGCCAGTCTGTGAGTTTGTCTTGTTCAATTCGTTTAGTTTATATTTGGCTTGGATCTGTTAGCCGGTTGGGATAGGCTCAGCCCGGTTCTAGATCTCACTGAGCTAAAGCCAATCCGAATTTGACCTAGTCTAACCCAAAAAGTCAGCGAGTAAAATTATATAACAAACCTAAGTTCTGTTAGAAAAGTTTTTTTTTTTACTTCAGAAATCAAACCCCAATTAGTCAGTTTCTATGTGACATTATTATTTTTTTGTTAGGTGTATGTATACGTGTGTGTGTGGAAATGGGTGTAATGGTCAGATTATATACGGTCAAATTGGAGCGAGCCCGGCTTGATCCCGGGTCTTCTGTTCAGAAAACTAGTACCCCTTAGCCACTCGAACCTCTATGAAAAAGTTATTGAAAAAATAAAAAAAAAAGGAAAAATTAGTTCACTTGCGTTCGGTTAAGTTATACAGTTTGACTCGGTTTGTCGGTTGGGTTAGGTTCAATTAGGTTCTGGACCCCATGGAAATAAAGCAGAACTGATTTGAATTTACACTACACTATTCTAAATTAAAAGAACCGAATTAGTCTACTGTAATTTAGAATCAAACTTGTTTCGACTTGAAGTAATTGTTTTTTGGAAAATTATTTTTCTAGACGAACCAAGCCGAACTTAATTATGAGATTATCACAAACAACTACACGATTTTTGATCTTGAGAATGAGCGCCTTCTGCTTAAGTTGATTTATTTAATCACAATGATTTTTGCACATTTTGGGTAAGTATTAAATATATACTAATTACTCATAAAAAGTTATTCATTACAGTCGGTAGACATGCTTGGAGGGCATAAGGGTTAATTCACTCATTTTATTTATTTATTTATTTTTTTTAATTGATTTTAGAAATGCCTGAAACGTGGAAAAAATAATTTTAAAGAATTATTTATTCCTGTCCATCTGTCTGGGTTCAAATACGATATCACACCAGAGAAAAGTTCGTTTTGGTGCCAAATTGTTTCTATTTGCACAACAAAGAATTGATTAGATTATAGCTTTCTAGCTTCAAAATGCAGAAAATGAGAAAAAAACGAATTGTGATATATGGAGATCTTTCAAACGGCTGTAACTAATGAGCTGAAGTATAGATACCTGTTTGTAGTAATTTGTATCAATGTGCCAAACTTCGGCTTTCTAGTTCTCCCCTGAGAAAAGATCACCAAATCAATAAAATTTTGGTACTGAGTATTAAAAAGTTTCACTTTTCTCTCAAATTTGTCTTTTAAATATGGCTCCTCTGCAGAAATGAAAATATTCTATCGTATGTATTCTTTATAATTTATTTTATTTGATATTTTCTCTTTTTTTCAATTTCCCTAATTAAAGAGGTTCGGTTCGAAGGGCCAAAGAGCAGACAGGATTATCTTTTGAATTTTTTTCATAATTAAAGGAGTTCGGTTGAGTGTCCGAAAGCAACTCGCAAGCACGTTTTTCTTTAAAAAAGGATTTTCATTATAATCCTAGCTACCTGTTCTATAAATTTCGTAGATTATTGTAAATAATTAGTTAATATTTAATTAAACAAGAAATTGTATTTATTAAGAAACTGTCCGATTACCTTAAAATTACGCGTGGAGAGAATCGATGTTGCACTAGCAAATATTCGCTCACAACTAAATCGAAATTGTATAAAAATAAGCCTGAGAGTTTTATCGAAATTCAACGAAAAGTGCATTATTAAAGTTATAATCTAAAACAAGGAGAGAGATATCGAATTGACCGATGGTTAGAAAAACGTCCTTTTTCCTTAAAAAATTATAATAAATAATTTTATCTCACAATGATAATGAAAAGTTTACAAAGAACAAACATCTATATATGTTTATTTTTATATTCAACGGACCTCCAGATTTTAACTAAAAATTAATTAATGATTAATTAAATTGTCCCTAAAAAATAAATGTTTTCATTATGTATATTTTTTATAAGGAATAAAAATAGAGTAAATTACATTATCCTCATTTTTATTTTTAATAATATTTGATCTCTAGCTTAGAATACAGATTTTTAATTATCTTAAAAGTTAATTAATTATTGATCAACAATTTTCAGTTACTCCCAACAGCACCTCACAAAATAGAGAAAAGAGTAATCGTGATGACACTTGAACTAAATTTGAGAATATTTCGATTTAAAACTTCATTATTTTGTAAAAATAAAATATATTTTGTAAAAAAGGAAAGATTCTTAATGAATGAGTTTGATTTTAAGAAGGTGCAAAGCTATTTTCCTTTCTTATTATTTTAAACCTTAGAATGAGGGAGTCGGGTAGCTCAGTCAGCTAACGCACTGGCTTCGCTTCGGCATCGATCGATTATGACGATGTTGAAGTGGAGATCCTAGCTGGCAAATAAAAATTTCTACCGGCTGAAAACTCGGCTCCCTCACTAACCCTACTAACACTCTACTTATGTGTTGTCTAAATGGGCTTTGTTCCCGGTGACATTAAATAAATAAAAAAAAAAAAAAAAAACTTTAGAATTCTTACTATAGATACCATGAGTATTCATAAAAACCTGTGAAGCCCACCTTTGGCGGCCATCTTGCTGGCCAGGGGCATTGACTCGGTAGTGAGTTTTAAAATAATCATTTTAAATTCCTAATTATAATCAATTTTTTGTTAGGAACTACTTGAGGACAAAAAATCGAGCCACCTATACTCTCTTTTTCTAAAACTTAACTTATTTCAAGTTCTAGGCATCGGATTGAAATAAAAAAGGTGTCATAAGTTATGGAATTTATTACAGTTTAGTAAGAAATAAATTGTTACATTTTGTAGACACATTTTTTGATATAAGGAAAAAATACGAACATAATCAAACTTTGTAATTTTAAGATAAAGAATAATTTCATTATTTTTCAAATTTATCTTACATTTTATTTTTATTTTTCTCAATAAATTTAATTTAATTTAATACAGAAATTTAGAATTAAACATTAGGTACACTTTATTTCCAATATCTTAAAATTATAAAGTTTGCTTATATGATCTTATTTTTTTCCATATATCAAAAAATGTGTGTACAAAATGTAACAATTTATTTCTTATTAAAGTGTAATAAATTCCATAACTTATGACACCTCTTTTATTACAATCCGATGCCTAGAACCTGAAATAAGTCAACTTTTAGAAAAAGAGAGTAGGTGGCTCGATTTTTTTGTCCGCAAGTGTATTAGTGGGTTTCAAAATTAAAAAAATCACATCGGTGTCGTCGTTCAAGCCGATTATAATAAGTAATAGAAATAGATATTCGATGCCATAACTTCATTTCGTTAGTTATTGGTAAGAATTCCAAAGGGAATCGTTATACATAATTTTATAATAAGAACTGCTATTATTGAGTGGATATTGATGAGGCAGTACAAAATTCAAAAAAAAAGAGGATAATTTAAATTTTCTTTTTATTCATAAACCGACGTTTCGGAGGTTTATTCCCTCCTTCTTCATGGTTTTGAAAGGTCAGAGAAAGAAAACAAATGTGACATACCCTTCTGTCTCCTCTCCCAGTGGCAGTGACAATAATTTATATCGTATTTCATTTTCCGCAGAATTTAGTGTAAGTATTATCCTTGCGGAGAAAAAAAAATCAAGCTATCTACTCTCTTTTTCTAAAACTTGACTTATTTCAGGTTCTAGGCATCGGATTGGAATAAAAAAGGTGTCATAAGTTAGGGAATTTATTACAGTTTAATAAGAAACAAATTGTTACATTTTGTACACACATTTTTTGATATATGGAAAAAAATAAGAAATTAAGAAAACTTTGTAATTTTAATATATTGGAAATAAAGTGTACCTAATGTTTAATTCTAAATTTCTGTATTAAATTAAATTAAATTTATTAACCGACTTCAAAAAAGGAGGAGGAGGTTCTCAATTCGACTGAATTTTTATTTTATTATTTTTTTTTTTGAGAAAAATAAAAATAAAATGTAAGATAAATTTGAAAAATAATGAAATTATTCTTTATCTTAAAATTACAAAGTTTGCTTATGTTCGTATTTTTTTAAATATATCAAAAAATGTGTGTACAAAATGTAACAATTTATTTCTTATTAAGCTGTAATAAATTCCCCGATGCGGGGGTCGGGTAGGCTAGGGGTTAGCATGTCAGCCTGCTAACCAAGTGGACCCGGGTTCGAATCCGAATCGAGGCATCCGGCTAAAACCTGACCCCAGGGGGGGGGGTGGAGACAAATTTAAAAAATGAAATAATTAGTATTGTAAATTGGCTTATGGCTAGAAAGGCCGAAAAGCCACAAAAAATCGCCGAGGGTGAACCGCGACCAGAATATCGTGTACACCTAATTCCACTTCCACTTTCAAAAGACTAAGTAAAAGACAATAGATGAAGGGGCATTATCTAATGAATTCCAACATAATTCCAAAGACGTGTACACCTAATTCCAATCGGGGTTCACCCCTCGAAATTCCCTAACTTATGACACCTTTTTTATTCCAATCCGATGCCTAGAACCTGAAGTAAGTCAAGTTTTAGATCAAAATAATTTTTAAGAAAAAAATAAAAACCGACTTCAAAAAATTAAATGCAACAAATAAAATACACTAAAAGGTATAAAATAATTATTATCTTATTTAGTTACAACTAAACGACGAGAAATATTAACATGAAATTACTTTTTGAAGTCGGTGCCAAACAAACTATACCTATAAGCGAGCGTTACCCGCCAAACGTACTAAGTAAGATCCGTCGAGTGCAATTCATAAAAAATTTTTAAGAAAAAATAAAAACCGACTTCAAAAAATTAAGTGCAACAAATATAAAAATACACTAAAAGGTATAAAATAATTATTATCTTATTTAGTTACAACTAAACGACGAAATATTAACACGAAATTACTTTTTAAAGTCGGTGCCAAACAAACTATACCTATAAGCGAGCGTACCCGCCAAACGTACTAAGTAAGATCCGTCGAGTGCGATTCATAAAAGGTATATGTTTGGCACCAACTTCAAAAAGTAATTTCGTGTTAATATTTCGTCGTTTAGTTGTAACTAAATAAGATAATAATTATTTTATACCTTTTAGTGTATTTTATATTTGTTGCACTTAATTTTTGAAGTCGGTTTTTATTTTTTCTTAAAAATTTTATTTTTCTCTTTTTAGTGATGTTATTAATAGTGATTATATCATCAGAACTTGACCAAATTAATATGACACCATCCCTAAGACACCCCCTTTCGGATAAAAAGAACCATCGAAATCGGTTCATAAACAAAAGAGTTAGGTCTAAACAAACCTAAACAAACCTAATAAAAAGGTCTAATACCTATGAAAAAAAATCGAAAAAAAAAATGGGACCAATCGGAAGCTAGACTGGACCCAATGCAAAAAAATTTTCAAAATCGGTTGACAATTGGCGGAGATATGAGGTAACATAGGCACAAAAAAAAAAAAAAAAAAAAAAAAAATTCAATCGAATAGAGAACACTCCTCCTTTTTTGAAGTCGGTTAAAAAGGTATATATTCTGGCACCAACTTCAAAAAGTAATTTCTAATGTTAATATTTCGTCGTTTAGTTGTAACTAAATAAGATAATAATTATTTATACCTTTTAGTGTATTTTATTTGTTGCATTTAATTTTTTGAAGTCGGTTTTTATTTTTTCTTAAAAATTATTTTATTTTTTCTCTTTTAGTGATGTCATTAATAGTGATTATATCATCAGAACTTGACCAAATTAATATGACACCATCCCTAAGACACCCCCTTTCGGATAAAGAACCATCGAAATCGGTTCATAAACAAAGAGGTTAGGTCTAAACAAACCTAATCATCATCATCATCAGCCTGTCGATATCGACAATCCACTGCTGAATATAGGCCTCTTCCATCAAATGGAAGGGGGTTGGCATCAAGTCACCACGCTTGCCAGACAGATTGGTGACTAGGAATCGGATTATAGCCGGTCAAATATCAATGCAGGGACTCGGACTCGAACCCGGGACTCCTGCTTAGAAGGCTAGTGTCTTTAAGCTCTCGGCTAATCCGATTCCCTAAAACCTAATAAAAAAGGTCTAATACCTATGGAAAAAAACGAAAAAAAAATGGGACCAATCGGAAACTAGACTGGACCCAATGCAAAAAAAATTTTCAAAATCGGTTGACAATTGGCGGAGATATGAGGTAACATAGGCACAAAAAAAAAAAAAAAAAAAAAAATTCAGTCGAATAGAGAACCTCCTCCTTTTTTGGAAGTCGGTTGAAAGAGTATAGGTGGCACGATTTTTTTTGTCCTCGAGTAGTCTCTAGTACACAAAAATATATTAAAACTCTATATAAACTTCTTACAGGTCTTAGAACGTTTTCTATAGAGCGGAAAATATAATCAGGAGATGGTTAATAATTTTGAGATTGGAATATTCACATTCACTTGTTGACATTTTCTTCATTACAGAACTTATAATTCCTATTTCTAATTGTAATTTCAGCAATTTTTCTCCGTGTACATACTCGTGTTTATTTGAACCAAATCAAATCTAATCAGAACTCAAATATTCGTTGAGATCAAATTTTAGGTGTTTGTAAGTAATAGTAGTAGAAGTAGATTTTGATTAGAATTTTCCGAAATAATCAAAGCAAAAGGTTAGTACCTAAACTAGAGAGTGAATTGATATTTATTGCCAGTACTTGTTTCTAAGCCTTGTTTAGAAATATCAAAATAATATAACTTTAATATAAGTAAAATTTATGAATAAATTGGATATAAATAATAATAAATGAAATTCAAAATAAATAGCGGAGTTTCAGAGTATAATCCAATGAAGAGAGAAAGGAAGAGGGGCCTAAAAGAGAACAGATTATGTGCACCCCAACTTCAAAGAATTTGGGTATTAATCAATTATTGAAATATCGGGAACAATATCTTTTCAAAGCATTTTTTTTTAATTCCACTCAGATTCTCTTTGTTCTTTGGTTAAAAAATGAAAGTTATCGATTCATCAAAGATCATTTTAACAAGCAGGTCATCAAGAATATCTAAATACCTATGTATTTTAATGAAATCATGTCATTTTTTATTGGACTTGGAAAATCCATGAGGTATGTCACAGGATTTTCCCTTACCACCGATCTATTTTTCTTAATTTTTTTTTTTTTTGGAATTTACAAATGCGAGAAATCATAAATTTATTTATAAATTAGTAAAGTTTTTAAATGATTTGGAGGGATTTGATTTTTACAATTGAAATCAATCATTTCACCAAAAATGGAGTCTAGATAATGATTTACAAAGAACAAACATCTATATATGTTTATCTTTATATTCCTCGGACCCACAGATTCTAAATTAACAAAAAGTTAATTAATGATTAAATACCAGACGGATGAAAATCAACTGGTGTGGTCACCACACGACTTTCACATTTTCACTTATTTGAAATCATCGCGACACTCCTAATTTACACCCCCCTTCCTTTATTTCATTCGGATTAAAATTTATTAAGTATACCAATTTAAAATAAATTATTACTGCCGTTTTTGAGAAAATAAATTGAGAAGTTTCGAATTTCGTAGCATTGAGACTTATGGTTGCGAAACGCAGGGGGGTACGTATATACGTATATAAAAATACTGAATACTACACTGACCAATGAATTTTTGGCCACTTTTTGGCTTCTGGGGACCACAATTTCCGGTTTCCAACTATTAAGGGCATCGATTCCTTCCACCTAGAAGTTACAAAATTAAATTAACTTTTTCATCTCTGAGATACAAGCTCTCAAAGAGTCAGGTCCCAGACAGGCCATGGCAATAATTCCAAATTATATTCTATGAATATAAATGTGAAAGTAAAAATACCATACTGTTGTGTATGATGAAGTATTGAAATTTTGCAGAAAAGTGTTTTTTTTTCTTGCTTACTAATAATATTATTGAAATATCTCAAAAACGGCTGAAACTATTTTGATAAAAAAAATGAGCGAATTCACGGCGTTTCGGTTTGTACGTATGTGAGTGCATGTGCTACTAAATTTTGAGTACAATATAGCTCAAAAAGAAAACTGAAAGAATGTATTGTTCAGCCTTGATGCATTGCTCATTCTTCTCAGCCGATTAAGTTTCCCTGGATCTGTGCCTCTTAACCTTGGATTATGAATAAGGAAATGCATTCGATTTGAGATATTTATTAAAACTAGAGATACTAACTAGTATGCTGGGAATTCAATGATATGTTCAATTTACTTTTAGCTGAACAAAGAGTCCGGTAATATTTTTAGTTACCTATGCATAATTTAATTTTAATATTTATGGATATCTTTTGTCTTCAAAATAAAGTTACACAGGGTTTCACGAAATTCAATATATTTTATTTTAAAAGAAGTAAAAAATAATTCGATTTTTAAGAGAAAAAATCCTTCATGAAAATAATTTCTCATACCGTTTTAGAAATTACTTAAAATGAATAAGCAAAATAAAAAATCGATTGTGTTTAATATTCCGCCAGACCCGACAATATTCACTTTAAATATTTTTTTTAATGAGAGTAAAAGGACAGGCCTCTTATAAATGATCGAGAGAGCGGACACCTCTGGTTAATAAGAAGCCCGATGAAGGCGGGTTTCGCAGCTAGTACATACGTATACAAAATTCAACTAAAATCACAAAGGAATCGGTCCCTAAAAAAGTATCTAAGATTAAGTTTAAATAAATAAATAAATAAATCTTTATTCCTCGACCTGCTTAGAGGCACAAGTCCTCGGTGGCTAGGTCCTCCAAACATCAATACAATCTAGCTACAATACATCAATACAAGTTAATATTATGCTTTCCAGTAAAATATCTTGTTAAATAAAAGAGTGTTTTAAAATTAGGAATAGGTAGTCATTAAGATATTGATAGTCATTGTGGTTATTCCCAATTTGATTATTTCAATTTTTAAATCAATTAATTCTATTTTGTAATTATTATTGCAAATTTAAAATATATTAATCAAATTGATTATTCCAGATTTTAAAATTGATTATTCTCTATTGGGAATTG
The DNA here is from genome assembly GCA_024734495.1 of Forficula auricularia. NCBI lineage: Eukaryota > Metazoa > Arthropoda > Insecta > Dermaptera > Forficulidae > Forficula > Forficula auricularia. Next base: position 30,887,828 of record JALMQS010000030.1, on the reverse strand, counting down.
ATTATTCCTGTATTGAAATTGATTAATCCTATTTTCAAAATGAGAAGGTATAGTTAAATCCATACATTACACATGAATACATTTTTTAAAATACCGTGTTAGATGTGGTTTCGGCAATTCCTAAGTCAGTTTTAGAAAATCGTGTTATATTAGTACTGTGTTTGAATAAGGAGGGATAGGGTTATTAGTAGGTAATATACAAATAGAGCCTGATTAAATTATATCTCTGACCAAGCGCATTACTACGAGATTGAAAATATTAATGCCCTCACTGATGTGTAAACTAAAATAGAGCGGATGATTATTGAATGAGGAACTGCCTGGGCACACCATTGATAAGCGAAGATTACTGGCATGTACAAATTGCAATAAACGAAATATGAGAGAGAAATGACATTTAAAATGTAAATGATAAAACAATTTAATGGAACCAAATAGAACATAAATGAGGATTATAAGTTGGTAGGATTATATTGGCATTTAGCTACACTGTGGCAGATGAAAATTAATTGCTTTTATTTAAATTATTGATTAGAATAACATAATTATTATTTATCAAAATGCATTATCTTGCTGTAGATTATGAATATATATGTATATTAGTATGAAGCAATGTTGAATTACTCGGTTACTTCGCTGCCAAATTTCAGTTTATTAGCTACAAATGTTTTATAGCTAACAATGTACCCATCAGTGGCGGGCGGTGACTTTTCAACCAGGGGATGCTGTCCAAAAAATAGACCTTCATTTTTTTTTAATTTTATTTTATTTTTCGCTCCTTTTTCCAAAATTTCTCGATAACCGCATCATAGAATTTTCGTTATTTTTTTCAAATTGAACATTAGATTTTTTTATCAATTGATATTTAAACAGATCTGATAATATATAATATTCACTTCAGCTTCGTCTAGTGATGTTTTAATTCTTTTCATAGTTGAAAACTGACTGTCGCGCTCGTAAGAAGGGCAAATGCAAATTATATGAATTAAATCACGTATACAAATATATTTTTGCTCATTGTGCATTTAAAATATCTGAAACGAGGAGAAAAAATAATTTCCAACTATGATTTTTTTCTCTTTGTGTGTCTGATATCCACAGTAACCCAGGAAAGGAAAGTCAAAAAGTTCTTTTGTATGTATGAATACCTACATAGTACTTACCTACTGATATATTTTGCAAAATCTGGTTCAAAAGGTAGAACATCTTTTTTTGATATACTCTATTGAGATTTTAACAGGATGTTATATTATAGTATAGCCATAAATGAACAATTTATATTAAAGTTTATTAATCATTACTTAGGCCGCTCTAGTGTACCGAGTCTTGAAAAACTTTTCACTTTTATATTATTTAATGTGCCTTTGAGCGATTCTTTCATTAGAATATGATCGATGAAAATAACTACAAAGAGCACGGATAGAATGATCACTCTTTCTTTAGAACTAAGGTGTATTGCAAGGAGGACAAATACAAGTTAAAACCTGTTTCAGATTATTTGAGATTAATTTCTTAATTTCTATTATTCTAGGAATGGCCTTTTTCACTCGGACCAAAAGAATACTCGTTATAGAGAGAATATTCAATTAGATTTCATTAAAGCAAATAATTTTGGCCAAACATCTTTTAGTTCATCTCACGATTAATTTTTTTATGCAATTTATAGATTTTAAAGAGTCATGGGACGAGTACATGTAAATTAATTCTCTTTTTAACCTCATAAAATCAAAGCATTTTTCACAAGAGAGCTGAAGTGATTAAAATGGGAAATCTGGAATATTTTTTTCATATTTTTTAAATTTGCTATTGTTAAAAATCTCCGTAAATTTTAAATTTTATATAACTTTAAATGAATGGGTTTGAGGTTAGTATTTATTGAAAGTGTTTATAAAATTTTACAAGTTTTTAAATATAATAGTACTCTGGTACCCATGTCGATTTTTTTCTGATTCCGGCGTATTTCAACCAGAAATTCTGAATGTAGTAACTATGAAATTGAATAATTCTTTGTTTCGAAAATGGCAGCAGAACATACTTTCTACATCCTTCCGTACTTGATACTTATCATGGATATTGGCAGCTAGATAAAATCATGCTTGCATGATTTTTTCACATCAGACATTTTTAAGTGCGAATAGGACAAACAAAAATAAATTCTCACGATTATTTAAACTATTGGTTTGACTGTATATTCAGATTTTGAGACGCTTGACCAGAAAATTGAATTTGAGTAGAGAATTTTTGCAGGTGTTCTCTTATAATTAGAGACCGGAGTCCTATGCAATTGCATATTTTGTTTGCCGCTACATACGACCCAGGGGATCAATTATCTATCCGAATCATGAATCTAGGATAGTGTGGGTTAAATTTTATACTGCATATTTTTGCATATTTGAGTAATATTGCATAAAATTGCATATTTGAAGAATTTTCCATAAAATTGCATATTTTAAAGATTTTTTTATCAAATATTGCATATTTCGTGCCAAATACAGATTTTTAAAAAAAAGCTTGTTAATATAAAAAATAAAAGCAATACAATACAATCGTATTTGTTAAATAAAACTACCCCCAACCGTTAATATTATTTTGAAAAATTATTATATTTCCTTAGTATGTTGATTTTATTCAAGAGCACCTATTATTTCTTTGAGTTTAAAATTTTTTTAATATATTAAATATAATGAGCATTTTGTGCAATTTTTTACGAAATAAAAGTGCTTATTTGAGACTTGGTTTCTATAGCTTACTTTATAATTTTATTTTTACTTTATCCAATGCGAAGCATGGGTAAAGTATTGTAATCGCTCTCGCGCCAAGCGGGACTTCAAAGGGTCCTCAGGTAAAGACTACGGAACCCATGGACTCAATTAAGATCACAAATTGTAGTATTCAATTAGGTTGAATTTTAGCACGTGACGATTTTGCCAAAAATTACCAGGGTTCTCATCGAGAGGCCAAAAGTGCCATTTTTTTGGAAGTGCGTGGGGATGGATGGATGGTTGTTATCGTTTTTTTCGTCCACGATTTTTTCCACACCGTTGCACCGATTGAAATGAAATTGAAACCCTACTATTAGTTTAACAAAATGAAGCGCTAATTAGTTTTTGGTACATATCGGCCCACAAACATTAGTACTTTATTTCAGTACTTTTTTAGTTTTTTCTAAATATCTTGAAAATGACTTAACCAATTTTGATGAAATTTAAAATCCTCATTAAGTACCTTGGGGACAACAAAAAAGGTTAAATAAAGTTTTTAGTAAAAGAATATTTTGAAGTACTTTACTCTAGAGTAAGATTGTACTTTTTTTAAATTACTTATTTTACCAAAATTTAAAAAAAAAACTTTTAAAATTTATTCATTTGATCGGTAATATAGCTCATTTAAACTTGTTTAAGTAAGAATGGTTAGGCTTCTCGCTGTGAAATGATAAAAATTTGGGAGGAAATTTTATAAGTAACCATAGAAACTGTGTTGTTTTTCACTTTATTTATCCGTTACCTTTGCTGAAGACATGGAGGTATCGAGTTAAAATCAAAAATAGTGATTGATTCTGATCTAATACTTGAGGAATAACCATTCTATATTGGATTTTTGACGTTTCGGTTTTTATTGGTAACCATTGCTGAAGACATGGAGGAATCGAGTTAAAATCAAAAATAGTGATTGATTCTGATCTAATACTTGAGGAATAACCAACCATTCTATATTGGATTTTTGACGTTTCGGTTTTTATTGGTAACCATTGCTGAAGACATGGAGGTATAGAGTTAAAATCAAAAATAGTGATTGATTCTGATCTAATACTTGAGGAATAACCAATCATTCTATAGTGGATTTTTGACGTTTCGGTTTTTATTGGTAACCATTGCTGAAGACATGGAGGAATGGAGTTAAAATCAAAAATGGTGATCGATTCTAATCTAATACTTGAGGAATAACAATTCTACATTAGGTTTTTGACGTTTTGATTATTATTGGTAACCATTGCTGAAGACTTGGAGGAAACGGCTTAAAATCAAAAATAACGATCGATTCTTATCTAATACTAGCGGAATAACCTTATTGCATTCCATTTTTGATGTTTTGACTATTAATGGCAACCTCTACTGATAACGTGGAAGAATCGACTTAAAATCAAAAAGACTAAATTCATTTATGGTAAACAACTCAAGCTTGAGTTGTTTACCAAAAAAATTTAGTCTTTTTGATTTTAAGTCGATTCTTCCACGTTATCAGTAGAGGTTGCCATTAATAGTCAAAACATCAAAAATGAAATGCAATAAGGTTATTCCTGCTAGTATTAGATAAGAATCGATCGTTATTTTTGATTTTAAGCCGTTTCCTCCATGTCTTCAGCAATGGTTACCAATAATAATCGAAGCGTCAAAAACCTAATGTGGAATTGTTATTCCTCAAGTATTAGATGGGAATCGATCGCTATTTTTGATTTTAACTCGATTCCTCCATGTCTTCAGCAATGGTTACCAATAATAACCGAAACGTCAAAATTCAATGTAGAATGGTTATTCCTCGACTATTAAATGAGAATCGATCATTATTTTTTACTTAAAGTCAACATGAACTGCAAATAGCAATTGATATCTGATTAATAATAAAGGAATAAACATATTAATATTTCAAATGAATTTGGATAAAGTTTAGCAACGATCCGTTGCAGTTTATTTTCATAGCACTTCTCAAATATATAGTCTTTTTGTCTTCAATTTTAATTTTTTAGTGCATAAAAAAAATTATTTTGCCATCTATTACTGCATATATTTTCATATTTCAGCATTTTAACTGCATATTTTGGCAGTTTTTACTGCATATAAATCCGGTCTCTACTTATAATATATAGTACCTGGAGCACCGAGCAATGCTCGGTAACTTTTTGCCTCTAAATAGTTTATGTTTCAAATTTCAAGATTCTGGCGACTTATCGAAGACGAGATATGAACGATTAAAATATTTATTTAACGACACTCCTAATTTACACCCCCTTTCTTTATTTCAACCGGATTAAAATATATATGCAACTAATAACTAATGACACTTGATAAGTATACTTATTTAAAAAAAATTGTTTGTTCCATTTTTGAGAAAAAAAAATCTTTCATGTAAATGTCAACTTCAGGTGTTCCGATTTCAAGCAAAAGTTTACTGTACTCCTTCTAGCCTATATCGAGCTTAAGTTTCAAATTTCGTAGCTCTGAGATTTATGGGTGCGATACGCAAGAGGGTACATTCTTACGTAGGTAAACATCAACTTCCGGTACCTCATTTTAGCCAAAATCTTCTGGTACATCTTGTAGCCTCTAGATAGCTTAAGTTTCAAATTTTAAGGCTCTGTGACTTACCGAAGACGAGATATCGAGAACGATTAAAATATTTATTTTACGACATGACTAATTTACACCCCTTTCTTTATTTCAATCGGATTAAAATTTGACACAAATAATAACTCATGAGATTTGATAAGTATACCAATTTTTAGGGAAATCGTTAGAGCCGTTTTTCGAGAACCCGATTGGATATATATATACAAGAATTGCTCATTTAATAATATAAGATAAAAAGAGAAGACGATGTTTCATCATTCATTCATTTATCAATGCACAGCCTAAACCGATTGACCTAGAAATTGGAGTGTATATTCTTTTAACGATTTATGGGTGTGATAAGAAGGGATTTTTTGAAATTCGAACCCTAAAGGGGGGAAAGGATCCCAAAATGTGTTTTTAGAGTTTTTCAAGATCTCTTAAACCAGAAAAGATATCGATATGGGTTTAGTTTAGAAAGGTGAAGCAATGAAATACAAAAATACAATTTGAGTATTTTGCTCTATTTGTCTCCGAAAGGGAGATATAGTCATTTTGGGGTACATTTTTGAAATTTGTAAAGTGCTCTATCTCCTAGAGTTTTTAAGTTTTAGCATTCAAATTTAGTACATAGGTTTAATAATGGTAAATCTCGGGAAGGTTTGACCCCTGAGCTGAAAAATTGGGAATTTTTGATTTTGTAGTCTAAAACTCAAAAGGCTTCGTATCTTTCTTGCCCATGGACCCGAGTCAACCAAATTTTGTATACATAATCTGTGGACCACTAGAAGGCTAGAAATGCAAAAATTAACAACCCGAAAGATGGGGGGGGGGTCAAAAAATGAAAATTCTTGTCCTTGGAGCAAACTCAGCCTTAGCGGAGAAGCTTGGTTTTGGCATTATTAAAATACAGTCGATTCACACGATTTTACATCACACTTAAAAGACTGCTTTTCTTAATTTCATTTGGATTAAAATTTATGTACTCAAAAGACCAAATAATTTTTGATAAAAACACCGATGTTGCGACACGCCTAAAATCAAATCCCCTCCATTCATTTTCAATCGGAATAAATTGTGTCTGTCAAAGAATACGATAGCTTCTTGAAAGCAATGGAAATTTCAAAATATAAATGTATATATATTGCGACACGACTAAACAACAAAAGCAATGTCGAAGGCAAATGGTATAGGAAAATATATAGGCAGAAAACTTAGTTAATAATTTATTTATTTAGGAAGAGAAAGAGAGAAACTAAAGATGATTATGTGATAGTTTTACTTGATATTCAAAGTTAAATAAGTACAAAGAAAAAATTGAATTAATATCTGAACAAACCGATCGATTTTCCTCTCTCATTAATTACGAGAAGCCACCAAATAGATCTTCAAAGGGCTTTTCATTCGAGTTTCAATTTCGATACCTCCTCCTCACCTTCTCTTTAGATATTAGTATTGGTTAATTAATTTTTTGAAAAAAAAAATAAACAGAAAGAATCTATCAGCTATTTCTTTTATTAAGTAAAATGAGTGAAAGGGAATGTCTATAAAGTTATTCCCGTACAGACATTATTAATTAAAGTATTTGTCAGCTGTCACTTTGGGAAGTTGCGTCCGCAACTTCATTAAACGATTATACAATTAAAGTACCCTTTTGTCTCTCAAAGCCTGTTTCAGGTCCTCGGTCGGAAAATTTTAATTAACAACCAGCCAGCGAAGAGGGTGGCACCATTTTGAAAAGAAAGGCATTGAAAAGGCGATTAATAAAAGAAAGAAAAAAAGAAAAGAAAAGTAACATTGAAAGAATTTCAAATGAGCGACATTTTGTTTTCGCCAAGGAAATAATAATTTGTTTAAGAGAGAAATGAAAATTAAGATGTTTATGGAACATATAAGATTCAAAAAAAAAAAAACGAGCAGGAAGTTTTGTAACTTTTCCAAAATAAAAAATAAAAAAAAAAACATTTCTCATTCACTTTTTTTAATTAAGATATTTGTTCTTTAAAAAACAAATACTACTTTCAAAGGTAAAGATTGCATTGTTCACAAATAAGGCGATTTATTATTATTTAAGTCAGGGCTTTCATGACTACCCCCCCCCCCCCCAGTTTCTAAGGAATTAGAAGAGATCTTATTTTATCTTTTGTTGAAGTCATAAGACTTGACCGCTTTTATTTTTAGCAAATTATGCTAAAATGCAACCATTTTCAACCCCCCCCCCCAGAAATGTCAATGTGTGCCTTAAACCCCCCTGTGAGTACCCCTGTTTAAGTTAAAATCTAAGATGTCATCTGCTTTAAACAAATAAATATACACACACATACATATAAACAATTATATGGTATAACAGGCAAGTATTCGAAATTTTATGTTTAGGGGGGGGGGCAATTTCTTTTTAAATAAAATTAGAATTTTATAAAAATAATGTAGATATCTATTTATATAAAATTATTAGAACAAATGTTAAGAAGAGAAGGTCAAATGATAGGGCACCCTGAACCATGGAGGATTGCTAAAGGATAATTTAGAGCAGCGATTCTTAACGGGGGAGAGGGGGGACCCCGGGAGGCCGCGGAAAGTGTGTAAGGGGGCCATGATAATATTAGAATTTTTTAAGTTTTTATTTCTTTACAAATAAAAAAAAAATATGATACTAGTTTTTATAAGAGATACATATGTAAGTGACAGATGAATTTAATGACATCTCTCTCAATATTCTTAAACATGGTTAAACTAAATGAAAACGTTGAGCGCATAGGTAAATTTGACCCAAACAGACAGACAGACAAAATTACAAGTTGAATAAAATCGTGTAAATATTTTTTAAAAGTCTAGGTTTACAATTTTTATACTAATGCAAATATACTTTCATTTGCAAATATACCTATTTTTCAAGAAATATGTTATTAGGATATTATTTTGTACGAGTAATTATGAGTATGTTACCTAATGGTGGGGGGGGGGGGGTACTGGCCGCGAAAATATTTTAGGATTTTAAGGGGGCCGCGAAAATACTTTCGGATTTTAAGGGGGCCGCGAATATACTTTCGGATTTTAAGGGGGCCACGAATATACTTTTGGATTTTAAGTTGTCCGCGACTGATAAAAGGTTAAGAACCACTGATTTAGAGGACGGAGTACTTCCCCCCAGATAATGAAAAAGATGCAACTTTTAGAGAACTGGAAGTGTTGGCATAGGTTAGTGTTGAGTGGAAATAGGTGACTGCGTCAAACCAATCTTAGGAATGTATACTAAATAATGATGATGATGATGATGTTACAGAATGATTGGTTCAGTTCTATCAATTGTAGAAAACTTTTAATTACTATCCAAAAGTTTGATCTTTATTTAATAAAATTTTATTGATGTTTATTTAGTTATGCGAAATTTTGTAATCGATTTTTCAAGACTACTTGTTTTTTATAGCTTCTATTTATTTAAAGTAGAGTTTCAGAATTTTAATTTTTTTTTGATAATTAAATCATGTTGATTAATGTTTGTGAAGTGTTTGAATTAAAAAAAAAATAAAATAAATAAATAAATATACGAGCTGAATATTTTGATAAATTATAATATAAGGATTTGTTCAGAGAATTTGAGTTCAAAAAAGGTTACTCCTGATTTAAGCAACCTTTAACGCTTAAATTACTCTTAAACCAACTTTTAAAATAAATTGTACCTCACCAAAGATACTTAAAGAAATTCAATGTACCTACCTTAAAGTTGGTTTGAGGTTAATTTAAGCGCTATCTTAGTTTAAGTTTGCTTGATGAAATCTGGGGTTAATGTTTTTCCTACATGCTGCATCTGAGGCCTTAAGCCGCAGGTTCTCTTCAGTCCTAAGAATAACGAAATCATTCACCTCTATTTAACTATCACTTCTTTAGAAGACCCATTAATCAGGATCAATTTATTTACCTCTCTAATCGCCGGTTTGTCCACTACGGATTACACTTGGCTAGAAATCAACTTAGCCATAGAGTCAAACTAAAGCTATCCGATTATGTCCATTTATAGTTCTAACTTTAGGTACTTATACATATACCTATGACGTTAGCGGATTTAGCTGGGAGTTTAAGTTTAAACCAGAAGGAACATTTTCTAAGAAGAAATCATTGAGGTTGTCCTCTTCTTGAGGTAAATAAACATATCGTATATATAAATTATTTGTTAAAGACTAAAGTTTCGAAGATTTGACTCTCATCATCAATCTTTTTAATTAGAAATATTTCATCAATTATTTTTCATGGGTTCAAATTAGGGATGAGCATCGATGGCCGATGTTTTCTACATCGATGGAAAAAAACGATGTTTTTGCTACATCCATGTTTCTACCCGACATCGATGTTTTTAAATATTTACAGTATTTTTTTTTCATTAATTTTGATAAATTAATTATGAATTGACATACTGAGTCGGACATTGCGAGAACGTATTGACAGAATATTACTTTCAACAAAAAATCGATTTTTCTACATCGATAATTTTAATTGAAAAGTTTTTGTTTTGCCGAGAGTAGCAGAGTTGTTGATTCACAAAGAGAAACAAAGAGGTTGTCCTTTGCTTGATGCAAACAAACATACACACATATATATCGAGATGATATATCTGTATATATATTATTTATTTGTTTGAGACTATAGTTTCGAAGACCTGGTCTTCATCATCAGTCTTTCTTCAATTATAAATATTTTTCATGGAGTCAATATCATATGGATATTGAAAACTTGGTGTTCCATCGTCACTGGTGGTCGGCTAGGAACTAATAAAGACATTCTCTCGATTAAATGAACATATAAGGGATTTTAAAAATAAAAAGTGCGAAAATTCTTTTGCGGATCATTTAAATTCAAACAATCACTCCTTCCCATAAGGACCAGGTATTAGATTAATAAAAGGAGAAAAGAACCCAAAATTAATTAGCGCAATCGAATCTTAAGAAATTTTGAAATCATTCAATAGAAATTCAAAACTTTGTTTGAACAATCAAATAGAGTTATCAAATAGTAATCTGCTTAAGATGTTTGCTAACAAAAGATAAAAGAAAAAAGAAAAACCCTTCTATTGTCAGCCTTTCTAAGGAGAAAGGAGAAAGGGAAACATATTGTTATATTTGAATGTGAACCGAAGAGAATGTCTTTATTAGTTCCTAGCCGACCACCAGTGACGATGGAACACCAAGCCTTCAATATCCATATGATATTGACTCCATGAAAAACATTTACAATTGAAGAAAGACTGATGATGAAGACCAAGTCTTCGAAACTATAGTCTCAAACAAACAAACTATATATATATATACAGATATATCATCTCGATATATATGTGTGTATGTTTATTTGCATCAAGCAGAGGACAACCTCTATGTTTCTCTTTGTGAATCGATAATTTTCATGGAATTATTTCACTTTATTTATGAATTTTCTGAAACACTGGATTTTTTAATATCATATACCTACATCGATGCTTTCAGGTCGATATTGTCGTCACATTGATTGTTAGCGATGATTTTAACTATCGATGCTCATCTCTAGTTCAAATACCTGTTTGGAACTAATTCATTTGTTTAGTAACCAGCTTACTATTACTAACTACCTACATCCAATCAGGTATTTGAATTATTTGAAAAACAGATAGAATATTAGAATATGTCTAATTAAAAAGAATGATGATGAAGGTCAAAACTTCGAAACTATAGTGTGTAATATAAATATGTATGTATACAGGTGTTTTACTACCAGATCGACAAACTTGCAGGAGGTGTAGGGAGCACAAAGACGACTGGGAATCACATAGACATGTAGGTGTAGGGTCAAAAATGCCTTAGTAGGGCATAGAAAGCATAGACCTTTCTTTCAGTGCCATTTACCCATTACGCCAGGAATCTTCCAGGACGTAAGGAATTCCACAAGGAATTCTTTGCACCATAGCTCCCTACTACGGAATTGTCGACCCTTCATTGCTATGTGATTCCGAGTCGTCTCTGTGCCCCCTACACCTCCTGCAAGTTTGTCGGTCTGGTAGTAAAACACCCTGTATATTATATATTATATATTTTACTCTTTTTTCTAATTCCACCTTTAAAATAGCCCTTCGACAAAATAACCTATTGTCAAGTTTATTTTAATATTGTATAGGTTAGGAGGTTGAGGAGTGAAACATAATATATCAACCTGAATAGAAAGCCAAGTTTCCTTGAGGAGGGAAGATTTTGCTATCTACGAATTATGGTCATTCCAAGTGAGATCCGATGCATTTGTACTCAACGTTGACAGCTTGTCATTTAGATTCAAAGGAAATGGCTGTTCATGATAAGTTATTTAAATAGAAAATGAGATGAAAGGACTATCAGACCGGCGTTTCATTTTTTTTTTAATATTCTTATCTCTCATTTTGTTTAATTATACGGAAAATTCCACCTTCTCTCAAGACATTAATTTCAAGCGAGTCGTCCGATTCGTTTTGGTTCTTCTATTTGCCCCTCTAATCTAACAAATGAATAATTTTTTCATCGTGATCAATAAATTTTCCTTTTAACAAAAATGAAAAGAAAAAGTTTTAAAGAAGACAATAATAATCTATGATTTATAGGGTTTTTAAAAATTTAATTTATTTTGTTATACTGGTCATAATCAGGAAAATATTTTATTATTAAAAAAAATTGATTTAACTAAGTAAATGATAGACATTTAGAAATAAGGGAACGATCAGTAATAAAAAGCCTAATAAAACTTTTTACTTCAAGTGATTATTTAAAATATATCTAAGAGCGCCCTATATTAAAAATATTTGAAAGTATGGAAGCAAGTAAGATAATATAGATTTACTCGTACATACAGTAGAAAAACATCATTACCAAAAATTAACTCTCCAAGCTAAAGAAAAACAATAACTATTTTTGATAATTAATAATAATTAAAGTAATTTAAGCCTATCAGTAATTATTTTTCTATTATTAAGGTTCATTTAAAAAGTAAAACGAGATATTAGTGTCGCGACAATGTCTGTCTGTCCGTCAGATCATTATAACTCGAAAACTTAAAAGATAAAAACTTGAGATTTAGAAGGTTTATTTATTCATTTTCTCCCAAACTCGGACCAATATTGTAATCAATAATTATTTGAGATGGGTCAAATTTTATGTGCGGTCAAAAATTTATTTCTTTTTGTCATAGAGCGATAGGTATTTCTAAAAGATCTTTTTAAGCAAAATCAGGCTACATTTTTTAAAATTGATATTGTTTTAAAATGACGGTTCGAGAGAGCTGTAATGTGGCCGTTTTTATGAGATTTTTATACCTGTCGGCGTTTAGGAACGGGCTAATTTAAAATTATGAAAAAATTTAACGAAATAGCTCATTTCCCCCTTATCAACGGTAAATAAGAACGAATTTATTATTTTAAGAATAAGAGTTATAACGTTAAAAGTAATGAACCTTTCAGTAAGTGGTCCGACTTGCACTTGGCCGAATTATTCTTATATTGATTTCTGGCTTCAGGCACCTCCCCAATAATATTTTGAGGGAAGGAAAATCAGATTTTTCCCAAAAATAATTTTACTTATTAAAAATAATTAATGAACCAGGGACAGAGCAGTATCTAGGCCCTACGTGAGCTGTATTTTTTATAAGCTCGGATACTAAATTATTTTGAATCTACTTTATTTATATCTTATGCTGATTCGTAAGTGTGTGTTTAGTATAAATTAATAAGAAAAGCCAGGTTAAATTCTGAAAGTGTTCCGGGCTTGAACATGAGTCCCTTGCAGAGAGAATACGAAAATTATACTTTCGGCAAATCCAGTAATTAAATGACATTGGGATAAATATTATAGTATCTATTGATAAAGTGCTCTCGAGTGCCAAGATTCAGCTTTCTAGCTAATCCCAGCCACAGATATGTCATATTTTTGGTTTTTCTTTATGCTAGAGAGCAAGAAATTTCGTTTTCAATTCTATTTTAGGTACGTAGCTGTCACATTCCGTGTTTTATTTATTCATTTATTTTTTATTCCAAAATAAGTTGTTACTCATATTTTAAACATAAACTATTTCGCAGCAGTGTTATTTCTCATCTAAATCCTTTAATTTAGATTGAAAAATAATGGCATTAAAACACTGATATAAACATAATCTTTCAACTAATAATATATTGCTTACATTTTTAAAATTTTCTTGGTGGCGTATTGAGTCTTGAAAGAGTTAACTTTTATTCTTAGATTTTTTTAGTTATATTTAATAAATAATTTAAGTTTAATTTTACATTTTTTATAATTAATTTATTAAATTTCATGTTTGAGGACCAAATGGAGATTATGAACTTTCCTATTGGACTGGGAGAAGTAGAAGAGGGTGAGTTTCCCTCTTAAAGCTGCGTCTTGAAGCGTTCTTTTGCTTTCGATCCTATAAAATTCTATTAAATAAGGGTAGTAAAAAATCTGAAGCTATGAAATAAAAATTCTACAATATAAAATATTATATAAATAAATTATATTTTTATGTCATCATTTGCGAAAAATAGAGATAAATATTTTTTGTCCTTTTTTTACTAAAGGATTTCTACCAGGGGGGAGTTTTCAATTTTCAAGTCATCTTTTTTGAATATTTCTGATCAGGGGATTATCATTGACAGGTGAATCCGAGATGGATGAATGCATGTGATATTTTACAGAAACACACTAGCCAGTAACAAATTTCTGTCAATTAATTTTTGCAAATTTCAAGAAAAATAAACAGTCGGTAATTTTTTTAATTAAAAGAATAGGTTCGACTGAAACCACCTAGATCAAACATTTTTGATAAAGTCATTCCAAGAAGAATGTCTTTAAGTTCTCACTTGAAAATGATTTCAGAATTAGCTGTCGAAACGTTGTAAATTCTTCTATCTCATCAAAAATGTCAAATCTAAGTGGTTTCAGTTGAAACTTTTCTTTTTTTAGCTCATTAGTGAGCTTCTAATTTTACTTTTCGTAAATTTTATACTTGAAATTAGCATCTCGTATATGTAAATACATACCTACAAAACATACATACTAACAAAAATGATATTATTGTATTAGTATTTGTTTATATTTTTTCCTGGGTCGATAATTAATATAAAATTCTAATAAAGAGACAATATTCAATTTTTCTTTCAGATCGGTAGCTGATTGTTGTTCCAGAACATTCAATCAGAAAGTTTGCAAGTAGAAAATTTATTTCTAATAAAAAAGGAGTCAAACATAGACCAAAATGATTATTATTTTTTTGGAAATCTTGAAATCTAGTTCAAGATTCAAAATTTAAAATTAGCACTTTTATTTTTCGATAACTTCACAGTAGATTTTCAAATTTCTTATTTTAGAGAAAAAACTTAACAGGCCAAATTGTTCTGTGTTTTCCAGTATCTACAATCTACATATAAATCCCAAAGTTTTAAGGAATTTTATGACTTTATATTGGGCCACGGGTTGGACATCCCTGGTTTAAATCGGAAGGGATTAAAGAAGGATATGAGGAATAATAATTTTTTTTTTAATGGTCACGGTTATAATAATCTCTGACTATCCATTATCTATCGACATGTAAGAACGTGCAAAGATCTAAAAGACAAGTCCTGACAGGTTTTAGTCCAGGAGAGAAATTATAAATTAATTGTGATTGTTCTAGAATTTAGAAAACTCCAATTCCTTGTCTTCTTGTACTAGAATAATAACTAAAGACTTGGTTAGTGTTGTAGCATATAAATTACTCAAATAATAAATATTTTAGAAAATGAAAATATGAGAAGAAGAAGAATGTTTAAATATTCGAACTTCATTATTTTTTTAATCCTTTTTGTCTAGTTGAGCTTATAATTTTGCTTTTAGTGAATTTTATTATTGGAAACAGCTTCACGTATTGTACAAATGTACATTCATATTTCGAAAAAGGGAATAAATATATCTCTACATATATGGTAAATCTCAATGTTTTAAGGAAGTTTATGATTTTATGTTGGGCCACAGTCTTTGCAGTGGTGGACCGCATACGGCCCGAGTGCCACGGGTTGGACAGCCCTAGTTTACACTATACTAATATTAGTGTTTTGTATAATTTTAATATACCTACTCATTTTATTTCCTTGAATACTGACATCATACCTAAGTGTATTAAAATCAAAATTTTATTTTATTTGAACATCATGAGTAGTCGTTATTGAACAGAATTGCATAGTAGGTATAATTTAAAGGCGACTAGTGATTTATGAATAAAATAATTTCACATTGGAAGAAAAAACTTTTTCAAGACTCGGTACGCTATTTGTAGTTTATTCGGTGAATTAATTATTAACTTTAAATGATAAATATCTATGATAAATCTGATATTAATTTGAATTGGTATTTTCTTACCTAGAGTCAAAAATCCTAGAATAATATAAATTAATCTCTAATAATGTGAGACAGGTCTGGACTTGTATTTTGTCCTTGCAATGCCCTAGTTCTAAATGAACAGATATCATTTTATCCGCGCCCGGTTTAGTCATTTTACTCGATTAGATTCTAATGAAAGAATCGCTCACCAGGACATTTATTTAATAATAAAAAAATTGAAAACTTATTTACGCTAGAGAGGGTCTTATAAGTAATTACTAAATAATAATAATCTTAAACATAAATTGTTCATTTATACCTATATTATAAATGCACCGCCTTAAAATGTCAAAAAATCAATCAAAAAAAATTATGATTTCTGTATTTTTGAATCAGAACTTCTAAGCTAAAAGCGCAAAATCTAATAAGTTTTCTGCATTGGAAATATTTTAGCACAAAAACGAAATGTCTACGACTTTTTTTTTAAGTTATAGTGGGTATCTGAATCCAGACACATAGACAGTAAAAAAATAATGATTGGATATTATTTTTCTACGCCTTTCAAACATTTTTAAACACAATGAGCAATTTTTTTTAATTTTTGCATAAATCAATACTCTAGGCTCGTCTAGCAAGTAGGCGAAGCCTTGTGAGAATTAAAAGTAATTCCCTTTATCTAAAATTTATTAGGCTTCAAATTGTTCTTGTAGTAAATGGCTATTGCATAAATGGCAATTACGTTTGAATTCTCAGGAGTAAAAACGATGCGAAAGTATCAAAACAAAAGATTAATCATGAGAAGATAATAACAAGAAGTAATAAGCTGTGAACTCATCTAAATGGGAGTGTATATCAGATAAATGCTTTGCAAATTGGGATTTGTATTATAAGAAACTGTGTAAACGGTGGTGTAAGCGAAGACAAGGAGTGTAAATGCAGATGCAGCTCCTGTGTCATGTAAACTCGGGCTAGGCCAACCACCCAAGATTAAACGCAGCCATCTGTCAATTTAATCCAAGCTTTGATGCAAGAAAAACAGACACACACTCCATCTTTTAGACTCTGAAATGTATGTTGTGAACATTCTTGCGAAAACAATATTAATGATCGACAACGATTGGGGTCGCAAAATGAAACAAAACAATCTGACAAAGGGGTTGACTACGAGAGTAATTTATAAGCTGGATGAGGCAATTCATTATTTTCTTCGGATTAAAGTGTTTTTATAGGATACTTTTCATTAATGATTTTTTCTGCCAGAACACAGATTATATACCATTTAGAAAGTATAAAGACCTGTAGGTCTTAAATTTGCATAGGGTTATTCCTATTCTTACCTAGAAATAAGTGATTCAAAACAATATAGGTAAAAAACTTATACTTTTCTTAAAAATCTGATGAGTTCTTTATAAAACGATCAAATACATAGAGAGTTAGATAGATAAACAAAATGGCACGACTAGGACAGGACAGGGAACCATATTTTTGGAGATAATCCCTTCTTATTTGCCTCACTCACTAAGGGCGTCATCGTTGTAAATTTTGAAAATAATATTCGAATGAAAATAGTGTTGAGAGGCAGGAAATTGTAGGAAGGCTATAGTCCCAATTTCAGATCTGATTTTTTCCTTTTTTATAAGCTCCTTTATGAACAAATAAACATATACCCTTTTCACTTTCCAAAACAAAACCCTTCCTCTTTTTGATTTTTATATGACTGTCTATGATGTGGTCAAAGTTTACTTGTATCTAGCTTAAGGTCACTCATTCAAAAAGTACAATATGATGTGTGTTTTCTAAATTATAAAATCAGGTATTTACAAAAGGTTCCGTTAGAAGAAAATAAGATAGTTATAATTTAGTAATAGGTGATGGGGTCAGGGAAAAGGACCCTTATCTTCATCTGGACAAAATCGAGCTTATGACATCTCCTATTTTTAGAGAAACAATTGAACAAAACGCTTTTTGACGCCCCAAAATTCCAAAAATTGACTTAGTTATGAATTTTTGAATATTTAAAAGTAAAAAACGTATTTTTGAGTTATAACCGTTTAAAGTTTGTTAATTTTTAAGAGGACAAAAATAGGGAATTTCCTCCATTTTTATTCTCGCTATTATTACATTCCGAATGAAAATTTTCTGCTCTATTCAAATATTTAATCAAAAATTATACCCACATTTAACTCACATTTTTGCAATTCCTGAAAAAACTGGTAGGTGAAGATAAGGGGCCTTTTTCCTGACACCATTAAATGTGATAACCAGGAAGAATATGAAATCCAGGTGAGTTATATTTTCTCACATTATTAAAAGATATTGATGCGCAAAATGCTATGACATAAAATACTCGAGCAATTAATAAAAATAAAGATAGGGTTTTGAAAGTTTTGCACATCTATATAATAAAAATGAATTTCTGTTTCTTTGTAAGCACAGATCTCTCAAATGCCTGGACCGATTTGGCTGATTTTTTTTTTAAATGTTCGTAATAAAAAATTAAATTCGTAAAAAAAAAAATTAGAAAAGTTGCCCGGAAAATTGGAAAATTCAGGAAAAACTAAAAAAAATCAGGTTAGCCAACATAGCTTGCCAGACAATAAAAGAACTAAACGAGCAAACTTTATCCAAATTCATTTAAAATATTAATATGTTTATTTCTTTATTATTAATCAGATATCACTTGCAATTTGCAGTTCATGTTGACTTTAATTCAAAAATAATGATCGATTCTCATTTAACAGTCGAGGAATAACCATTCTACATTCGATTTTTGACGTTTCGGTTTTTATTGATAGCCATTGGTGAAGACATGGAGGAATCGACTTAAAATCAAAAATAGCAATCGATTCTCATCTAATACTTGAGGAATAATAATTCTACATTAGATTTTTGACCGTTCGATTATTATTAGTAAACATTGCTGAAGACATGGAGGAATCGACTTAAAATAAAAAATAACGATCGATTCTTATCTAATACTAGAGGAATAACCTTATTGCATTCCATTTTTGATGTTTTGACTATTAATGGCAAGCTCTACTGAAAACGTGGAAGAATCGACTTAAAATCATTAAGACTAAATTCTTTTATGATAAACAACTCAAGCTTGAGAATAAGAGAATTTTTTATAAATAGATTGTATTGTATATACTTTTGTGTCTAGCAAAATGAATAATAATTGTAATTTTCAAGTCTTCTTATCTATAATAATACCTACATATAATATAACTTTTTTATTTTCCCCTTAATGATAACAAGTGGATTTTTAATACATTTTAAATATTTGTTTCATCTTATTTGTTATGAGTGTATATTGCAGTTAAATAGAATCTCAAATTATATCTATTTAAGACTTTATAATAAAACAATTATATTTATTCTCTGTAACTAATAAAACATCAATAAAGCAGCCACGTGGGGGACCAGGGGCCGAAGCCTCTGGCTAGTAAAAGGCCCTCCTTCGGCGGGCCTTGAAGCTAGTTTTAAATAAGTGTTTAATTGAAACTTAAGTGTTGTAAATTATTAAATAAGATAATTGAATTTGATAGAGATATTGTCATCCAATCAATTCAAATAGATGCTGTACCTGTGTGGAGTGGCTACACGTAATGAGATTGGTTCGTGGAAGGTAAAGGCGCTTGAGGCATCTCGCCTCCTCCGGCTTATTCTCTCTTGCATCTGCGCTTCGAGTCCCGCTCGATCGAGAACGGCTGGCTCGAAGTGGCCGATCAGTTCCGAAAGCACCAGACCTGTAAAAGATCAACAAAAGCTAATTAGAGATATGATCTTAGAACTTGGAGTAAACTAAATATTAAATACTTTAATAAATGAATTTACTTAAGGACCAATCATAGATTTTAAAGAAAATATTTTTATATTGCATATCATAGAGGTTCGTCCCCTTAGGAATCGAACCCAAGCGATAAACAGCTTGCCGGGCCGTTAGCCAAACCTTTTAGGGCCAGTTGTATGTCGCAAAGTAAATGCTTTTTACCACTAACACATGGGTAGATTGTAGTACCTGGCATCTGATTGGCCATCCCAATCCATCCATTTACCATCTACCCATGTCTTAGTGGTAAAAGCATTTACTTTGCGACATATAACCGGGCCTAAGACAAACATCTCTATGACATGCAACATATATAAGAAATATAGCTAAAGAATTTTCAATCCCTTCATCCAAAAGTGAAAGAGAAAGATTCATGGTGTCAAGGAGTGAAAATTAATTAAATAAATTA
Organism: Forficula auricularia; assembly: GCA_024734495.1. Lineage (NCBI taxonomy): Eukaryota > Metazoa > Arthropoda > Insecta > Dermaptera > Forficulidae > Forficula > Forficula auricularia. The sequence continues at coordinate 30,867,932 of JALMQS010000030.1, read as the reverse complement.
AATACTTTAGTTTTAAGCTTAAGGAACAATAACAAATTACATGGAATTTAAGGTCCAGCATATGACTGTCATTTACTCTTTAGTATAACATTTTTTTTGCATTGATATTGTTACAAGAAGATATTGTTCCAAAAAGATTCAACACCTGTAATCCGGGATGAACCTTTCTCAACATTGTGAAAAAAAGAGAATAGAAAGAAATTTTAGAGAATGGATCAGAGTTGAAGGTAATGAGCGTCTTAAAAGACTGAAGGTTATATGTCGCTGTAAAAAGGGGTATGGGAAGTAAGTTACAATCTCTTAAAGTCGTAGGGAATAAACAATGTGTTTGTTCGGTTAGTATCTAATTTAATTGTGAATAGGAGTTGGTGGTCCATGGAGTTTAAGTCTTAGTTTTTTAGATTATATAGGTATGTTTCAGTAAAAACCCGTTTTTTAGTAAGAATGCGATCTTACTAGTTAAAACGCGTTTCGCTGAATACCTTTATGGCAACTAGAGTTTACTGATGCTGGTTGAGTTTGATTCAAAGGTTTAGAATCCTCATTTTTGACCTTCCGCCTCATTTCGTGTGTTTATTTTCAAAATTTTTTAAACAAAAATATCAAAAATTGCATCCTCTACAACTTTTCTTTTAATTTTTAGCATTTTCTTTTAAAAGATTTTGAAAATAAATACACGAAATGAGGCGGAATGTCAAAAATGAAGATTCTAGAACTTTGAACCAAACTCAACCAACATCAGTAAACTCTAGTTGCCATAAAGGTATTCAGTGAAACGCGTTTTAACTAGTTCTTACTAAAACGGGATTTTACTGCAACATATACAAATAATTGTGTTCATATATTTATTTAAAATTGATTCGATGCAAATTTTGAATTATTATTTTAAATATTTTCTTCTCGTTTTTATTACATACACTATAAAATTACTTAGTATCTAATTTTATTGGATCGGATACTAAAATTATTTGTCAAGAATCGGAGTTAGAATAGATTGTTTTATCGATTCCACAGCCCTGATATCAAGTTAATGTGCCGAAATACTTGGATTGTATTTCGACTGTTAAAGGCTGGTTTAAATGAGCACCTTCCAAGGTCCGTGGAGATTAACTGACGTCCCACAGCCAGCTCCGAGATAAGTAAAATAGATTGAGTACCCCAGTTTGCCGATAAACAGGAGTTTAGAACAATTCATAAATAGGTTATATATTTAAAAGAAGATATTATAATAATTGATTGGATGTTTGGTGAGGTGTTTAGGATAATAAAATAAGATTAAATGAATTTAACTTTAAAGGACATCATAGATATTAGTTGAAATATTTTTACATTGCATATCAGAGAGGTTCGTCCCCTTAGGAATCGAACCCAAGCGCTAACTAAGCTTGCCGGGCCAGTAGCCAAACCCTTAAGACAAATCTCTCTCTGACATGCAACATATATAAGTATTATAGCTATAGATTTTTCACTCCCTTCAACTCAAAGGGAATAGTGAAAATTCCTGCTAAACTGAAAAAAGTTTTCAGTGACGGACCCATGGATTTTACAGTGAAAACAAAGATTTAAGTATCTCTCTTACCTCTCTGATATGCAATGTAAAAATATTTCAACTAATATCTATGATGTCCTTTAAAGTTAAATTCATTTAATAATATTATATACTGGGTTGATTTTTGAAATAATTTCCATCTTTTTTCAAAAAAAGACACCCAAAAAGATACTTAAATCTTTGTTTTCACTGTAAAATCCATGGGTCCGTCACTGAAAACTTTTTTCAGTTTAGCAGGAATTTTCACTATTCCCTTTGAGTTGAAGGGAGTGAAAAATCTATAGCTATAATACTTATATATGTTGCATGTCAGAGAGAGATTTGTCTTAAGGGTTTGGCTACTGGCCCGACAAGCTTAGTTAGCGCTTGGGTTCGATTCCTAAGGGGACGAACCTCTCTGATATGCAATGTAAAAATATTTCAACTAATATCTATGATGTCCTTTAAAGTTAAATTCATTTAATAATATTATATACTGGGTTGATTTTTGAAATAATTTCCATCTTTTTTCAAAAAAAGACACCCAAAAAGATAGTTAAAACTTTGTTTTCACTATAAAATAAGATATTAAAATTTTTAAAAATTAGAAAAAATAAATAATACTGTCCTCGAGTAATATTGTAAACGAGGGGTGAACCGCGAATATCATGTACACCTACTTCCTCTTCCACTTTCATTTCCAAGTAGATGGCAATAGATGAGGGAGGCAAAATCCAAAATAATTTCACAATTATTATAATTATCCAATCGCGGTTCACCTCTCGATTGTAACCATCGAGTTCGTGCTAGCTTCCAAAAATATCTTCGTCCATAGACCATCCTCGATGCTTAATAAATATATTCTATACTATAGAATCTATAGTATCTCTTTCTTGTAACATATTTATTATGATTCACATTAACATAGATTATAATATAATCCTAAGACTGGTTTGATACAATCCCTCGCTTCCATACTACTTTATCCCAAAGTAAGTAACTCCTTCTCTTTCTAAAATTCCCACTTTTGGAAAATATTTATAATTCTTCCTCTTCTACTTTTCTGTTTTATCTCACATTTTAAAATGCCTCTAAATAGCCTCGTCTCTCCACGTGTATCCTATTATAATCTCTTCTATTTCTCGGTTTTTAACACAATGTATTCTAATCATATTAGGAACTTTTGCATTTGTAATTTTATCTACTGATTGTAATTTTTCGAATGATTCTATAGTAATTTAAAAATTGTGCGATTGTTTAATAAAAGATAGCATTTTTTTAATTAATTTAAAAATTAAAATTAAACGGAAAACATATTTTATCAAAACCAAAGGTGATTTAAAAATAATAATAATGCCTACTGCTACTATGTATAATTTTGCTCATAATTATGAAAATGGTCTATGTCATTGATTGTTAGTTTCGAGATTTTTAAAATTTTATTGTTTAAAATAAACAAGATTCGAATTCTGTATAATGATACAACTAGAAATCCACATAACGGTTCAATTTTATGCAATTTTTCAAAACCGATATCTTTTTACTGTACTAATGGATGGAACATAAAATAAGAAAAAACTAATTTTTTAATTTTTTGACTTCGACCACTTTCATAATTATGGGCACAATTATATCTTTTAAAAGAAAAACATGAGAAATTTATGAACATAATGAACATTTTAATTAAACACAACTAAAATTCTATTTGTGTTGATTCGAGCTTTTGTAAAAAATAAATAAATAATATATATTAAATCTCTTAAAATCTCTCTTAACAGCATTCTGTAGCAAAGTGAATTAGGAATCAGGAAAGAAATTAATTAATTAATTTACGAAAAATTAAGATCATATCTTGGCAGGGTAAGAAATACGCCACTTTCTTTCCCTCTTGGCTTCGACCCCATTTCTGTCGCTTAAATTGATTGCTTCTCTCAGTGGGTGCCAGGGTCAAAAAGAATTTCTTCAAAAAAGAAAAAAATTAAACTCCACTTTAATCGGAAAGTGTTGATTTGATTTTCGAGATGCCGAAACGCTCAGCACATCTGCTCTAAAATATTCTCCTTAAATGAAATATAAAAAAGAGAAAGATTTTTTTAGCCTTTTGCTGCGTGGATGTGCCATCCAATCATCGTCTTGGAAACTAATCCGAAATTCTTGTCACGGTAAAGAAAATTTAATTTTCCTCCTTTATGAGAAAAAAATTGAAATAATTCAATAATTAAAATAAAAAATATTATTTTTCTATCTCTACTCCAATTTGCTAAGGTGTTAATCTAGCGGTAACCATTGGTTCAGATTTGATATCCCTTTAAGTTCAGAATCAATTTGCAAGCAGATGCAATCAATCATTAATCAAAATAAAGAGAAAATTTTTAACAAAATGATCAATCAAAATCTAATATTCCGTAAAATACCAGCGTCCTAGCTAGTCTCCCCAAAAATGTTGACAAAATATCTTCGGACATTTCCGATAATATTCGGGCTCTCTCGGCTGAGTACGAATTCGAACGTAAGCGCTTTATATATAGTAAGTATATATATAATTTATATATTTTTCTTACTTCCATTCGAAAAGTCAAATTTTTTGATTTGTTATTTCAGTTTGAAAAAAAAGCGGGCATATGTGAGACTGGCTCGGACTGAAGGTAGGGCGAGATAAAATCTTTTTTTCATCATCATCCAAACGAATTATTTTATAGCCAGAAAAATAATTTCCGTTGAAAGTACTTACATTTAGTTACTTTAATGAATTTTTACATATTTTTAAATCAAAGGGTGGCAAAGTTAGAAGAGGGCTGGAGGGACAGAAAAGGGGTTGAAGCCAAAAAGTGACGCTTCTCTTCCACTCCTTGCAAGAAATGCTATTAACGTTTCGTAAATTAATTAATTAATTTCTTTCCTGTTTCCTAATTCACTTTGCTAACAAAATGTTATTAATAGAGATTTAAAGGGTTTCATTAAATTATCTTCCTTTCCTTTTTTGTACACTCTGAGGCTACTTTGTAAGCACTGGGGGTGTTAAAAGAAAACTTCCGGTTAAACTTGTCTGGCGATCGACTTAGCCTTACAGTCGAAATAGCTACAGATTGAGGCCATTTTTGGCTGAAAACATATCTGATAGCTAGCAGATTTAGCTGGCAATCATATGCAGTTTGACTGGAATTGAACAAACTGAGCTTTATTAATATGAATTATCATATTATTATATTTGCTGAATAAAATTTGTTGGTAACTCAAAATAACTCTTTTAAACTATACGCAGTATGGTGTTATTTTACCATAAGCAGTATGGTGAAGTATTGTCATCGTGCGTGAAAAAAGATAGGTGTTTGTTTCGATTATGAAATATTAAAAGGCTAAAACTATTTTGATAAGAAAGTAGATAAAATAAGCGATATCTCTGTGTTAGAGATCTAGAAAAAATCTTACCGAATATCCAAAAAATTTTAAGTTATTTATTATTTTGTCTAAGTGACTGAGTGGTTGTATTATTGTGAGTTCTCAAATCAATAATTTTCATTTTTTTGCTGCTTGCATATGTATTTTGGGCAGGGTGAACTTTTGAATTCACGAGGCGACGGGTCATTCAGTTAGTTATTTATGTACCTATATTAGATACGGAATCGTCGGTATGCGAGCGAAACTCGCATTTGGCCAGTTTGTTACAATTTTTCATAGAAACCTTTTTCAAATCTTAAGGACTTGTTTTTTTTCTTTTTTTTTTTTATCCAAATAGTCTATATCTTTTTTGAGATATCTCGAAGAAACATTGCTAAAATAGTAACTTTTCTACATGACAACTCGTATTTGTCGAATAGAAATAATTTCATATCAATATCATAAATGTATAAGAGCGGGTATGGGTATGGTAAGGTCATGTAGATAGCACATAGACTATTTTCATTGTGTTAGAAAACTGTTGACATTCTCTACTTATTTCTAAAAATAAAATATATTTATAATGTAGCGCATGAAATATTTATGTTACAGTAAAGGTTGGATCTCTAGGTTTCGATCGGGTCGAATCCACCCCAATTGCTCCGGGGTTAATTACTGTCGATGTTGCCAGCGTTTCAACTTTTATGAGGCGGATAATTAAATAATAATAGGGCATTGCATGAATGCATTGAAATTCAATTGACTGAGACGTCCAAATCCAATGAAGAATATATTGAACAGGCAGCTATACTGGTAAATAGAAAAGGTGGTATTAGAGAAAATATAATCAATTGAATTTTGAATCAATTAGGAATGATGTAGGGTTTAGGTGAAACATATTTGATAAAATTAAAATTTTAAAAATTCACCCCCCCCCCCCAAAAAAAAAAAAACCCATTTTTAATTTAATACGATTATTTTATTTGGGTGCCTGATGATAAGTTGTTTTTTTTTGTAATGCAATTGATAGAAAAATAATTTGTACCAAAAAGTTACAACCACTACAGTCCGCGGTGGATCCTTGTATCGTGAAAAGAAGAAGAAATTTCAAGGATTAGGACAGAGTCCAGGGTATCTATGGATGCGAGTCTTGAAAGATTGAAGGTTATAATATGTAGTCGGAAAGATAGACGGGAGAAGCGAGTTCCAGTCTCTAGAAGTCATAAGGATAAATGAATTGGTGAATGCGTTTGTTCGGTTAGTATCTAATTTGATTGTTAGAAAATCATGTATTTCGCACAAATTAAGCTTTTAGAAGGATTGTCGATTTTATCGCGTCAGAGCCCAAGAGAACTCGCTGCGTGAGATTTTCTCTCACCATCATACTTTTCCACATATTATACTCTCACAGCTCGATGATTTAATAAGAGCGAGGCTGAGCTCTCCTGTAGCTGTAGGTAAGAGTGTAAAGCAGGGGAAGACAAACTTTAATTATTGCTAACCTATAAAGTAATGTCCTTATTGATAAGGTTTCTTGTTTTTACATGCTATTTATAGAATATATTAGAGCATTTTTATCGAGGGGTGAACCGGGATTGGAATTAGGTGTACGCGTCTTTGGAATTATGTTGAATTATTTTGGAATTCATTAGATAATGCCCCTTCATCTATTGTCTTCTACTTGGAAATAAAAGTGGAAATAGGTGTACATGATATTAGGTAGCTATTCACCCCTCGATTTTTATTTACATACAAGTATAATTTATTTTAAATTTCAATATAATTGTTTATTTTAAAATTATTAATCCGTTTTTCTTTTTTTTTCTTTTTTTCCATTAAACTTACAATTTACTTTCATTTTAGGAACTGTTGCAATAAGACTCTTATTAACCATTTTTTCATTTTAATTAAAATTTTAGAATTTTATTTGTATCATTTTATATCTCTTTTCTGAATAAAAGTATTAAACCAAACAAAAATGTTGATATTAAACGAATGTAAGGTAAAAGAAAGGCACCGTGAGAAAAATTCTCACTCGCGAGTTCTGGTGTGACAATAGGTCTAGTGAGTTCTCCCGGGTTAAAAAAGGAAAAGGGTGGAGACAATTAGGATGAGCCAGGGAATCAAGAGTGTCAGTTAATGCAAATATACTCAGAGACAAATAAAACATGAATAACCATCCTCAGCAGACAACATTTTTTTTAGTTTATTAAAATCCAAGTTAAGAAATTTTCTTTTTTGAAGATATATAGTATAAAATAGTTTCTACGAAATAAACAATACAGAAACATTTGTATCAATGTCAAGTAAAGACCCTTTAGAATCATTTTCTATGGAAATTCGATAGGGATGACTATAATTTTCCAAGATAGAAAAATCCTTTTACCATAAATCACAATGGAATATTTTCTCCATCGATGGCTTATTCAAAGTGGCCAGCTACTGACCAGGCGAGGGTGGTCGCTTTTTTTTCTTTGTGAATTTTACTTCGAATTTGCTTGCAACACAAGAGGCAATCTATTTCTTATCAGACGGACCCTCGGTTAGCCCTAGGGTGCTATTCAGGGGGTTTGGGCCCCAGCCAAACGTTCATTTTCTTGGCGCATTGCAAACGTTCTTCTCTAATTGGCATTCTTTGGTTTCCTCCGCCACTAGACTAACAATTTGTTTTACTGACAATCTTTTTCTTTGAGCAGATTGGCTTCATTCACCCATTCAGGAAAAATCTTTCTCGAGATTTTAAAGTATTTTTAAATAATATTTTAAAATACTAGTTTAAAAAGACTGTTTTATAGCACTAGTAAAGTTTATAAAAATGAAGCGTAAAGGTGGGCGATATTGGGAAAGGACGAATGCAAAAAAGAATTCATTATAAAACATGTATTAAAATATACTATTTTTAAGGTTCCGTTCAAAGTTGAACCGACTCTCTTATAGTATCGATACAATATCTGTCTGTCTTTCGATGAGTCAGAGCATTGTAGCTCTTAAAATAAATAAAGTATCAAAAATCGTACCTATTGAAATTGAAATCGAATTAATATTTTGGAAGGGGTGAAATTTTTTGTAGGATCAAAAATAATATATATATATATATAATAATATAGGTATTTTATCTTCAAATTCGGACTTTTCCATATCAAATTCAGGATTTTAAAAATCACATGTAGGCTTTTCTATATCAAATTCAGGATTTAAAAATCAAATGCGGGCTTTTCCATATCAAATTCGGGATTTAAAAATCAAATGTGGACTTTTCCATATCAAAATCAGACTTTTTCTAATCAAATTCAAAATTATGTACTCTCAGGAAACGTTTTCAGGTAAAAAGCTATAATTTAATATCTAAAAAATATACATGGTTTTATAAAAATTCTGAATTTGATTTAAAAAAGTCAGATTTTGATTTTTAAAATCCTAAATTTGATATGGAAAAGTCCGAATTTGAAGTTATACTGGTATCCCTGTAAAAATATTTTTAACTAGAATTAAGCTAATTTTGTTTTTAATTTTAATTCAATATAAAATGACGGTGTATGAGGGCATCAAATTACTTATTTTAATATGAATTTTGTACCTTAAATAACTGAATACAAAATGATGTAAAAATTCTTAAATCAGATAAAAAAGTTCGAATTAGTAATTTGAACCTTATGTCAAGTTTTCACCCACAAACGGTTACTGATTTTAGCCAATAGGCAAAAATTGATTTTATTTGCCAACAATTTCTCTTGGTTTTGATAGTGGAGATACACAGATATATAAAATTTTAACTTATACAAATCACTAACACCTAAATAAGCATAATAGGGTTAAAGTTTAAAATTGAAGGGTAAAGTCACAAACGTACCAGTCCATAAAATTAAAAAAAAATGACGAAGAAGAAAAACAATATTATCTTATGATAATAACTCACAGTGTGAAATTGATAGTGACCAGTTCTCAATAGAATAATTCTAAAAATATTTTCTGCCTTTTGTTACAGATATTCTAAAATCCAGTGATAGCGTTCTAGGTTATGCATTCGAATCGAACGCTCTGAATTGCGGGTTGCATCATTAGGCGTTAAGTATTAAAACTTTGTTTTTTAAAATAAAATAAAAATAATAATAATTTTGATAATTAAAGCTATTTTTAATTATGGTTATTACCATCAAAATATGTGCATTTTGTTGTTGGGTCATTCAATGTATGTTTTCTTTTCGTATCTCGTTGTATTGTTTGTTTCACATTTACACTGATTGAACATTTTTACTGTAGATTTGCATTCACTTACAATAAAAATCGATAAATACGAAATCCGTTGTAAAACCAGATCTCGAAAAAAATATTAAAAAAAATTAAAATTATTCTTATTTGTGTTGGAAATTTTTAGGTCGTCAATGCGGGCCATGGTGCATTTTAGGTTGACCAGGCCTGGACTAGTGCAATCATCATCTTCGAATCCCGTCGATCCGGAATTGAAATAGAAAAATTTTAAACTCTGACGAAAATTAACTAAGTTAAGCGGAAGGCAAAAGGAAACCACCCTTTGAACACTTTCTCAAAAAAAATTAGGAGAGAGAATATACTTTACAGAGTAGTCGAAAACCCTCAAAACCAAGTGTGGCACAGGGTAAAGAAGAATGGCAATATGTTCGCAGTAAAAAGTACCTTAAGATAAGTATATATTTAAATTTATAGTTTAATATGAATATAGGTGGGGCATTACACAACAAATCGGACGATTTAAAAAATTTTAATTTTTGATTTCCTTCATTTTTTGACATTTTTTAGTACCCATCAAAAAACTGTTAAATTTTGAAATTTTTTGATCACCGATTAAAAAGATATCGAATTTCGGATTTTTGCTCATAACTTCTTCAAAAATGGTCCAAATTCAAATTTTTTTTTAATTTTTGTTTTTTTACATACTTTTTAGAAAAAATACAAAAAAATTATTCAAAGTGTTGTTATATGAGATTTTTGTGTTTTAAAATTTTAATCTTGTTTTTTGAAACTGTATGTAGCTCTTCGATTATTTTGATAATTTTTTAATTTAAACTTCTAATCATTCTACAAATTTTAAGACCGGGTTGATAGTGGGCCTATGATAATTACTATTTTTTTCGATTTTTTATTTTTATTTTCTTTCAACAAACTAAAATACTAATTATTTATTTTAAACACATTTTAAAGATAAAAATTAATTCAAAATAACTAAAAAAAAGGGAACTCAATACCAAAAAGAGGTTTTAATAATGGTTAGGTAATAGCGAATAAAATTTTTTTGAAATTTTCAAAAATCAAAAAAAATAGTAATTATCATAGGACCACTATCAACCCGGTCTTGTAGAATGAATAGAAGTTTAAAATAAAAAATATCAAAAAAATCGATGTTTATCGAGTGTATCGACTATGTAAAAAATCAAAAATTTCAAAAAATAAGCTGACGTGTTCTAAAGTGGCCATCCACTTGACTTTACCATACAACTGGCCCTAAAATTATTTATAATCATGTAAGGGGGGGGGGGTTAGTTTTTGCATTTTCATACTTCTGGAGTCCCACTGATTATGTATTCAAAATTTGGATGAGTTTAACACCCCCTCCACCCCCTTTAATTTTGGGTCGATAAGCACCAAAATCTAATCAGCTCTTAAACTCAAAGGACCAAAACTACATGTGAAATTTGGTTTTGATATTCACACTAGTTTTTGAGCTAGCTCGTCCACAACAATTTGATAACTCACAGACTAACGGACAACCAGACAACCAGACTGACAGACTAACAGACATTTTGACAAAACAATTATTATCTTGAATAATATAATTTTTTCGATGTTCACTTATTAGAGCTTTTTTGTAGAGCCAAGATGCCATGGTTTAGCTCGATTTTTTTTAATCAAAATAGTTTCAGCCGTTTGTCAGATATTTCGAAAAAAAGAAGGAAAAAAACACTTTTTTCATGCACGATTACAATATTTGACCATACCCTGTATGGTAGAGTAAAAAATTTGAATTTGGACCATTTTTGAAGAAGTTATGAGCGAAAAAACGAAACTCGTAAAACCGTCTGATTTGGCGTTGAATGTTCCATACTTATGGATTTTCCTTAAGCCATATTTTATTTAATTTCAATTTCGATGAATCGTAAAGAATCAATAGAACTTTTATTTGGTTTATGAATAAAATGAAAATAGGAAAAAAATTCTTGCATGGGGATAATTTTTTTCCTTATCCCTCTCTTTTGCAATCTGATGTAATCATAATTCTAATGGCTATAATCCTGACGTGAAATTGACAAGAGGCATTTCATCAGTTCCATCTTCGGTTGATTGGATTTCGTTTACTCCCTAATGATGGGGGGGGGGGCACCCACACAGTGTGTTCTTTTGCCCCCTCTATTCTATTTCCCAACCTCACTTTTGTATTTCCTTTTTCTGTCATAGTTCATTTATTATCATTTCCGCATGTCTGCACTTGTTTTTATTTGGAAATAAAACATATATAGAATGAAACAATACATCATTACATACATATAGGTATATGGTAGATCAGTCACGTACTCGTTTATCCTTATAGATGGCTTTCTCTAGAAAGAAAAGTGAAGTTATTTTTAAAGCCAAAATAATATGCCGAACAAGTGCGAGTCGGACTGGCATACCGAGGGTTCCTTATATCTTACAGAATACTTGAGATATCAAATTACTTCTTATTTGCCTTTGATAAGAAGATAATGAATGAATTTGTGAAATTTATCATTAAATAATATCAAGGTAAACCATTTTTAAGAAAATAATAATAAAAATAGCCCTTCGGAGTTTTTTCACACCATCATTTAAATTCACAGAAAAAAATTTAGAGAAATATTTCACACCTCATAATAAAAATATTTTTATGATTAATGTAAAGATTTAAGCATCTTTTTTGAGTTTCTTTTTTGAAAAAAAGATTGAATTTTTCAAAAATCAACCCAATTATATAATATTGAAAAGTGAATTTATTTTTATTTAGGAAACAAATCATAAGATTTTAGTAGAAATATTTTTACATTGCATATCAGAGGGTTTCGTCCCCTTGGGAATCGAACCCAAGCGCTAACTCATGATATGCAATGTAAAAATATTTACTAAAATCTTTGATTTGTTTCTAAATAAAAATAAATTCACTTTTCAAAAATATTTTTTATATTGGACCCCACAGAAAATTCGACACTCTCAAAATAATTTGATTAAATTTATTTTTTAGATTATTTATTTTTGAGTACCTATATTTAACTTGCAAATTTCAAGTTTATATCTTATCAAGTTTAAAAGTACACACACACACTGTTTGGTCGTCGGCATAGTTGAACGATCGCCGGCAAAAAGACCTCGCCTATGTTTGTTTTGTTTTGTCTTCTTTTGCTTATGTTTTCATATCCCTATTTTTTTCTCTCTAATGTAAACATATTATTTCCTTGTTAATAAACCTGTTTTACTCAAAAATAATCCCTTTATTATCTTTGTACGGTGTTCTCACGGACACACACTATAAACTATGATACAAACTAATAGCTGTCTAGGATACTGAAGCTCATCACCACAACACAGACAGACATACAAACATCGTATCGACACAAATAGGGTTCCATTTTACTTTCGGACGGAACCCTATAAATGCAAAGAAAGAAAATTTTGTTTTAGTTGTATTTAAATTCTCTTTATCTTGAAATCAATCAAAAATTTTTTGGAAACAATTTTTGTAAAGATAGTTATTAAGTGTGCGTCGTTGATTATAATTTTTTATTTATTTTTGTTATTTTCAATTATATAGCCTAAGCTATGGTAAATCCACACTTGATATTCAGTTCCAAAGCATCAACCACGATAACGATCCAATATGCTCCAAATATCTTGGAATTTTTTCAATGTTCTCTTCCAATTTTATTTCAATTTCTTGGACGATCAACTCTCGAAATGCGAACATCTCAACGAAACGATCAGCCAACGGCTTGCCATCATTTTCCAGAATGCATAGATATCTTAAATTCATCTAAGCTCTTGGAAAAAAAAGTTATTTTAACATTTAGGATTTTTTATTTATTTATATTCAAGACTCAAAGATACTTCCTCTACAGGGAAAATATGTCTTTCAATAATTCATCTACATATTTATACCTTTCATAGCCATCTCTTTTCTCATACAATGACTATTGCAAATGAATCATAAAAATATACCATTTAATAAATTTGTGTTATGTTGAAAGATGTTAAACGAATATTCTTTATATCAGTAAAAAATTATATCCAAATTTATTGGGTAAATTCGAATATTTCGAAGGCATAGGTATATATAGCACTTCTTCATGAGCGGAAGCTACTCATCTCACCAATAGCTCATCTATATAATAAAAATGAATTTCTTTTTCTTCGTAAGCGCAGATCTCTCAAATGCCTGGACCGATTTGGCTAATTTTTTTTTTAATGTTCGTAATAGTCCAATTCAGGTTAATACGTAAAAAAAATTGGAAAAGTTGCCCGGAAAATTGGAAAATTCGGGAAAAACTAAAAAAAATTCAAGTTAGGCAACATAGCTTGCCAAACAATAAAAGAACTAAACTAGCAAAAAAACAAGTGTTGGCGGCCCTGTTTGTAAGATTTTTGAGTGTCATTCATTCTCAATAGTTCTAACCTCATTATCGTTGAAGAAGAATTTAATACTGCAACAAAGATTTAAAAAAACTATCTATTTTTTTTTAAAGTACATTTAAAAACAAAAATTTAAAAAAAAATCGTCATGATAACTAAATTTTTGAAAAAGTTATGGTTATTTAAAAAAATCTATTTTTTTCAAAAATTCCTAACTTCTTTTGGGTTGGGTGAAAAAATTTGAAAAAAATTCTGGAAATCGTCTTTAATAGGGTAGAAAAAAATAAAAAAGTTTCTGCCAAGCTTTTCATTATAATAGTATATATAGATGAAAAATATTTAATTTAAAATAAAATATGTTATTTAAAAATCATTTTTCTTAAAAATACCCTTGGGAATCTCACCTCATCTTTTTTTCTATTGTATTTAAGACACTGAGCCATTTCAAGAGAACTAAGACTTTTGGCTTTTGTATTCGAGCTCATACATTCATTTCAATATTATTTATTTATTTCAAAGTTAATTATAAAGGATTATTGAAACTATACTAACTAAACTAATTGAAAGGAATTAATTAGCTTTTGGAATTTCTTTAAAAATATATTTTAATGATTAAAACCAAAATTCAAATAGCCCGTAGAATTCTTTAAAGAAAACAAAATCATTTGAAAACTCATTGTTATATTGTTTTGAAATCTAGGAAATTTCAGGCTATTGAAATTATTAAAAACCTATTTTGAGCCTAAATTAAACCTAAAATTTCTATAATCTAATAATAAACTTTAAAAGTTTATTATTTTTAATTTTTTAATTGGATAATTCTCCCCAAATGGCGATTTTTATCTTATTTATTGAATTTTTACAAGACAAAAACTCTATTTTAATTTAAGTTGAAAGGTTCTTTTTCCCAAATTATTGAGTAGAAGAAGGGGGCAATAAAATATTGTCTTCTGCTGGAAAAATACATTTTTTAAATTCATTCATAAAGAGATATACTTTGTCCTCTTCATCAATCTATTACAATTAATTCACAAGAGTTGATATATGAAAGTGTTCTTTACACATGTATAAAACATCAATAAAACAGCCACGCGGGGGCCAGGAGGCGAAGCCCCTGGCTAGCAAAAGCCCGCCGAAGGCGAGGCCTTGTAGCTAGTATTTAATAAAATACAATAAATTTATCAACATAGGAAGAAAATTTCGAGAATGTTTATTCTTGTTTCCGAAGGCGGGCCTTGAAGCTAGTATTTAATAAAATACAATAAATTTATCAACATAGGAAGAAAATTTCGAGAATGTTTATTCTTGTTTTCAAGATGAAACCTCCTCTTGATACAAATAAATATATAGCTATAATTATATAAATATGGATGAAAATAAATTATATACCTAATTTGCAGAAAGCATAAAGCCCTAAAGTACCTAGAAAAAATTATCCCTTTTTCTCTTTAAATTATTATGATTTGTTTTTATTATAAATTTAATATACCTACATGAGCTGTTGCGAACGGGTCTTGGATCAATACATTTAAAGAAGACAATAATAAAACTAATTAATAACTTCTCAAAATGGAATAATGATGTTTTCGAGATTTAATTCTGGAAATAAATTATTTTAATTAGATACATTTCAATAAATCTGTTTTTGAATAATTAAAGCTAATAAGAGCCAATTTGTGAATTGTTTATGTTTTTAATTAGGATCGGAAATTGAATTTCAGCCCTTATTTTCACCATTTTCACTTCCTCAAGGCCCGGATTTCGAAAAATTCTTTCTTACCACGCGTTTGATTAGAAAGAAGAATTTCATTTCAGTTTTCTGGGTCAAAGGGTTTGGGCTGGGCGTTGTCTTATCAATGAAATAAAAGAGTGAGTGAATTTGAGAAAGTGTTTCATAAAATTTTTTTCGATTCTTATTAAATTAAAACCTTTCAATAAAATGAATGAAGTATGAAATTTGTGAAGATAAATCATTAATTTTTTTTATTATTTATGCCGCCAAGATATCACGTGAAAAGATGATGAGATAGGGCTTGAGGTAAAGTCAGATCCCGAGAGTGCTTCTCTTCTTAACTTATGGAGGGGGTAGCCTTTATTTAAACTTAGCTAGATTTGATTAAATGAGAATTTCCTTACAAAGTATTTTTTCTTATTCTTTGATGACAATGGCGTTATTTGTCTATTTAATTTGATATACTGTTTTAATGATAGAAACTGTAATAATTCTAATCACGATTAAATTAATCTTTTCGTTAAATACTAAACAAAGTCATGAGGCATGAAATGAGAAAAATGTTCTATTTTATATATTTGTGCAAAAAAATTAATTAAATTTTAAATTTTAAACACAGGAATTATTTGACGGAGTATAGAGGTGTTTCACAAAGAGGAAATAAAATTTAAAAAATTAAAAAAATTTTGAAATTATATTTTGGAGATTTTTTATTTATCGCTATATATATTTCAGGGTATGAACCCTTCATCAGGAGGTTTAACAAAAGACTTTTTAATTTTTTTAATTTTATTTCCTCTTTGTGAAACACCACTATAATCCGTCAAATAATTCCTGTGTTTAATATGTTTCACTATAAACCAACACCGCTTTCCTTAAATGTTAAATTTTAAAAACGCAGAAATCTATTTCTGGTGGCATAATAAAGTTGGTATAAGGTTTCTTGCAAGACAAGGTATTTATTTTTTCGAATTTTTATCTTGCAATAATATGCAAGAAAAAATTTATTCTAATAAATTAATCAGTGGCGGGCCTTGACTTTTCAACCACGGGATGCTGTCCAAAAAAGACCTTCATTTTTTAAATTTTATTTTATTTTTCGCTACTTTTTGAAAAATCTATCGATACTTAAACGCATCATAGAATTTTTCTTTATTTTTGTATAAGCCGTAGAAATATGAAATTTTGTAATTTAGTTAATCTTATGGACCAGTATTGTGGAAAAAAATTTCAGCCATGTAGAGGTTTCCATTACGAAGTTACAGAGGCGTCAAAATGGCCTGAGTTGTTTCCTGTAAAGGGTAGTCTGGCAGTGTACACACCCCCGTTCGAATCAAACTTGGCTGGGGCACTACCGTGCCCCCAGATCTTTGAGCAACAAAGTAAATTTTCCACTGATTTTTTACTAAATAATTTATAATCCGTCCAATCTGAAAAACCTCGGATAGTCAGTCTGATTGCGAAAATTGAACCGGATTTCATGATGCTTTATTGAATATACTAAAAAAATAAAATAAAAATTTTTAGTAAAAATTGACGAAAAAGGTCGAACGAACCAATGTAAAAATAAATCTGTAGTTTAATTACCAATGTTACTTGTATATGTTATTATCTGGTTGGTTTTTGGTGGTTGGAAAGATAAAGTCAGGTCACTGGAGAGTCTCAATCGATAGATCGTTTGGCCGAGGGAAAATGTCTATACGTTGGGGCACTCTCAACGGAAACAACCCCTGAGGACCCATGTCCGACTTTTTCGTGTGGGAGATCAGATGTTCTATTGGTCTCCTGGGAACCCAACTGACCTCCAATCAAACAGAGCCGCTATAAATTTGTTTTCTCTAATCGAAAAGAGAAGATTTTAAAGGAATAATATCTCAATCTCATTTCGTTAAGGTAAACAGTTTCTCTCATTTAATATTTAAAATAGAAGTAGACCAATCATGCTATTAATAAGTAATAAAATAAATGAGAAAAGGTAACTTTTTAATTTTTCTTAATTTCTGTCTTCAAACAGGATTTCATCATCATCATGAAGTTAACACTCCGAAGACATAGTTATATCTAAATTCATTAAATTCATTTGATCAGTGACCTGGCTTACTACTTACAATAAATAGGAAATCTAAATTCAATCGGGTATTTGAATCGATGGGAAATAACAGATAAAATATTTCTAATTAAAGAACTGATGATGAAGAACAAATCTTCGAAACTAGTCTCAAATAAATAAATAAGGACAGCCTCATTTTTGGATCAACAACTCTGCTACTCTCGGAAAAACAAAATCTCTTTCAATTATTTCTAAATGCCTCCTGGTGTTTGTTCCCAATATAATGATACTCATTATACAATCGAATAATATTCTTTATATGAACGCAATTATTTTACCTCCTTAATATCCGAATCTGAGCAATTAAATTAACTGGAATTCTCTTTGCTAATTTGAAAAGGGAAAAATTGATAGAATGTTTTCAAAAAAGGGAGGTTGTAAGTGAAGCCTACTGGTGCACACACCATTATTTAATAATTTAAATTAGATAATTGAAATAATCATCTGAATATATTATTAAATTTTAAATCATTTTTAAGCTTTATTGCAGATATATACATATATATATATATATATATATATATATATATATATATATATATATATATATATATATATATAATAAATTTCATTTCCTTAAGCTTTTAATGTTTTTTTACTTTATCCAATGCGAAGCATGGGAGAAAGTATTGTAATCGGTCGCGCGGCAAGCGCGACTTCAAAGGGTCCTCAGGTAAGGACTACGGAACCCATGGACTCAATTAAGGTCACAAATTGAAGTATTCAATGAGATTGAATTTAAGCACGTGACGGTTTTGCCAAAAATTACCTGGAGTCTCGTCGAGAGGCCAAAAAGTGCCATTTTTTTGGAAGTGCGTGCGGATGGATGGATGGATGTTATCGTTTTTTTCGTCCACGATTTTTTCCACACCGTTGCACTGATTGAATTGAAATTGAAAACCTACTATTATTTTAACAAAATGAAGCGCTGATTAGTTTTTGGTACATATCGGCCCACAACATTAGTATTATACAACATTATTTATTTCAGTACTTTTTTAGTTTTTTCTAAATATCTTTAAAATGACTTAACCAATTTTGATGAAATTTAATATCCTAATTAAGTACCTTGGGGGCGACAAAAAAGGTTTAATAAAGTTTTTAGTAAAATTATATTTTAAAGTACTTTACTCTAAAGTAAGATTTTAAAATTCTTTAAAATTTATTCATTTTATCTGTTTAATATAGGACTCTTTTAACCTAACTAAGTAAGAGTGGATAGGTTTTTCTCTGCTAAAAAATTGGGAGGAAAGTTTATAAGTAACCATAGCAACTGCGTTCTTTTCTTATCCGTTACCTTTATAGAGGAATCGACTTAAAACCAAAAATAGCGATTGATTCTCATCTAGTACTTGAGGAATAACCATTCTATATTGGATTTTCGACGTTTCGGTTTTTATTGGTAACCATTGCTGAAGACATAGAGGAATCGACTTAAAATCAAAAATAGCTATTGATTCTCATCTAGTTTTTTAATGAAATTGATGGGAGGAGTTACATCAAAGAGGTACATCCCCTAAAAGCTTGGGTTGGCCCTTCCAGCGTGAAAAGAAGAGGTGATTTTATGGGCTGGGTAGGAGTCGAAGGTATATGTGGGTGCGTGTCTTAAACACCTGAAGGTTATAAGTCGAGAGAAAGACGGTAGCTGGAATCGAGTTCCAGTCTCTGGAGGTCATAGAGAAAATAATAAAGAGTTGGCGAAAGCGCTGGTTCGGTTTTTATCCAATTTGATAGCGAAAGGGTGCTGAGCGTTCGAAAACCGAGTGTTTCTCGCAAAGAGGGCTTTAGGCGGGATAATTGATTTCAGCTCGACTGAACAAACACGATGATAGTCTCTATAGTACAGGGAAAGGGCAGAAACGGCTTTACGGTGAGCCACGGAGTCGAGTGAGTTATTTAGGGCCGGATTTCCTATTAGTTTAATTGCTGGCTTCTTAATTACATCCAGTGTGGAAAGATAATGCTTGGAGGCCCCTCTCCACAGATGTGAGCCGTATTGGAGTCAGGGACGAATTTGAGCCTTATACAGTGTAAGATGTTGGCTGGGTTGAGATATGGTCATTCCAAGAGAGGTCAGAACCCCAGAGTGAAATCTTATCACTTAATTCCAGTGAGTTAGAATCGAATAATAATATATGTCTGGGAGGTTTCTATCGACGCGCCTAGAGATTAGGCAACACTGCGTTTTCACTGCAATGTTCGGTTCTTTCAAGCTCTGATTATCCTCCGATGTGGTATACTGTGATCCTGGAGGAAGCAACAAAATTGCAATCCGACGTGAACAGGTGTTTAGAATTCTATGAATTATGAGAATGATTATGATATATTCAAATTTTCGTCAAGATACATTTTCAAGAAAAATAAAGATAAATGGGCTTGTTTCATAAAATTAGTTTAATTATGTAAAATGTAGACTTCATTTTACTAGTGAATCTGAAGTTTGAATTTTTTTCAACTAATAAATATTAATGAAAATTAATTAATTATTTCTGTTTTCAGATCTTTCTTCGTTGTCACCTTTATTTTGTCTAAACTGATCCAAAACAATACATTAGTTCAAAGAGTTTCTTCCCTATGATTAGGCTAGAAATATAAAGTAAAAAATATTTTTTCATTAATAATTATTATTTTCATTGAAAAAAATAAGCTGACGTGTTCTGATGTGGCCATCCACTTGACTTTGCCATTCAACCTGACCCCTCACTTATATTTAATATTTAATAAAATTATTTATAATCATGTAGGGGATGAGGGTTAGTTTTTGCATTTTTAGACTCCTGGGGGCCCACTGATATGATTATATATACAAAATTTGGTTGAGTTTGGTAAATGGCCAAGATTTTCATTTTCTGACCCTGCACCCCCCCCCCTTTGGGCGGTTAATTTTTGCATTTTTAAACTTCTGGGGTCCCACTGATTATGTATACAAAATTTGGTTGTTTGCTCAAATTGCCTAGATTTTTTAATTTTTAACCCCCCTCCATCCCTCTTAATTTAGGGTTGATATGCACCAAAATCTAATCAGCTCTTAACCTCAATGGACCAAAACTACGTGTGAAATTTAGTTTCGATATTCACACTAGTTTTTGAGCTAGCTCCTCCACAAAAACTTGGTAACGCACAGACTAATTAAATAACAGACAACCAGACAGACTAACAGACATTTTGACAAAACAATTATTATCTCGAAAAATAAAAGTTTTTTGATGTTCACTTATTAGAGCTTTTTTGTAGGGCTCAATTTTTTTAATCAAAATAGTTTTAGCCGTTTTTGAGATATTTCGAAAAAAAGAAGGAAAAAAAACACGTTTTTCATGCACGATTACAATACTTGACCATACCCTGTATGGTAAGTAAAAAAATATCATCAAAGTTAAATTATTTCAAAAAATAATGCTAGCTGATCACAGGAGAATAAATATTTACCTAAAATGAATCAAAACACAGAAATCGGTATGGTTTCATGAATCCGTAAAAATGTAAATTATTATATTATTTTTTAACTATCTGATTAGCATACTTAGTAATCGGGTTATATAATATAATTTCGAATTAATACTGTATTCTCATATTGAAAGAATAGATATTCTAAATTCAAACAAATCGATTATATTAGTTATTGAAATATGCATTTGGTTTTATAATACTATTGAGTTAATTAGAAATCAATAGAAAATTGAAATGCTGCGCATACTACTCAGTTACGAACCCTCTCTTATTTATGTGTGATGTTCAGTCTTCGGAACGATAGAGACTATTCTGGAGAAGGTTGGTTCTCTCCAAAGTAACCTCCTGGGAATATTGGGGCGATTTACCTTTGTCTTCCTATGTGTGTGATTCGTAGCCTGTATTGTAATGTCAGAGGTGAACAAGAATATTACCCAAACTAGAACTTGGTTGGTATTATAGTTTACCATCCACAAATCAAATGAAGCAGAGGAGTTGGGGAAACAAGTTTTGTCATATTGGCGATGATGATGATCCGCATATGCTATCAGAGAAGAATACATGACAAATCGAGCGATTTCATAAATTAAATTTATTTTATTTACAAGAGACATAGAGAAAGAATCAGGAATTTGAATTGAAATTAAATTATCTTACTTTTTAATTATTTTCTAATATTCCCTAGAAGAACAATTCTTTAAGTTAGATATAAAATGAAACGATGTTGTCGGTGACGGACAGATTTTCATTTTGGTTTCGAAACAGGAGGGTTAATCTCGTCAAGGCTGAGGATGGCAAGGGGGAAACAGATCGCAGCGCCCCCAGAAACTGCCTTATACAAGTCTTGAGATCAGGGTCTTTTTTTCTTATCGATTAACAACGGAGGGGCTGATATACATAGGTATAAGAAGAGAATCTAACAATATACAAAATATTTCATGAAAACTCAAAGATATTATTTTTTTCTTGACTTGAGCTAGAACGGATTAATATGACAGTTGAACCTAATAAAAACAAAAACATCAATAGCATTAGTAATGACTATCAATGTAACAAAATAATTAATAACAAAAATAACAGTAATAAAAGCAACAACTACATTAATATTCAAGTTAATTAGCCGTTATTATCAGACTTAAAATTTCTAAACAAATCACGAGAGATTGTCTTTTACTAAATCCTAGCTGTTAAGAATAATTTTTGCATGTCAGAAATATTGTATTCACTCCCTATTCGAATGCTAAATAAAAGTAGTTGCCAATTGTCCGGATCGGTTTTTTAGCACTCAGTTTCAATCCCAAAGACGGTGGGTGACTTTTCACATTTCCCATAACTTCTAGTATTTAGATAGTAGTAGACAATCTCTAGTAATTTATTTACTAGCAGCAAGAAGGGGTAATATCTGAAATGAAAAATGATTAAATAGACAGGGTAAAATCAATAATTCCCCCTAAAGCTTGTTTTACGAGTAGCACTCAATTCGCCTTTTCCTAGCAACTTCGCAGTCATTCTCTTAAAAATTTACCATAAATACAAATCTTTTATAAAAACAATCTTTAAACGTTTAATCAAACCCAAACGTTTCGGGAAAATTTCTCCTTTTATCAATGGAAATTTTCAAATTAAAAAAGAAAGTTGTTTTTTGTAAGGTATAAAAAGCAACACTGATTAAACCTTTAAAGATGTGGTCATTGTGAAAAACGTTTTTCAGTAAAATCTAATCTCACAAACCATTTAAGGACACATACTGGAGAGAGGCCCTTTGGCTGTGGTCAGTGTGAACAACGCTTCACACGAAAACCTGATCTGACAAGACATTTAAAAGAGAGAGATTCTTTAAAAGATTTGTATTTAATTTAATTGTATAACAATCAATAATTTTTTTCCATAAATTTACTTTAATAATTATAATAAATAAAGCCTTTTATACTAAAAAGGATAAACCTCATTTGTTGGATTTGAATTTAAGAAAATTTAGATATAGTAATTGTCAAGCCGACTACAAAAGCTGCGAAAAATGAACGAGAAAGAGATTAAAAGATTAAATAAAAATGATATTCAAATTCATATAGACATTAAGTATCAGCTTGGGTTCAGGGATCGGTGGCCAAGAGGATAAGAGCTAAACCTCTTATAAAAGCATCGCAGCGCACATGCGAAGATTCCGGGTTCGAATCCCGGCTGATCCTTTTGTCTGTAATATAAAAAATCTTTTCTTCGTTCGATAATTTAATTTAATTACTTTAATAATGTTTTTGAAGGGTCAGAACTGAACATTATTGTCAAATTTGATAAAATTAACATAACATGCTTTAAAAAATTCACTATTTAATGTCTCGTTATACTTTTTTGGGTGCCTCCTAGCCTTATTAGCCTCTGAGCCCACAATTCTGCAGACCAAGTCTCGATAATATATTTCTTTGAATCAAAAGTATCATCATTTCTCTTTTCGTCGTTGGACAATGTATAAGTTAGCAACGAATCATGAACAAAGGAGTAAACGAATTAGTTAATTATTCAATCCCCTAAACGCCTGGGTTGGACCCTCCATCGTGAATAGAAGAAGAAGGGTTTTTATGGGCTGGGTAGGGGTCGAAGGTATCTGTGAATACGGGTCTTAAACAGCTGAAGGTTATAAGTCGCGGGGAAGACGGTGGCTGGGAGCGAGTTCCAGTCTCTGGCGTTCATAGGAATAAAAGAGTTGGCGAAAGCGCTTGTTCGATTGATGATTTAGACAGATTATTATGTAAATACTTATGCATCAATTGGTGGCAAAAACGAAATTTATGTAAAATATAGTTCCGGAGATATTAAATTATGAAAAATTTATAATGAAAAATTTATACCAAAAACAATCTGGGAACAACGCATTTATTTAACCTAAAAAGTGGGTTAACTTTAGTACGTTTTTGACGTTTTTTCGCTATAGCCATTGTCGCAACAGCTTCCAATCGCTTATTAAGAAATTTTTGTTTTATAAATCTCCCCCTATAATGTACTTTATCTGACATTTCTATGATAAAATATATACAAGTTCGTACAGTGTTGCCAGATTTGTCAAACGAACACGGGATTGGCTAGTAGTTGTACATAAACAGCGAAAAATTTTGGGCTTATGAATTATGAATCCTTTTGTCTGTACTATTTACTCTAGTATTAACTTTTTGCTACTATTGTCACGAAGCAACTACCTTAGTAATTAGATTAATTAATTAGTTTCTTTTAAGGAGTTAGGTGTTGGTTCTAGGTGAAACATTTTATTATTAAATTAATTAGTTCATGGAAAAATCTTTCTTTGCATTGTTTATGTGAGGCAACATAACATAACATATATATAGGTTGTTAAATGAATCTCGAGTGGTGTTCAAAGTTAGGCTAAATATTAAAGGGAATCTTTTTATTTGATGATAGTTGATTTCATATCGGAAAAACTTTTAATTAGTATATATGTGATTAGAATCATTATAATAAAAAAAATTTTAATTAACTTGAATTTATATAAGTTTATGATGAATTCATTGAAAAGTAAAATTATATATAAATGCTTGATCTGAGAAAATTTCCTTCATTTTTCTAATGAGATGCCATTAACGAATTTAAAGGAAACTCACTTTGAAAAGATTTTTTTCTTTTTTAGTATTTTTTTCTTTTTCTTTTTTATTTAGATTCTTGGACTCACTTGACTGATTTAGGAAATATTTCAAATTAGAAATCATATTTTAAAGCAGAGGATCAATTTGGGAAATATAAATAAAAACCGGATAAAAAATATTTAATTAAAAAAGTATTGGAATATTGAAAAAGTCAAAAAGAGAGAGAAATAAAATCGAAATAACATTTTACTTTCGTAAAAGAGCATTCGTCAAGGACAAAATGATATGTTTTTTTTTAATTTTATTTATAAAATATGACATAAGTAACTATAATTAGTATAAAATACCTGTACAAGGATAAATGTTAAATATGAATGATTTATACTTTTTAGCGAATTATAAAAATAATTTTTGCAATTTTCTTTACTAAAAAAATAATTTTTATAAAAAAATAAAACCGACTTCAAAAAAATTAAATGCAACAAATAAAATAATATTAACTTAAAAATAAAATAAAATACACTAAAATGTATAAAATAATTATCTTATTTAGTTACATCAAAACAACGAAATATTAACATGAAATTTCTTTTTGAAGTCGGTGTCAAACATATACATTTTATGAATCGCACTCGACGGATCTTACTTAGTACGTTTGGCGGGTACGCTCGCTTATATAGTTTGTTTGGCACCGACTTCAAAAAGTAATTTCATGTTAATATTTCGTTGTTTAGATGTAACTAAATAAGATAATTATTTTATACCTTTTAGTGTATTTTATTTTATTTTTAAGTTATTATTATTTTATTTGTTGCATTTATTTTTTGAAGCCGGTTTTATTTTTTTTTTTTATAAAAATTATTTTTCTTTTTTTTTCTTTTTAGTGATGTTATTAATAGTGACTTAATATAATAACTTGCATGCATCTCGTGAGAGAAAGCGTCGAGCGAATGAATCAGAAAATGATAATAAAATTCAATTCATAAATATAGGAATTCTCTCGAAACGTTTGCGGGTTTCAAATGAATGTTTTAAGGGTTTTTTTTATAAAAGATTTTATTTATTATAATTTCGGTTATTTGCTCATAAGAATTGGAGATTTACGTTATTTCGTCATTGATCATATCTCCAGAACTTGACCAAATTAATATGGTACCCCTAAGGTACCCCCTTTATAATAAAAAAGAATCATTAAAATCGTTTCATAAACAAAGAATATATGCCTGAACAAACATATCCAAAAAGGTCCAATACCAATGAAAAAAATGGGACTAATCGGAAACTAGACTGGACCCAATGCAAAAAAATTATCAAAATCGGTTCACAATTGGCGAAGATATGAGGTAACATAGACACAAAAATAAAAATCAGTCGAATAGGGGACCTCCTCCTTTTTTGAAGTCGGTTAAAAATAAAAGGCGAACTTCTATTCTATTCTACAATGTCCCCAGAAGTAGTTAGGATTTGAAAAAATTATAAAAAAACAAAACAAACAAAAAACATAAGACTAGAAGTATGTTTATAGGCTAAATAAGGGTGAAATGATTATTCATGAAAATTTTTACAAAAATAATTAAGGTAGTTGCTTCGCGACAATACTAGCAAAAAGTTAATGCTAGAGTATATAGAACAGACAATAAGGATTCATAATTCATAAGCCCAAAAATTTTTGCTGTTTATGTACTACTACTAGCCAATTCTGTGCTAGTTTGACAAATCTGGAAACATTGTCCAAGCTTAAATATTTTTATCATAGCAATGACAGATAAAATACATTATAAAGGTCGATTTATAAAACAAAAAGTTCTTAATAAGCGATTAAAAGCTCTTGCGACAATGGCTGAAACGAAAAAACCACAAAAAAGTATTAAAATTAATACACTTTTTAGGTTAAATAAATGCGTTGTTGCCAGCTTGTTATTAGTGTAAACTTTTCTTTACACATTTTTCATTATTTATTCATTATTATCTCAGAAACTGTGTTGTAACTATGAATTAAAAAAATTTTCTTAAAAAATGTATTAGTTATTGTTTAATGTTGGTTTAGTTTTTTTGTAAAAATGTTAAGAAGAATTGAAAGTTTTTGTGCCGAGGGTAGCAGAATTTTTATATATTGAAGGAGACAATAAAAGAGTGTCACAAGGAGAAACAAAGAGGTTGTCCTCTGCTTGATGCAAATAAACATACACACATATATATCGAGATGATATATCTGTATATATATTATTTATTTGTTTGAGACTATAGTTTCGAAGACTTGGTCTTCATCATCAGTCTTTCTTCAATTATAAATGCCCTTCATGGACTCAATATCATATGGATATTGAAAACGTGGTGTTCTTTCATCACTGGTGGTCGACCTGTAGCTCTCCAAATCCATATGATATTGAGTCCATGAAAAACATTTATAATTGAAGAAAGACTGATGATGAAGACCAAGTCTTCGAACCTATAGTCTCAAACAAATTAAATAATATATATATATATATATATATATATATACAGATATATCATCTCGATATATATGTGTGTATGTTTATTTGCATCAAGCAGAGGACAACCTCTTTGTTTCTCCTTGTGAATCAACAACTCTGCTACTCTCGGCAAAACAAAACTCTAAACTCTTACCATTGAAAGAGACAATAAAAGAGTGTGTCTTCTGCTGGAATTATAAATTTTATTTATTTATAACGATCGTTATAAACAAATAAAATTTATAATTCCAGCAGAAGACATACTCTTTTATTGACTCTTTCAATGGTAAGAAAAGTTTCTTAATTATAATTAAATATGTATGTAAACTTTCCGATATTCCGTATAGTGCAATGTATAAGAGTCTGAAAAACTCTATCTTTGGAATTCAATATCTCAGGAAGTATATTGTTCATAAATTTCGTTTTGCCACCAATCGATGCAGATATATTTAAATAATAATCTGTCTAAATTTCAAAAAAATCCTAAGAGAACCCATATGGTGAAACAACTACTTTAAAATAAGGATTTTTTTTATTCTAAATATTATTATGCAAAGAGGATCCAATGAACAAAACTAATTTTAGATGTAAAATCAAAAAAAGAGACTGAAAATAAGCCCGTGGGTTTGCGGTTGAATAAATGAAAGGAATATCTTCGCAAGGGTGGTGATCCCCATTGACAGGACGTGACTCGAGTACATACAGTCGGACATGTCTTGGAATGGAACAGATAATTATTATCAGTGATTGGGCTAGACGCTAGAGGAAGCGAAGTGAGAGAGAAATTCGCCAAGATCCCATCGCATACTAAGTTTCGATGTGGAAGTCAGAGATTTCGGAATTGTGCAAGGAGGAAGGACGGCAAAGACATGTAGGTCACGTGACACGCAACAAGGGATAAAGTTTGCAATTACATTCACAGACACGCAAATGGGCAAAGTTGTTGCCATAGCAACTCCAAGATCATCATCACCTTTATCAGCCGGGAAAATGGGAAGCTATTTCCTTACAGAAAGGAACCGTTGGTTT
The DNA here is from genome assembly GCA_024734495.1 of Forficula auricularia. Classification (NCBI taxonomy): domain Eukaryota; kingdom Metazoa; phylum Arthropoda; class Insecta; order Dermaptera; family Forficulidae; genus Forficula; species Forficula auricularia. The sequence continues at coordinate 30,840,031 of JALMQS010000030.1, read as the reverse complement.
AAAAACGGTCCTTATTAAGGCCACAGTTCATAATACCACTTAATGACTGTGAAAGTAAATGAATTCAAAGCATAGATAGATTATGAATGTAGCTTTATTAAAGAAGGATACTATTTAGTTTCTTCGTAGGTATAATTTATTCTATTATCATGCGAACATTTCTAAATTTTATACCATTGTTTGCCTAACGAACTCATTAAAACACGGGTACCTTTTAAAATTACCTTAAGAAAAGATATAAAATGTATGATTTAATAGGGATTATAATCATTTTCGGAATATAGAAGAGGAGACTTAAATATGGATTCCCTAATGTCTGAATGTATAAAGAGAATAGAATAGAAATCGTACATTTGAATAAAACTTGGAATTTCTATTTATATAAATTTTAGTTTAAAAAACTAAAAAACACGCTTTTGTCAGTAATGCATTAAAAAGTACAAAAGAATGTAATAAACCCTCTTATGTTCAATAACTAAGTCAAAAAGTGTGATCATGTACATTTAATTGATTTCCGAATGTTTTCTATATTTGATTCAATCACGAATCTAATGTAGGGAATTTTTGTCAAATATTGAGTGAAAATAATATTTGAACTTATATATTTCTAACTTGAAATAATGATATTAAATAAATTTTATAATTTTTCTCATTAATGAATCTCATTAATTTTCTCTCTTGGTCCAGACTTAATACCCCGCAGACTCCAATAGCGTAATCCGCAGTAGTCTCGCGAGATAAAAATATCTTTTTCAAATCAGCGCGGTCAAAATAATTCTCGTTGACGTATCAATTATTCTTTGATATATTAATGAGAAAAATTATAAAGTTTATTTAATTGATTTCGACAAACTGCCCTTCGCTTTTTGACTTTGTTATTGGACATAAAAAAGTTTATTACATTATTTTCTACTTTTTACTGACAAAAGCGAGTTTTCATAGTTTTTTTAAACAATAATTTATTTTTTTACTTTTTAGTCCTAATATATGTGGAGAGGTGCCGAAACGTCAGGGAGACCTGATATGTCACTTAAAGAAAGTACTAATTATTTTTATAGAGAAAAGTTTGCAGAGTTTAGCAGAATTAAATGTTTTTATTTTTATATAATTTCATTTAAATTGAATCAACAATTATTTTTATAGAGAAATGTTTGCTGAATTTAACATAACAAAAGTCATATTGATAAATACATACATACATGTACATACAGGTGAAGCTAATAAAAGCTTGTTAAAAAGAAAAACAATTTCAATAACGGAGCTATTTGAAGAATGCATTTCTACTTTAAATCAGTACGTTCAACAAATCCAAATCCCAACTCGGTATTGGATTCACTCAAGTTTTTGTTTGTTTTTTTTAATGAAAAACTTCTTTAGCGGATAGAGTTAGGAAATGATAGAGTGAGATAGAAAGATCACTGAAATGAACAAGTTAGATTAAATAGACTAGCTAAAATCAATAATTCCCTCAAAAGCTTGTTTTATGAGTAGCACTCAATTCGCCTTTTCCTAGCAACTTCACAGTCATTTTCTTATGAATTTACCATAAATACAAATCTTTTATAATATCTAGATATTCTGATCAGAATGCCCAATGTTTCGAAATCTAATCCTTTTGAACGATATTCTCAGTGAGCATAACAATTATTTTCCTTATGCCTATAGGTATATGTAAGAATCTTGAGTGGGAAACATGACGTCGAAGAATAAACAAACATAAAAGACAAGACGAAGAAGTCAAGAAGATTCATGTACTTTCCTCGTTAAATAAGTTGTATATTTTGTTTCTATTAAGTTTCAGTTTCGTTTAATAAATAGAATTTTGTTTAGAATTATATTATTTATATTAAAACAGATTTTCCTTATATACCTATAGTAAATGGAACACCGAGCGCTGCTCAGTAATTTTTAGCTTTAGTTAAAAGTGGTATAATAATATTAATTCATATTAATTTTAACCATAGTCTTCAATAATAAGAAATGGAATAAAAATGTAATTATACGTTTTTATTGACATTTTCACCTATCACTAATTACCTTAATTAAGAAAAAATCAATTAAAATGAATCTTGTCAAGGTAGAGACCTATCCAGAGCGTTTTCTCATCATCAAAACATTAAAGGTGTAGAGATAATGAAAGTCGAGAGGTGGAGAAATCTTTTATTAAGACATGAATTAATTATTATCATTCCCATCAGATTTAATGTTATCTATATATCTTTAGCTATAAAACAAATTACGATCTCACTAGATATACATAAGCAAAAGACAATATAATATTTGTCAAAACAACTTATTTAAATATATAATATATTTATAGGCAATGTTATTTATATGTAAATCCATTCGATTTTCCCCCACCTGTCACTTTTCTTAAAGAAATTTCTTTCAAACTCCTCGAGGGAAATCGAGTTTGCTTAGCAGAGGCTCATCGAATAAGAATCAATAAAATAAAGTTTCGAACCAAATACGAAATCGTAATCTTCTCTATTACATATAATAAATATAGTATGCAGAAATAGTTGTTTTCATTATGGTTAGGTTATTTGCAGTCATCAAAGGAACTTGAAGTTTTAGGAATTCTTTCTAAATGATAAGTTTTGAGGTCTTCTAATTCTAAATGATTCTTCGATGAAATAAATGTGATGATTCCACTAGAAAATTTGCACTTAGCACGGAATTCCGAATTTCTCAGCACCCCTTCGTGATTAAATTGGAGAAGTGCTATCTTAATAATTTCTCTTCATGACTACCTATTTCCCTGGTCTTAATGTCTTCACACTTTTGAGGTCCTCTAGGGGGCATACACCTTCTCCTTCATTTCTTTCTACAAGCATTTTCTTCTTTCGGAACTTCATAGGTCAGTCTTGACTCAGTGGTCCTGCACCTTTTGTTTAGTTTGCATTAAAAAAAAGTTTTTATTTACTTTCTCTTTTCTTAAATAATAATTAGACTACACGATGGCTTTTAAAAATAGAATTTAAGTTAAAGAAAGAAGATACCACGATCCCTAAAGTATAAAAAGTGCCCCCCCCCCTCAAAAAATCCTGGTTTCTATGTCAGTTCATATGTATGTAACCCCTATCTCTGCAAAGATAAGTTAAGTTGCAAAGCAATTTGATATTAAAGCTAGCAATTGAATGATTCTTTAATATGTATAAATTTTATTCTGGTAGAAATTAAGAAAGGATATTTAATTAGACATATTATCCATATGATCTTTAACATATACGATATAAATGTTATCAATAGAAATTAAGAAAAATGGAGCTTGATTAGACGGTTCGAAAAAAACGTGTTACAATTAGATCTCAGGAATGTTAAGTTTAATAGCAATAAAATTCAAAACTTTGAGCTTTTAAGCTTATTACCCGAAACCAAGATTTTGGTTAAAATCATCAAACCTAAAGTCCCCATTACTTAAAATGTGTAGTAACATTTGTTCAAGTTCGCTATTCGTTATTTAAAGTTCATAAATTTTATTCAGAATGAAATTAAAGATGTAGGTAGAGTCGATCAAAATACGTTTTATAATACCGACTTTATTTATTTTTTTTTACTTTTTTAAACTTATCAGGTATTAATTAATTCACAAAGAGAAACAAAGAGGTTGTCCTCTGCTTGATGCAAATAAACATACACATATATATCGAGATGATATATCTGTATATATATATTATTTATTTGTTTGATTATATATATTATTTGTTATTAATTAATTCTTTAATGTATAAACATTTTATCATTATTGAGATTCTGAGACGGGAGCGATTATCGTACGTGTTAGATATAATTTTCTTATACTATACTTCAAAAATGTATTGATATCAAATTTCTGTTTATTGAAAAAAATACAAGTAGTAAGTAAAAGTCGTATGGAGCGCATATAATGTTTGATTTTTGACCCCCCCCCCCCAAATAAAGCTGTCTAATTTCCAATAAAACAAAAACTGGTAAGATACGAATTTGTTTACAGGCTCATTTTTTCTTTGCTAAATAGTACTCGTATTTTATTCATTCAGAAGAAGCCCTCATAACCTGTATTTTTTTTAAACTGAATTAAAATTTTTGCTCGCAATACTTTAACTTGCATATTTAATGGTGATTATATGTTTACCTATTTATAAAAGACATTAATCTTAATATTTAATTATAAAATATTTAATATTTTCCACCAAAGGTGTCAACGGGGAGCAATTAAATTTAACCACACTTATTGTGAATTTAATGTCATGTCCAAAGCTCGTAAAACAGCTTAAATTGAAATAAATATTCAATTCAGGAAAACACCCCGGAGGAATTGAGTAATGCATGCTATATCATTGGAGCTGTCCGATTCGATAAGAAGCTCTCGGGGTTGATTAATATCTTTATTACAGCTCTCTACAAATTGGGTAATAGCATTTTATAAAAATAGCTTAGTCAAGAAACCAGAGGCTCCCCCCTGAAATAATCTAATTGACAGTACATATAAATGTAGTTAAATCGAGGAAAATTTAAAAAAATATGGAGATTATTTTATAAAATTATAATATTTTTGTTTTAAATCAGCCCCCCCTGGAAAAATATACCTAGCTTGAGATGAAGGTGAAAAGAGGTTGAATAGTCCAGTAGTGTGCTCACCTCACAAAATCCACTTTTCATTTTTGTTACAAAACGATTTTTAGTAAATATCTATATGTAGAAAGATAATAATCAATCGCGGTAGGATTAGACGAAATGTTCTCCAATTTGCTTAATCCTAAGACATAGTTTTTAGGGAATTTGGTGTTGGTACTTGGTGAAACATTTTTTAAAATTATTGGATAAAAAATACTTGGTAGGTTTCACATTAAGATGTGTATGTGAACTTAATGTGAAACCTACCAAGTATTTTTATCCAATAATCCTAAGACTTTGAAATTTCCTACTGCTTGTACATCTTTTTTCTTCTTTTTTAGAGATAAATTATTTTTCGTATAGGTATCATCATTGAGTGTACAGTCCTAAGACTGGTTTGATGCAACAATCCGTCTCCACTCGACTCTGTCCCCCGCCAGCTGTTTGACCTCTCTAAATGTCTGGCATCCCATATCCCCAATTATTTGGTTGAAATATTCTAATCTGGGTCTTCCCTTCCCCTTTCTTCCTTCTCCCACCTCCCCTCCAAGATATCCCTAAGCAGTCCCCCATGTCTCAGTGTGTGCCCCATCATCTGACCTCTTCTTCTTCAGACTCTTCCACAAGGTTCTTCTTTCTCCGATTCTTCCAAGAACTTCTTCATTTGTAATTTTATCCATCCATTTGATATTCATCATTCTTCTGTAGCACCACATTTCGAAAGCCTCTAATCTCTTTCTCTCCGCTTTTCTAATTGTCCAGGTTTCACACCCGTACATGGCTATGCTCCATACATATGTCTTCAATAGCAACTTCCTGTTTTCTAAGCTGATTGAGGAGGAGCATAGTAGTTTTTGTTTTGAATTAAACCCCATTTTTGCTTGGGCAATTCTTGATTTAATTTCATTTTCGCTCCTCCCATCCCATGTTATTTTACTTCCTAGGTAGCGGAATTCCTTAACTCCTTCTAAGTTTTCTTGGTTAATTTTGATGCATTCCTGTCTCGTTTGTTCTTTTTTTGTACATACTAGGACCTTGGTTTTATTCTTGTTTATTTTCATTTTGATTTCTTCTATTAGGATTTGATTAATTCCATTCAAGGCGTCCTCTAATTCTTTTTTATTGCTTCCTAGAAGGGCAATGTCATCGGCAAATCTTAACATAGCGATCTTTTGACCTTGGATTTCGATACCTGTATAAATTTTGTCTTTGAATTCTTTAATCGCTTCTTCTATGTATAAGTTGAAAATCATGGGTGATCATAGGTATATATTGTTTATATTTTTTATTTTTATACAGGTTAATCTCATCTCCAAGACATACTTTAGCATTGACTATAAATATGTTTATAGTGGCTTTATTATTATTTTATAAAGAAACTAATTTTCCATTGATAAAGAGAGAACATCTTCCGAAACCTTTGGACATTTAATAAACGTTTTGAGAAAGTTTTTGATAAAGAACTGAATTTATTTAATAAAATAAAATAATCAATAATTATTTCAAAACATCTTTCTAATGTTTTACAATCTTCAATCCTTCAAAAATCGGCTCCACAAAACACTTGGACACCAAACGATCTTTATAATCCTGACTATCTTCCTGCGAGAATCAATCCTAATCAAACTGCACCTATTTATCATTAAAATTGAAGGAAATTTTTTTTTCAAGAATTCAAACAAATTTAATATACCTATAACGAAATATTGAATTAATTCGAAAAATTTGGGGACTTGGACGTATAAAAGAGCAAAAATTAATCAACTTGACCACCATTATAAAAAAATAAATGTTTTTTTTTTACCAGGAAAATGTGATTTTAATAGAAACCTACATACAATTCTGTATATCGCATAGTCACTTAAATACCTCTAATCATAATAATACCTAATATTTCAAATTCCTTTTGAAATGATTTGCTTTTTTTCTATAAAGGCTTATCATTATATAAAATTATACTAAAAGAGGTTAAATTGATTTCTAATAATTACATTTTAATTAAGATCTATGTATGGGCATAAGGCAATGTAAAAATGAGGGAAGTAGAATAGCAAGCACTTTAAGTAATTAAATAGATATAAAGGTGAAAATATATTCTAATAAATATTTAATCGTCATATTTTTAATTAATCGTTTAAGAATAATAAGGAGAAAGAGTCTCTGTTCAAAAAATTGGGATTCGGTTTATAAAATTGTCTAAGTCAGGGGTGTCCAACCTTTTGGCTTACATCACGGGCCACATTTGGAGGAAAAAATTGTCCCAGGCCGCAGATAAAATATACTAATTCTACCGATGATTTTGTTGATTAAAAAAGATTTTTGATAATATTAAAAAAAAATTAAAAAATTATTGATTGATAAAATAAATACAAATCTTTTATAAAACAATCTTAAACGTTAAATCACACCAAAAAATTTCGGGAGAATTTCTCCGTTTTTCAATGGAAAATTATCAACTAAACCAGCTAATAAGTATGTGTTTATTAATTGAAATTTTATTATTTCATCCGTCCATTTTATAATTATATATTTTTACTATTCAATTAAATATAAAAAAAAAATTATCATTAAAAATATTAGTCATGCAAAAAATGTATACCATATAATCAGGAAACCTTTTCAGATAAAAAGTTAAAATTTTGTGCACTCTAAGATATTTGCGTACCAATTTTCAGCTCACTAAAACTCAACTAAAACCTTTTAAGATTGGCATTTTGTACTCTCAGGAAACATTTTCAGGTAAAAGCAAATGAAAATAATATGTATCTTATAAATCGATTTTTAGTTTTTACGTAATTGATATTTTTTCATCAGAGAAAATCAATAATTCGAGAAAACATTTTTTTCCGCCAACACGTCTCAACTTGTCCATACGAGTCTCAACTCGTTTGAAATAGTCTCGAGTTTTTATCATTAAAAAATCTATTAAATATTCGTAATTGGAAATAAGCAAAACGGTAAATTCTAGAGCAATGAGTACTAATATTATCTAATGCAGGCCTGGCCAACCTGAATTCTACTGCGTGCCAATTGACGACTTAAAAATTGCTGAGGACCGCACATATAATAATAAATTAATAAATAAGAATAATTATAATTTTTTCAATGTTTTTTTTTCGAAATCGGCCTTTACAACGAATTTGGTACTTATCAATTTTTATTGTAAGTTATTAATATTAATTTGAATATAGCGATACACTGAAATTGTTCAATCAGTATAAATGTGGAAAAAACAATACCTACTACAACCATATATGAAATTGAAACACACATTGATCCAACAACAAAATATATTTGTATGGTAAAATAAACATAAAATATCAAAATTATTAGTTAAGTCGCATAAACCAAAGAATATTTCACATTTTATTTTAAGATAACAAACAAATTTGAATGGATTTTTCTTTTTTTCTATCTGATATTTGTGTTTCTTTTCACTTACTTAATTTTTCTAAAACTATATCATTAGTTGAAATTCTTTATGTAATTATAGGGAACCTTAATTCTTTTAATTATTTTAATGCGATTTACAATATATTTTAAAATACCTGATAAAAAACAATTTTGTCAAATATGACCACGGGCCGCAAGTAAGTCCATCGAGGGCCACATGGGGCACGTGGGCCGCGGGTTGACCAGGCCTGGTCTAAATTTACTGCTGAAAAACAATTAATTAGGGTGTACCTTCCCTTACATGATATCCAAAGTACCAGGCATGTATCCAGAAATTTGTTTGGGAGCTAGAGGGTCAAAGTATTTTATTTAATAATATATATTACCTAGTATAATATAATAAACGTAATAATTAAAAATTATTATTTTGTATGATAGTTTTTTGGGATCTAGATAATTTTGGGAGGATATCGCCATCATGGCTTAGACGATATGTTCTGCAATTTATATCATATAAAGATTCCAGAGATACTCTAACCTGGTCATCTTATTATCTCCGAGGTCTTCCATCCAAAGAAAATATCTCCCTTATTTATCTAATATATTCTATTCTAGGTCTGCCTCCCTCAGTTCTTAACCCTCGAGATGTGCCTGTACAAGCCTGGCAAGCATTATTATGCGTCCATTTTGTTACTTAGAAAGAAATTCGTTGAATATAATAAAATTTACATTTTATTCCGTAGTGAAAAAGACAAATGCAATTTGCAAAACTTTATTCATACAAATTTTCACAGATAAATTCTAAATCTTCTAATATTAAAGTAACAAAACTCATATTTATTTAATCTCATTAGAAAGTCTTCTACTTTCAGAAGAGATGTACAAAATCTTCCCGAAAGCAATGTATTTCTTGCTAAAAATAAAATACGATTCCATAAATTATTGTGCACTTGGAATAAAACCCATCGGAGAGGGGAGCAAGGATAAAAATAAATTGGAATCGGGAGTGTCAAGATAAGGGATGATTTAACTGTAGGTCAATAGTTTACTCCTAGGTTGGCATAGAAACTGGAAAACGTTAAACAAATAAAGATTCTGTTAGATTCATCGGAAATGATAAAAATATGTCATCATTTAGGCTAGACACACAGTCGATTTTCAGTCGACCCAACAATTTAGTTGGGTTGGTTTGAAATCGTGATGCATTATCAATTTATAACCAAATCTAATTAACTAAGGCTAGGCACAGACAGTCGATTTTCAGTCGAGCGATAATTTAGTTGATGGACATAAATATATAAGTTTAATGTAGGTGCATACACAACACAACTGTAGATCAACTCGATTATTTAATCAAAAGCGATCGATGAGCACTTATGATAAAAAGAAATTGAGCTTAGTTAGGCTAGGCACACACAGTCGATTTTCAGTCGACCCAACAATTTAGTTGGGTTGCTTTGAAATCGTGATGCTTTATCAATTTATAACCAACTCTAATTAAATAACTAAGCTCAATTTCTTATCATAAGTGCTCATCGATCGATTTTAATTAAACAATCGAGTTGAGCTAGACACACACAGACGATTTTCAGTCGAGCAATAGTTTAGTTGATGGACATAAATATATTAAGTTTAATGTAGGTGCATACACAACACAACTGCAGATCAACTCGATTATTTAATCAAAAGCGATCGATGAGCACTTATGATAAAAAATCCAGCTTAGTTAGTTAATTAGAGTTGGTTATAAATTGATAATTCATCACGATTTCAAACCAACCCAACTAAATTGTTGGTGTGTGCCTAGCCTAACTAAGCTCAATTTCTTTTATCATAAGAGCTCATCGATCGCTTTTGATTAAATAATCGAGTTGATCTGCAGTTGTGTTGTGTTTGCACCTACATTAAACTTAATATATTTATGTCCATCAACTAAACTATCGCTCGACTGTGTGTGCCTAGCCTTATTAGTAACATTTTTCAACGCCTTGAAACTAATTGACGCTTTGTGGGGTTAGGTTAAAGGGCCAACGAAAGAATTCCCTAGGTTAAAAAGTGAATTGAATTAATTTTTTAGGAAATAAATATTTATTTTTTACTTTATCCAATTGGAATTGGTCTCGCGGCAAGCGTGACTTCAAAGGGTAAAGACTACGGAACCCATGCTCTCAATCAAAGTCACAAATTGTAGTATTCATTTAGGTTGAATTTTAGCACGGTGGCGGTTTTGCTAAAAATTACATGGGATCTCGTCGAGAGGTCATAAAGTGCGATTTTTTTCATTTAGTATGTGCATTTGTAAACATCAAAAATTGAATGTAATCTAGTTATAGCTTTAAAAGTTCAGGTTCAGAAATGCAAAAAGAAAAATTTTATTTAGATTTTAATGCGAAGTCATAATATATGGTATGCATAAATAAACAATTTATATTTAAGTTGATTATTAATTAATACGGCTAATCTAGCAACCCGAGTCTTGGGAAAATTTTCACTTTTTTTCTTAAATAATAAAAGTGCAGAGGGCGATTCTTTCATTAGAATATGATCGAGGAAAATGACTAAAAAGGGCGTGGATAGAATTATCTAAGTTCTTCCTTTATAGTGAAGGAAATGCAAGGATGCCAAATACACCTGTTCAGACTATTAAAGATTCAATTGAAGGAGACAATAAAAGAAAATTCTGCTGGAATTATAAATTTTATTTATTTATAACGAGACTATAGTTTCGAGGCTTTGCCCTCTTCATCAAGCTCTATTACAATGTATTCACAGGAATTAATTTATGAATGAAAGGTTAACATCTTTCATTCATAAATTAATTCCTGTGAATACATTGTAATAGACTGATGAAGAGGGTAAAAGCCCTCGAAACTATAGTTTCGTTATAAATAAAATAAAATTTATAATTCCAGAAGAAGACACACTCTTTTATTGTCTCCTTCAATATATAAAAATTCTGCTACTCTCGGCAAAAACTTTCAATTTAAAGATTCAATTTTTAATTTCTATTATTATAGGAATGGCCTTTTGCTCTTGGATCAAAATTACACTCGTTATAGAGAAAGAAATATTTAATTGAACTTCACTAAATTTCAGAAAATAATGTGAAAAAATACTTGTTCTAAATGACGTATGTACTGGGTCGTGAAAAAGTTTTACTTTTTTCTCCATTTTTATCATTCAATAGAAATATTAAATTCATTAAAAAAAATCGTCTTAGAAAGTTTGTTCTGTAGCAAAATTTTTGTATTTTCAATGCGGAGAACTGTTTAGATTTTAGGTCAGCGAGCGTTTTTGACAAATAATTAAAATTGCATGGACCTTGTAACTTTTAAATAGTATTTGTAATTACCTCATTTTTTGTATAATATTAATTTTACATTTTTTTATATTCAGGTGTGCCGCAAATGATTCCAGATTTTTTAGTGTGCCGTCAACCAAAAAAAAGAATTGATCGTTATTTTTTATTTTAAATCAACTCAACATGGACTTCAAATAGCCAGTGATATCTAATTAATAATAAAAGAATAAACACATTAATATATTTCAAATTACTTTGGATAAAGTCTAGCAACGATCCGTTGCAGTTTATTAAGTGTTTAATCGATCGTGATTTATCACCATGACTTCAGTCCCTACTTCCTTATTTCCGGAAACCTTCGATTTCAATTCTTCTTCAATTTTTTCTTTTCCCTTTCCTATTTTATAAAGAATAAATCAAAGATCGCGTTTTTTTATATATACATATAAAAAAATTATTCAGGGGATAAAAAAACGACTAATATCTTTTACTGTGAAGTGTTAGTTCTTTTATATTGATTTTTAAGTTTAAAATCGTGATATGATAAGGATTATAAATTAAGTGTATAAATAAAGGGTTGGGTGACTTTCAGTGACATCGCTGACCAATAACAAGACATGTCCAGAGCAAGGGCGCATCCAGGAATTTTTTATGGGGGGGGGGGGGTGAATGTATATAAGGTGCCGATGTATATAAGATCTACTTTTTATCTCGAAAGTGTGTCGCGATCGAATTGTCCAAGCGGGGGGGGCGGAGACGCCGCCCCCTCCCCCACACACACACACATAGAACTTTATTTTCAATTTTAAAATTTTTTAAAAAAATAATTTTTTTTTTTACAAATTTTTTTGACAGGCACGGGCCTCTATGGTCGCCCCCTCCCCCCCCCCCCTGGATCCGCCATTGGTCCAGAGTAATGTGATACAGGGCCGAAGAGCTGGAACAAGACGCTCCCCGCCAGGTTAGTAGTTTACATATAGATACAGATAATATAAATTAGTATATATACTAGTTGCAACGCCCTCTCAACTCCTTCCATGAAAACGTTTAATGAACGAGTTCTGTGGAACACCCTGTATAGTATAGTCTTGCTCATAAACAATTTGTCTTTTATTTGTGAAATAAATAAAATGAAGAAATCAAAAATTAAAAACATTTTGATTTAATTTATAATGAATAAATCTGTATATTATGCTTGATGTAAATAAGTATAAAAAATACACATACATGTACACAATGTAAATATTTTACTAAATTGAGGCTTCATTTCTCAGCACATGTACTGAACTATCGCACTCTAGTGAAATGAGCACGGGCACTTGAAAATTTTCAATAGAAATTTTAGGTACTCAGTTCGCTCAAGTGCAATCGTATTCACTAATTTTTTGATTCATTTCATTTGAATATTCCCTATACTTAAAATGAATAGTTTTTTAAATAAAAAATATTTTAAATTTCACTCGTCCTGATCTTAATTAATTATTATGTACTTTATGTATAATTTTAGTATTTTTGAATTCTACATTGTTCCATTTGAAAAAATTGAGTATTAACAACTTTTTGATTTTCAGAAATAAAGGATTATTATGGTTATCCTGGATATAACATTTGAATTTTTATAATTAAGTACGTTTCTTTAATGTCTAATTAAGAGTTCTGATTGATCAAATTAATTCTATAAAACAATAGTTTAATTATTATTAATTTTTAAAGAAGAACGCTAAATTGGTAGATTTTACAAACTATTTAAAATAACTCAGAAATGATAAATTTTAGACACCAAGTGCATTATAGAAAATCATCTTACTTTTTAATACTTAATCTAATGATGAAAAATATTTGGGGGGTTCCATAGAAAATAAGAAAGTTGATAGCTATCACGGCAAAGCAGAAAGTGTCCAAAAGTTGTTCATAATTTATTTAAAAAAAGCACATTCTAAAACATAAAAATGTCAAAGTTCAAAATTTTCTCTCAACTCCTTCCATGAAAACTCTTTAATGAACGAGTTCTGTGGAACACCTCACATATATTTCGGGTTAAGAGTCCATCTTCAGAAGTTCACATAGAAAACTGTAACCCGAAATATATATATATAGAGTCTTGCTCATAAGCAATGTGTATTTTATTTGTGAAACCTACCTAGTAATTTATATTTTTTAAATTTTAATTTTATTGATATCATTCAATTGAATAAAAAGCAAACTAGTTTTAACATTTGAACACTTCTGATTAGTTGTAATCAAGAAGATGTATAGCCTTTTCGATTGAGAGTTAGATATACAATTCCGCGTATTTCCACTAGATCTCACTTGATATATTTCGATTGGCATTAGTTAGCCATCACAAAGCTAAATTTTCGCAAGAATTTATGCGGGATTGTTTCTTAGATTCCATCTGAGAACAGTTGCGCCCACTCACTTGCGGCAGAGTGTTGTGGAAAATAGTTTGGTTAGTTCAAAAGGAGATACTCGTATTCCTGCAATAACTAATTAGTAATAAATTCATAACTATGTAAGTACATCTTCTGCTTAAAATATATATATTTTTTTATTTGAAATTATCGTTTCGAGGGTCTTATTTAGCTCCATCAAATAGATTAAAGTTTAGTGAGCTACTTGCAAACTTGCACAGATAAACCCAATGTTTTCTACATTTGATTCAATCGCGAATCTAATGTAGGGAATTTTTGTCAAATATTGAGTGAAAATAATATTTGAACTTATATATTTCTAACTTGAAATAATAATAATATAGCGTAATCCGCAGTAGTCTCGCGAGATAAAAATATATTTTTCAAATCAGCGCGGTCAAAATAATTCTCGTTGACGTATCAATTATTCTTTGATATATTAATGAGAAAAATTATAAAATTTATTGCACAGATAATGTAAATTTGTTTTGATATGTTTTTTTACTTAATAGATAGGGCGCCATGGAAAACTTTAATTGAAAAAAGGCGCCGCGACTCTGGAAAATGTGGCAACCCCTGTTCTAATTAATTCTTGTTGTAGTGGATGATTGGGCACAAATATTCAGCTTATCAATAGAAAATTTTATGCTAAACGTTAAATAACCCCCAAATAACGATTCGATTTGTTTCTTATTTTTTTAATGGAAGTTCAGAAGCTAGAAAAACCAATCTAAACAGTTGTTATTTTGAATATATGATTTGACACCAGAATGAGCTTTAAAATGCTTTCTATTACGAAGCTGTCGTGTCCACGAAAGTTTTTTGATGAATTTACTACTTAGATCGCCTGGCGAACGAGCAACCTGAATGATTTACGAGCAATCGAATAATTGTAATTAACGAACTGAAATTCGACACACATATTTGTTTTAATTAACTGCACTTATGAGGCAAATTTCAGCCTTCAATCTCAAACCGTTCGCTAACAAAATATTGCCAAATCTATGAAATCTGCAGGCAGCGCTCCGAATCTTGAAAATGTTTTTAATTTATCCTTGAATTTAATCATTTTAATTAATATCTTTAAGAGAATTAAATAAAAAAAAATGTTAAAAATAGCAACGCGCAGCGTTTACTAAATGGAAATGAGGAAAAAGAGCAAAATTGAATGAAAACAATAATGTCTTGGATAACTAGGTTAATTGGTTTAGGAAAAACTCACAGAATCGAGAAAACAGCACTAAAGGCAACTTTAAAAATAAAAGAGATTGTACATTGTAATATAATAAATGGATCTTCAAAAAGACAAACAACATTATCATATTAAAATTATTATGGCGAAGTTACTATTTATATTTTTATTTTTATTTTATTCGGTATATCTTATTTCTTGGGCGATCCGAGTATTGTATACGTACACAAATTAAACTGTAACGGATCCTATCATAATGTAAAATAACTAATTAAATAATAGTCATGGCTTAGGCTGGAAAAATTACATGAAAAAAACGCCAACAGAAACCTCCTTCTGAAATGAAAGTGATGTCAAAAATTTCACAAATACTAATTTTTAACCAGCGCAACGTGTTTTGAAATATGACTTCAAATTGCCGATAGAAACAGACTTTAAATTTTTTTCAAAATAAATTACAAGAGTTTGTCATCTACTAGATCTATTAACACTTCAAACATAAAATTAAAAATAATCCATTTCATCTTGAATCTAGTAAATGATTGTTATTTCCTTTGAAATATAAATTCTAATTTTATCGGCAATTTGAACTCTTATATTAAATTTGGTAAATAATTCATTCCGTTGCCCTTCGAATTTTGAAGAAATTCAAAATTTGAAATACTCAACTATCTTTTTTTAAAACTATATGAAATGGCTATGTTCTTAAATTTAGAATTACTAGACCAGGAAATTTTCCAAATGAAAATTTAAATATTTGAGTGACATATTTAGGGCGATACTATGTCTGAAGGGTTCACCTCAGAGGGTAGCCAAATGACCCAGAATGATAATTTTGACACTCGGGTTATATTTTCTGACCCTTCTGTCATGTTATTAAAAATAATCCATTTCATCTTGGATTAAGTAGTTTGTAACCACTTGTGATTTCCATAGAGTTTTGAAATAGTTTCATTGTTGTTTTATTAACAATGGCAAGATCAAATTCTATTGTAAATGTACATTTTTGTGAAGCTTTATAATTTAAAGTTTTTATTCTAGTGTTAAACATTTACGCTTGTTTGGTCCACTTTGTTGTTGACATTCCCTCTTTGAACTCATAATTAATTATGGTAATACTTTGTAAATATAAGCTGCTAGAATGAGTAAAGACAACCAGGGGCGGCTGGAGAAAACACAGCCATCCCTTTCTTAAGTAGGCTAAAAACGATACTGAGGTCACTTTCATGGATGAGAAACTCTGTTGCTGTTTTTGTTAATCTGTCACAAAACAGTTACCAAAAGGAGTGTTTTGCAAAGGATGCGAGATTACACTGAAACATTCTTTTTTATAGTAAGATTAAGAATGCAAAAAATCGCAATACCTATAAGTAAGTCAAGATTGATTTTTTAGGATATTTGGTAAAAGCAATGATTCGAATATTTTTGCCCATCACAAATACTTCTGCCCTAATATATTCAATACTTATATATTCAAACGGCATTTGCATATTTAAAGCACCAAAGAAAGGATCAGTGGGCTTCAGAAACAAATGTTTTGTTCTGGGATATGTGACTCTCCTTGGACATCATGCATTTTTACAACCTTCCCAATCACAGAGGTGTTGCGTGCAACAGTATCTCATTCAAATTAATTGGAAAGGCCTAAAAAAAGGCTGATAATGGGAGCTAAGGCCCTGATTTTCTATGGAAACACAACAGAGTATTCCTTAAGAGTAAACATATTTATCTTAATATGCTCTATGAGAATCTTCATACTCTAAGAATCAATAAAAAATTCTAATTCTAATAATAAATCCGGAATTATTTCAGGAGGTTGAGCACAAGCTGAGGAACACTTATCAAGTGAACCATACTCCCTAAAGTACTGAAATAAGCAACAAGCTTTACGTTTCAGAGTTGCATAATGATATTTCAGTTTGTTCAAGACAATTTCAAAAAGTTAAATACCAACATTTTGGTGACGTCGAGTTCATTAAGTTTCGTGACAATATGTGATGTGGCCATTTCATGAATTTATCATACATCACCCTTCCCATTCGGTCACATTAGAAAACTGATTTTTGTTTTGATGGTTCCCTAAGGTCTTAAAGGCTAACTGTGTAAAATTCTAAAATTTGATTCCAAACGAAAAATACAGGGCTAAAATTTTCAAAGCTTGACTCCCCTCTCTAATCATTATAAAATACGAGTATGTAAATATAAAATTTCGTCTTGATAATTACAGTGGTTTTTGAGCTAGAGGGTACACAACATTTGGTAACACAAGAACGCCAAAATAATTAATATCTCTTAAATATGGATTTTTCATTGTTCGTTATATAAGAAGGTATTTAGACTGAATCGCTTTGAATTCGCTCAATTTTTTTTATCAACGTATTAAAAGTCGTTTTTGAGATATTTCGGAAATACGAAGGAAAAACCTTTTAATACACTACCTATTACAAAATACTTCATCATATTCCGTATGAAAAACTAAAAAAAAAGTCGTAATCAAATTTTACTGATATGGTATTTATTTATCAGCGAACAGTTTGAGCTAGAAAGTTGTAAAAGTTGTAACAATGGCAAACAGTGTTCAGTTTATTAATACAAACTCGTGTTTCATCTCATTACCTACATCTGTTCAATTGCTCCCATATAATCATTTGATTTCTTTTCTGATTATCTGAATTTTTGAACAAAAAGTTTTTTTTCAAAATTGGTTTATTTGATTAAAAGTTAATATTCATAAATTTTAATACGAATGAAATTGAGAAAAAGAATCGATTATTAGTGTTGTAAAAACTTGTACAATCTTCAGTAAAGGTAATGCAATGAAATATTAGATTATTAATAAGTAAGAGCTAGAAGAAATACAGCAAGGTATTGGTTCGAATTTGTTCATCGAAAGCATTTACTCACGGCGTTTTTTGTTTCCGGAAGACTAAATTAAAGGAGTGAAATTTTGCAAAGAAAAAGGTTGTAAATGGAAATCTTATGAAGCAGTTGATTTAATTTTTATTATTTTAAATTTAGAGACCTTTAAAGGGGCTCTCTGGAACACGGGATCGCGGCAGATTGCCCACTCCGACCCTTCCTTCCTTAATCTACCACCACACCGCATACTATTAACCTAGTCAGAGTTCGGATTAACCACAACAGATTTAATTTCAGGAGGTTGGGCTGCAATGCAGAGAGGAAATGGCTAGAGGGTTTGGAAGCATACTTTTGCCATTCTTCCACCCCTCAGAGCCGAAACAACGAAACTCTATAAATAATATAAAAAGCGGTCAAGTGAGATTGACACTTGTATGCCGAGGGTTCCGTTCGTCTTTTTTTTTTTTTTTAATGCAATCGAATGCAAGAAGGGGTGCACCAGTAAAGATGTAGCCCCTATGGATCTCGAAAGACCCTTGCATTACCGAAGAGAAGGGAAAGTTGTTTAAGTGAGAGGGTGTAGACGTAGGTGTCTATGCACCCTGGTTTTGAAGGTTTGAAGATCATAGGTGCTGGGAAAGATAGAGGCTGGGAGAGAGTTCCAGTTCCTTGAAGTCATGGGGATATATGAATTCGCGAATGAAGTGGTCCGGCACTTTTCCAATTTGACCGCGAAAGAGTGTTGGGAGTCGGCAAAACGTGTGCTGCGTGCAAAGCATGCTTTGGGGGGAATTATTGATTTTATCTCATCAGAGCACCTGCCGTGATAGTATCTATAGAAAAGGGAAAAGGGCGGAGACATCTCTTCGATGAGCCAGCGAGTCGAGGGAGTCAGTGAGGGTAGAATCGTCAATTAGCCTGACGGCTCGTTTCTGAATTGCATCAAGGGTAGCAAGAGAATATTTTGAGGCTCCTCTCCACAGATGAGAGCCGTATTCGAGACAGGGGCGGATTTGGGCCTTGTAGATGGTGAGAAGTTGTGGGGGTTTGTAAAATCGCTTGGACCTGAATAAGAAGCCAATCTTCCTTGCTGCAGATTTCGCCACAGAGGAGATGTGTTCATTCCAAGACAGGTCAGATGCGACAGAGACGCCCAACATGGATAGGCTGTCACACATTTTCAGGGTATTCGAATCGAAGTGAATATCAGGGAAATCTCTATTTTCGCGCCTAGAAATTAGACAACATTGAGTCTTGTTTGAATTGAAGTTAACTAAATTTTGAGAGCCCCATTTATTCAGTTTGTCTAGGTCGAGAGTAATTGAGGAGGCAATATTGATTCGATTATTCGGGAGAGAGGTTTGCCGTGTAGAGTCTATATAATTCAAGAGAATTAATGCTCATTTTAATTTTATTATTATTTTTTTATTTTTATTTTTTATTATTGTCACCGGGAACACAGCCCATTTATACAGCATATCAGTAAAGTGTTAGTAATGTTAGTGAGGTAGCCGAGTTTTAGCCGATCGAAATTTGATATACTGGCCAGGCTCGAACCCGGGTCTCCCGCTTGAACATCGTCATCAACGATGCTTAAGCAGGCCCAGCGCTCTAGCCAGCTCGAACAACCCGACTCCCCCTTTATTTTTAAAAATCATAAAAAAATTTGTGAGACATATTTAATTATTTATTATAA